>JBBHKE010003283.1:364465-393430 GCA_037447655.1 Zygnema cylindricum
CGGTTGTCCAGTTCGGGGTATTCGCCTGCTGCGGTTTCCTGTTCAAGCTCCGCCAGCTTCTGTAGCAATTCATGTTTTCTCCGGTGGAGTTTCTGGGCGGCCGTCAGAGCGGGCGTCTTGGAGGGCGATCCTAATCGCACCGCTGCCAATTCTGCAGCCATGGATGCCATTTGCTGGCTCTGCTGTTGGATGATAACCTCCAGGGTTAATCGGGCTTGACCTGTTGGCTGTCGTTCTGGGTTTTCCGGGGTACGGCGTCCCCAAGGGTAAAGAAGCTGTAGCGGGAGAGGATTCACGGCAGTTTTACCTTCTCCGGTGAAAAGTGCATATTGCATCATCTCTTTAGGAATTCCATTCTTTCGGAAGCACTGCCCTTCCTGGTGACCCATGAAACCGCAAGCCTCACACTTGGATCCCTCGGTAGTATATTTGCCCCTCAATTCATTGGAGATTTGCGCGTCATCAAATTTTGGAAGTTTTATCTGTCGCAACTGGGCTTGCGACATCTTTGCAGTCTCAAATCGTGGCGTCGGCCGGTAATTGTCTTTGTTCACCGGTGTTTTATCGTTTGACCCTCCTCCTTGCTTTCTTTCTTGCTGCCTCTTTGTCCTTTCAGCTCTCTCCTTTTCCCATTCCTTCTGCTTAAGAGCTAATTCCGGTTTGAGCATCCGGGGGCATCGCTTCCATCCAAAACCTGTTTGTTGACAGTTTAAACAGTTATAGAGGAAGACACGGTCATCGGCCCCCATGGCAGGTTCGGATCCGCTATCCACCACCTGTTTCCCCTTGAGCTTCCGCAAGGCTAAGAGTTCGGCCGACTCTTCATTTTCGGGAGGCATTTCTCCGGCAAATCTTGCAAAGTTCCCTCGGGTTTTTCCGGTTACCGCTTTTTCCTAGGCCTCTCGGTGGACAGAGTGATCATAAAGCTTCATTGCGGCTAGAGAGATTTCTTTGGCGGTTGGATTGATGTCCTGGATGGCTTGTCCCGCAATCCAATTATCGAGGGCGGCCTGCCCCGTCGGTCCGAACGAATTTCGGACGGCGATGAAATATTTGGTTGCCATGGCCGGAAGATCAATGGTTGAGAGTTTGGTCTTTTGACAAAGGCATGACAATCTGTTAAAAAGAGTCTGGGGTGTTTCACTCTTTTGGCAACGGAATTCCGTGAATTCCTTGATAGCAGATTCATTCCTCTCGGTGTAAAAGAGTCTCCATGCATTGAAAAGATTGGTACATGGGGTTGGGTCTGCAACCATCCGAGTGGCTGCCCTGGCCTCCTGGATGGCCTGAAGCTGAGCGACATACGCTCGTCCTTTTGATTCCAGTTTCATGTCCTCTGTGAAGAGGGCAGTGACAGGAGCGGCTGTAGCGGCAGCCAAGTCTACTTCCGCCTGCAAGATTGCCTCATCAAGGATAGGGTCTGAAATTTTGATGCTGGGAGCCATCAGAAGCAGTTGTCGCTCCTTGTAGTCTGCCAAAGCTCCACCAGCAAAATAGTTCACCATCATAGGGAAAAGCGTGGTCTCGAAGTCATCCGGAATGGCTCCGCCCTTGTATTTGTTGATTTCAGATTGGGTGAACAACTTCCACAACAATTCAAAATCAGAGAAAGCAATTTCCGAGCTATCTCCTGTAAAGATCCTTGCATCCCCCATTTCTTTCTCCTCCTCTGCAAGGTTGGTGAACCGGGGAGATGATTGTCGGTGGGACTAACAAACAGAACCGGTGAAATGACCCCTGGATCCGCGTCGGGTGGCTCGGAGCCGCCTCCTGCTCCTCTATACCCAAGGGAGGCACGTTCCTCCCGGCGAACTGTTTCAACCGAGGGAATGTGGAGAATAGGTTTTATTGTTGGTGGTCCTGGAGGGATTGGTGGAGAAGGGGATGGAGATTACTGAGGACTACGAGGGAAAGGTGTCTGTCTCCGTGTACGCCTTCTGGAGGTTTTTGGTGGAGGATTTCCTTCGCTAGAATCGGGAGAACGTCGGTGAGGAGGAGAGTAGGCCGGAACGTCGTACTTGTACGGTTAGACGGGTGGTTACGGTGACCCACAGACTGCAACGGCCGGAGAAACAGAAGGCGAAGGAGAGGATGCCTGAGGTGGAGATGGAGGAGGAGTGGAAAGCCCGAGGGAGATGTGTTGTCTCAGGTCGAGTTGTAATAATACCACCGCCTCCGCAGTTGAAGACCTAGCCACTGAGACAACAGTAGGACACTACGTGGAGGCGCCTACATTTTATCCGTTAAATCTGCACCCATCCCCTGTTTGTAAGGTACTGATGTTTCCCCACCTTTCGCTGAAGAGGAGACTCCGGTCTAAGTTCCGAAGAAATCCGGGAGCTCAATTCTCCGTAGGGGTTGTCTGCACTGTATGTTGTCTCTCAGCAGAGGGACCTGTCTCTCAAGGAGGAGCTATCTGTCCACTAAAGATCCTTGCTGATATTCGCCAAGCCTCCCTTATGAGGAGCAATTCTTGTTTGAGGGCCCTCTTCCTTTCTTCTTCAAGAGCTTCCCAATGGATGGTGACAGGTCAGCCCTCGCCGTAGCCTGACTCTGGGATCGCAAGACACAACCAGTTTTTGTGTACTGCTCACCACCCTTGAGAGATCCACAATCCCCAAACCCGGTACCTCGGGATTGGTGGGTCTAGAACGCCACAACCCCTCTGATGGTCGAACCGCCAGAATACAAGGAGACTTTGAGCTCGGAGAGGTGGATTCGGAAGGGAAGAGCGGTTGCGCGTTAGGTCGGGGAGCGAACTTGCCCTTGCGGTCCCGATGATCGCACCTGTACCCCTTCTTTGGCTTGGGTAACCCTCGCTTGCTGGTCCCTTCCCCAGCTCGTGTCCGAGGGACCGCCCCGCCTTGAGCCGGCCTGCTGGTTGCGGTGTCCTGAGATTGGGCGGGTGAGATTGGGCGGGTTGTTGGTAGTAAGTTGATGGTCCTCCCTGTTGCTCTGGTACGGAGGTTGGGGAGTCACTCTCGGATGAACTGCTGAGTATCTCGACTACACCTCCCACTGGGCGTACCACTCTGGCTCGATTTGACCTTTCTACCCGCTGCACCAACTCCTTCTTAACCTTCAACTCATGGAGATCATGAAAGGTTAAGATTTCTTTGCGACCTGGCCGGTTAGGATCAGTCAGGATCTTAGGATCCATGTCCATTTCTGCTATCGGTGCCTTTGATCGGGTATAGCGACCGATCTCGGGGAGGTGACCAGGAACCGCTTCCTTGTGGGCCAACCCCTTTCTACGGCTTTTAGGGGATAAGGGCGGCCTCTCCGCCTTCTCCGAAGCCCTAGCTCTAACCAACTCAGACAACGTCGGGAAATTCTCGGGGTAAAAGACAGGTGGAGGTGGAGGAGAGAGTCTCCCCTTTGTGTGCGTAGGAGGAGTGTCGACCGTAACCTCCTGGGGCATTTCTCCCTTAAGGAATAGCTCTATGTGTACAGGTGAGCCAAAGGGGGGTGCTCCCTCGGGCACCTGTGACTCTTCCTCCTGGGCCACCGCTTCTTGCCTCTCCAGCTTGTCCGATCTGACCCCCGAAAGATCCTTATCCTGGACTTCTCCTCCACCCATAGCTGACTGGAGAAGAAGATCTAAATCCCCTTATAAAAGTACTCAGCCATGTGCACCTATCCTCTTTAACCTAAAGAGACAGGTGGCTGTTTCAGTACTATGACTCTCTGTTGGAAGCCTAACAAAAATCCTCTCAAAATCCACTATTCTGGTACGAAAGATCCGGGAATTCGACCCAGGAAGAAACCCAACCAGAGCCCCAAAAAGGACTATCAAAGAGAGAACCCAAAAGCTTCCACTCAGAAAAATGAAAGGATAGAAATATAAGAATGTTGTCTCAGAATTAACAATATCACCTTGCCCTTAGAAAAATAGAGATATAAAGTTAGAATGTGGAATAATACCAAGCGAGCTCAACCAACCCCCAAAACGTAACACATATTGCACACTTGTGCAATACCGGTGCGACATCAGATTGCATCCCATACAACCAATAGCGTGCCTCAAGCAAGCTTAAGGTGCGCTTGGTCCCATAATGACCTTGCTCGGTGTGAATTTGTTCAATCAGCGAGAGGTGTTCAGTCGGGCAAGGAACGTGCGTGTGACTACTGTCCGCTAACAATCGAACTAGCGATCCACCTAACCAAAGATAATTTTTAGCTCTTTTTTTTACTTGTTCCTCCTCCTCGGATTTGTCGAGCGTGCCGGAAACATCAGAGGTGAGTGGGGCCCACTGCCCGGGTAATTGGCATTGGAGTCCTGCAAACAACCTTCCCCAAAATGTGAATGCTCCCCACAACCATGCTTGTGCTCAATGCTGCCCGCCTTGTTCTTGTGAGCATACATGCAAAGGTGGGGATGAGTGCTTGGGGAGGGCGCAAAGATATCCCCTCCCCCCTCTCCTTAGAGGTGGAGCCGGGTCCTTGATTGAATATTTGTTGGAAGCTTAACAAAAATCCTCTCAAAATCCACTATTCTGGTACGAAAGATCTGGGTAATCGATCCTGGAAGAAACCCAACCACAGCCTCAAAAACGACTACCAAAGAGAGAACCCATATGCTTCCACTCAGAAAAATGAAAGGATAGAAATATAAGAATGTTGTCCCAGAATTAACAATATCACCTTTGCCCTTAGAAAAATAGAGATATAAAGTTATAATGTGGAATAATAGCAAGCGAGCTCAACCTACCCCCAAAACGTAACGTGGACAACACAAAAGGAGACAAAATCTCCCCCTGAAAACCCCGGAACAGGTAAGGCCTCCTTAACTCCTCGGTTTTCGCGACCCAGAACCGGCAAGACCCTTCTTGGTTTCCAACGAACACCAGTCCCCAAACCGCCCAAAACAGGAAAGACGGTGCCAACCACCCAACCGGACTACGATTTCCACAAAAGACAGATGCAATCTAAGATGGCAATAGGGTCACAATCACAAGCAAAACAAAAGTTCTCCACAAGAAAGTTTGCTGGAATTTTTAAGGGTTTTTCTCAGGAGACAGTACTGAAACAGCAACCTGTCTCCCTCGGCCCCAAGTGCCTTATACAAGCAAAGTTTGAATTACCGATAGTACCAAAGTCAAAGCAATACCAGGAGCCAATCACCGGCCAGGAATTGTAATGGTACGTACATAAGACAAAACATGTTGTACTACACTCAGGGCAAAAAGTTAGGCGACTATCTCCGGCTAGATTAGAAGCCACGTGGTTTTCTATGACAGAATCTTGATCAACAAAGTTCTAAATTCACGTGAAACGCCTAACTTTGACTCACATTAATAAATGCTCTACCAGTCTGGTGGACTTGAACTAACGTCCTACTGATAGCCAACAGCAAAATCTACAAGACTATCCCAAAAGTTACGTGGCGTTCCACAATGTAGCCCCCAATGGGACAGTTGGCAACTGGTCACATGTAACAGGATGGTAATCTTTGGAACGGAGTAACTTTGTCCTCTGGCCTCCGTTAGGCGCGAAATAAAGTGCGTTCCGTTCAGTTAGGAAAATAGAAGAATCAGGTCCGGCTGAGTGCGCTCCTTTTATTGTACTTTAATGACCATACAGAGGAAAAAGGCCCGGGAATCCTCGGTAAGATAAAAGGGGTGCCTGTGAAGCACATGAGCTTGAGAGCAATCAAACTATAATTTTGCCTTCCTGGACAGCAGTGGTTGTGGCTTGAAGTGGGTTAGTTTAATACTATCTTGAGGCTTCCTGTATTATGTGGTCCAATGGAGGACACAGAATTGACAACAGAAGCGTGAAACAATATCCTTCGTCAAAGATTTTCTTGCGGCTTCCGGTGGCCACGCATCCTCTCTGGCGTAAGACACATGTCATACGCGACGTGTACCCACTTGGTCGTGCGATCGTCGTGGATATTTGTTCACTTTTCCACGAGGCACGATGCTATTTGTTCCGACGCTTGGAATTGACCTACTCCGGGTTACTTGTTGCGAACAAAAAGTGACAGACGATGGCGTATCTGATTATGCATCCGACGGTCTACGTTTATGCCCATAAACGTGGAGAATCAAATCCCACATTCATTAGGCTTGTTTTTCTGATTTTTTTTTTTTTGGTACGGCACTGTACGAAACGGTACGACTTTCAGTAAACAACGACATTTTTTCCCTAATGGAACCCCACCCTTAGAGTAAAGAAATAAATAGCGTAAAAAAACATTTAGAGTGAACTTCCATTAGAGGAAAAGTGACGTTGTTTACTGGACGCCGTACAATTTCGTACAGATTCGTACCATTTTATTTTTTTGTAAGACGAAACATTGACGAAACATGTTTACTGGATGGCTCCAATATTATAGGCGTTAAGTATATACCGTTGGATTTTTCACTTTTTTAGATTAGCGAAGCAATCGCGCACATCGTCTAGTGTGAAAAGACTCTCCTCAACGAGGACAGTCTCTTCAAACTGGATGATGTGTGCGATGTACAAACTGGACGATTTGCACGATGTAGACGGTGTGCGTGATGTACACTTGAAACGTAAAAAAAAACTCCAACCGAACACGTCGTACACGCCATGTGCTTTTGGCCAAGATGGTTGAAAGGTTCAACGAATGGCCCACCAAAAGTACCATCCACTTGGTATCCACTGTCCACAGTTTGCCGCGCTTTCACTGTATTCAAATTTCCATTTTCAAATTCAAAAACCGTATTTTTTCATACAACATTCCATTGTCAGGCTCAAAATTCAAATTATGTAGCAAACATTATGATGAATTCAAATTTTCAAAGCCAAAGATAAGGTTAAGATTGCAAACATTAGAGTTGTAAACCTATATAAAGAAACAAAGATGGAATATATTACATAAATAAGCATGTGGTGTAGCTTGATTCAACTTTTCAAAACACTTTTTTTGTATATTTTTTTATTTATATTAGGATGTCTTTCCTAGGTGGCAGCTTTAACCCACTTCCGCTTTATCAAGGCATTTGACCCTGTTCAATATTGCGTTTTCTGTAAGCATAACACCCTCTGTTCGCAAGACACATAAACGAAATCATGTCAACCTCGAAGAAAAAAAAATGGTTGCAGCAGTGATGATCCCATAAACCTTGAAGGAGGAGGCATCAACGACAAAGACAGTAATGCATCATGTGTTGTTTTTACTGTTTGTTTTTTGTTTAGGTTTTGTTTTTTTTTTAATTTCAAGTATTTATTTTTTTGTTTTTATGTTTCAGTTTTCTTCTCTCTCTATTCCTCCTTCTATTTCTTTGTCTCCCTCTCCTTCTCATTGTCCATCTCCTCGTTCAGCTATTTCTTCTCCTTTTTCTTCTTCTTCATTTTATTATTCTTTTTGTCATTTTCCTTTTAATGTTGCCTGCTTTATATTTACAAAAAAAAACAAAAATCAAGTTGATTGTTCTTTCTTTTTTTTCTCTTGATTATTTTTATTTCTATTGTTTGAATGAACAGGAAAGAGCGCACGAGGCGAAACGTCTTCCTAGTAATTGATTAGATTCATTTTTTTCTCATAGAATTAGATTATTTGTTTTCGGTGTTTTCTATAATAGTTTCAATTTAAAGGTTTACATCCATCCTTTTTACTTATGCTACAAGCTGGTTGAAAAAAATAGCAAAAACATGAAAAACGGTAGCATATATACATAATTATTTGTTTTATTTCTGTTATTACACAATTATGAAGATGTCTATATTTTTTACGATTTTTTGATGTTTTCTGTTTTTGGATTCAGTTTTCATTTATGTATTTTGTATTATGTATTCAACAGTGTATTACATTTATACCACATTATTTCTTAATCGTCCAAAAACTATGTTTTACATTTACGGTCATGCATCACATTTTTACGGCTATTTCATTAAGTACTGTATTTTAGTTTTATGCCATTGATAACATATAAAGTAGTATATTTTACATATACGACATTTTAACTTAGTTGCATAACTTAAATTTCTTAATTTACGACAGTAACTTAGTACCGGATTTTATTTGTACAACATTGTAAATTTAAAAAATACTTAATTTTATTTATAATTGTCATATCACTGTACATTACGACACTTTCTTCTCATCTTCTTAATTCTTATTGACCTCTTCAACACCACAACTAGCAGAATCATTTAGTTCACTCGTTTTTTAGCTCTGATGTTGTGAACATCAACAGTAATATCATTAATTACAAGTGACCACCTTATCCTATTCCTTAAGAAATAATTTTTGAAATAATTACGGAGTGAGCATTAACTCCATAAACTAAGGTACATCGAACCATAATTATCTATCAATACACCAACTAAATAGGCGGAATAATGACAACCATTGTAGCAACACAACCCGGAAGGATAAGTTTGAAGTTGTTAAGCCCTCGGTCCTCAGCACTGCTGCAAGAGACAAAGCGACAATTTTGATAATTAATTAAAAGTACAAAGTATAAAGGAGGGATAAAGGAAAAAAATCTCTAGAATTTTACTATTAAGGAGAAAACAAAGCAAATACCAGAGCTTTAATTTTCAAAAGGAAGAATTAAGCAAATATCAAGCGTTAAACTGTATAACTTACTCCAATGGGTTTCTATTGCCCCTCTGTGCACTCTTGCGTGGCCAGCATGTTGACATCCTCTACCTCTACTTTGTTCCTACGATAAGAAAAAAACAATCAAACGTTTGCCAGAAAATACGTATGGAAGTACATCATAGACAAAAAAATAAAACCTCATATATACAATTTTCTGGAATTATATGAAGAAAAAACTTTCCAAATTTTTGAATTTATCTAATCTTACGAATGGAAGTGCATCCTACTTATCAAAATTCAGTACTCAATTCTTTAATACAGAATTGAATTCATTTTTCCCATCAAACCAATTCCCTAAATGTCATAAAGTTCAGGACATGATGTTAAACATGAGAATTCCTCCTGCTTGAGATGTGATGGTACATAAAGCTCTATTGTCTTTTTCAGCGTTAACTTCAGCCTATTCAATAACCGTTATTCCTTGACGGAGTCAAACTTTGTTTTAAAGATAACAAAAAGACAAAACCCGGATTCACTTTCAAAATTTCGGAAAAACCACTAAGTCCCTATGTTAATGAAGTGGCTAACCTTTAAGGTAGCACATAATTTGAATTTGCCTGAAAATAAACATTTACGTCTTCTAAGCTCTAAGGTCACGATCTAACTGGAAACCTTTCACTGAATTTTGAGACTGAATTTTGAAGTCTCAGAGGAAGTTCTGCACCGGATTGCCCCGAAGCTACCACATGGAAAATGGAGGAAGAAGGGGTAAGTATCATCAAAACTAAAAACAGAAAACTAGTGACAAAACAACATAAGGTGATACAAACCGATTAACTATCAACCTAACTGAAAACAAAAAACATGTGACAAAAAAACAAGTTTTGAGAAGCATGCATGATGTTTTTTTAAATAAAAAACATCATGATCATTAAAAAAATACTATCTTTTTCTGTTTGGTTTCCATAGTTCGTTTTAAGAATAATTAATATGAGCAGTATAAGTTCTATTTTGCAGAGAGATACAACTAAAAAAGGTGACAGATGTCAACTATGTTGGCAAAGGCTTTCCGTTGGAGGCAAGCATTCAAAAAAAAGCCATGGCTGTTGTGAGAAAGATAAGGTTGGTTATAAACCCTAATGAAGGTACACACTACGTTAGAGACTTAGAGTATACTCGTACTATACTTTAAGTACATACGCTGGTACACATATTTCGTTCTGACTTTCCGTTGAAGATATTTTGCAGATTTTTAAAATCTTGACTTTAACCTACGTGGCGTCAATAATAGTTGAGAAACGATGTCTAATGGCACGACATAATGGAAGGTCGTGCCGGTAAACAATAAAAATAGACCTATCCGCATGTTTACTGGGACCGCCTAATGGAGAGCATGCCGTAGTCGACAGAGTTGTACAAAATTTGGAAAACGGCACGCAATTGGTACCCGACAAATCCACGAGAAGTGAATGGTAAGCCGACACGACAACGAGCTCACTCTTTGTTCTATACTACATTTCCCTCGAATAAACAGATCATTTGTAAAAAACTTGGGGTGGATAGACCTACATGAATAAGCAAGCACTTTTTGCGAAACTTGAGATGGAAAACGATCAGGGTACAAAAGGGGTAAGAAACAAATAAAACCCATTTAAGGACCACGTGAGAAAATGGGCCAATTAAATTAAACACAAAATACAATGAAAAACCACCCCATCCGAGGTAGATCCATAAAAACATTTAGACCGCATACAAGTGCCTCACAACACCCACCAAACAGGTGTTGTGAAAAATGGTCGTAGAATGCTCCCTTGTGATGCATCCAATTACGCCGAGACACTCAACGATAAAAGACTTATACTATGAAAATAGGTAGGAAACAACACCAAGACATGCCCAAATAATAAGCAGCATATTTTTGTGAGTCTTCAAGCCATCATTGAAACAATTGTAACAAAATATCAAAGCTTGGAGATGGGGTTTAAAATGGAAATAAATTAAGAATAAGTTTATAGACCATTCCAAATTGACCTCGCGGAAAGGTAAGCGGACCAATCAAACCAGTGGTAAAGGAATCACAATCCCAGTTAAACAATTCAAGAGGGTCGTGCACGTGAACATGCGAAATGTTATCTTCACGTGATGGAGGGTAAAGACAAAAAAGATTCGGCAATCACTTACAAATTTGAAGATACGGTGAAAAACTAACGAGTTTGAAAAAATCGAGAAGTCTTGGCGGTTTGACTCCAGTGGGAAACTCACTGCATTTTACATGTGGTGCTTAGTAATGAGGCTCAATAGAGAGAGGATTGCAAGAAAGTACTAATGACTCAATACGGGTTCTTTTGTTTCGATAACCTCATAATCTCATCGGCACCGATCATTAATATCGCAATTACCGCTCGCTTCTGTATTTGGTGGAAAACTTATCGCCCAAGGAAAAAACATGAGTTGTCGTTTTCAAGTTGTGTCGTTGGTAAATATATTTGGACAACGAGGCCAACAGAGAAAAAGTTCATCGGAACCGTTCGCGAAAGTGATGGAGGGTGGAAGAATACAGTCGTAGGTGAGGGCAACATAAGTGGTAACACCTTATATCATTAAGACGACTAACAAGTTATCAATCACTCGAAGACAGTTGCCGTGGTACAAGACTTGGTTTAACTGTCCTAAATTAAAGTGTTTGAGTACTTGCTTAAGAATTGGGCATAATTTCGAATGGATAGAATAAAACCGAGCCTGTAGGATAAGAATTTAAATATTTAGGGAAAACGACTTGTATTGAAGTGTATACAGCCTTGGATTTGATGCAAACTGCGAAAGTTAAGGGGCCTAATGGAAAGGGACGGGAAATGGAAGTTTTTTAGTTAAATTTTAAAGATTTTAGGTTTAACAAGTTGATTACCATGAGGAGGTGGAAGTAGTGACGGTGGTCAATGAGAAAGGGAGATATAAGGTGAAATTTGTTGTTGTTCCACAAGATTAAGGTGGCAAAAGGGGTTGTACGAAGAGGCAATCACTTTGTGCCTAAAGACGTCGATGGAATAAGGTTTGTAAGGGTTGTTGATGGCGTGCCTATGCATGCATTTGCTTGTGTTTGTATTTATATCCTTGCATGAATTCCTGCTTGGTTTTGTCTTGTGCATGTATTTGCGTTTGTTTGCATCCGCACGGTTAGTGGTTTGTAAGTTTCATTGATAATTGCGGTATTTACGCTCAAAAGCACTCATTTTGTTTTTTAAGCGGTTAGTTTTTAAATTGTCGTGCTCTTTAGTTAAAACCCACTTGTTATGTTATTGGTAGTGTTGAGTATCGAACGCCTCTTGCCGATATTCGATATGGGTCTAATTTTGAGTACCCGATTGTCGATATATCACTTCGATATATCGAGAAGCACAATTTCGCTTCACCGGTATATCGGTTCGATATGCCGATGTGTAGAAGTGTTCCTTTGAATGGAAATGGATTAATCAGCCGACCAACTCAGTTGAGCGACGACGAATGGAAGGCCACGCTTTAAAAATAGCTTCGTGGAAACTTCGTAGTTTTGGCAGTCTTAAGGGCGCGACGTCGAATGTAAAATAAGCGCTTTAAAATAGCGCCATCGAAGCTTCGCAGCTTTCCACGTGTGGCACAAGAGGGCTCTTCGGTACATTTTGTATTTGCTCAGTACCACGAGGCAAAACGTGTAAAACACCAAAAGAACCGTCGAAAAGTTGTTTTTCGATGGTACGATAGGCGGGAGGATGTAGCTTCGCTGGTACGGATTGAAGCAACATCCGTCCGTCACTTCCGAAACTCCAAACGCCGTTGACGATATTTCGTGATGGCGTCAGCTAGCGTAACCATCTAGCTGTAGTTTTACCGGATATAATTTCGAACGAAATTTGGCAGGGTTTAGTGTCGTCCACGCAATGGTATTTTTCCGGAATTGTCGCAAAGTTGTCGGCGAAACAAACTGACCGCATTTTTTTTCGATCATCCTATATTATATTCTCTTCGCAGTTGTACCGAGGTAATAAATTGAGCGATTCGACGTCTACTGTACTGTACTGAATCTTTTGGCATAACCTGTGGCATTTTCCGTACTTTGAATTTTTCTATGACACGCCATTCGTACGGTCCAAGCTTCGTCGCCCGGCACTAGTAGATCCTCTGACATGGAATTGTGTGCGCGCGCGCCCACTTGTCGACGAAGGTGACGACTTCGCCATAAAAAACAAGTAATCCGGATTCACTAGGAGTCACTGAAGAGCTACGATGACTTGCGCTTTCCGCGGCGATGACGTGGCGAAACAAACTGCCGGTCTAAATTCGTTATTGGTGACAAGTGACAACTATATTCCTACGATGGACGGTCAACAAGAGTAGTACAGTACAGTACTGTACTGTACTGTATATACAATATAGTTCTGCTGACGCTACAGTACTGTACTGTACTGTACAGTAGCTATTTGGGTTGTTTCGTACTGTTGAATCTACAACACAGTACAGTAAAGTACAGTACTGTAATGTACAGTACTGTAGTTTACATTTACTGTGCTGTACCGCCATGAAATATGCTACGCTGTCGGGATGCTATAAGTTAAAAGTTGCGTAAGAAAAGCTAATTATGTTTTGTTAGCTTCCTAAAAGTTAACACATACGACAGCGTACACCTATCGCATTATGTTGAGATAAAAATTTCCCAAACGTTCCCCAAACGCATCGCCCTTCCGGGAAGCTTAAAAAAAGAGCTTAAAAAAAAAGGAAAAAAAGAAAGAAATATAAAGTACATTTTCCAATGACTGACCGTACTGGCACCAGTCACCCACCATCACGTCACTGTCACTCACCTGTCACCCGCCCGTCACCCTCCTGAACGACCGCCCGGGCAGTTAAAGGAAAAAAAAAAACTTCCCGATTCTTCTCAACTTTGAAGCCGTCCGATTCTCTGCAGATTTCTTGAAACGGTACGATGGCAGCTGTTCTGCCGGTCTGGCGGAACTTGCCGGCCGTCTACTGCTGCAGCTGCCGTCTGCCGGCTGTCCGTGCCTCCGCTAGCCGCGAAATAGGCGGCGTGGTGACGGCCAGCCGGCCGGCCGGCAAGGGAGGAGTTTTGCGAATCATGGGGCCTGGGAGAGAGGAGGGAGATGGACCAGGAGGTAAGACGAAAGCAGGGAGGGATGGGGGGAAAGGATGGAGGGAAGGGATGGAGGGAAGGGATGGGGGGAAGGGATGGGAAGGATGGAAGAATGGGGGGGGGGGGGGGGGGGGGGGAGAGTGGGAGAGGAGATATGGAAAATGTAGGGTTCATGGGAGAGGGAGGGATAGTGGTTGGTTTTGACGTTTTTTCTGTTTTTTTTTTTGTTTTGTTTTTAAATGAAGGGCTGGAGATTCTTTCTAGATTAGGGTTCTGATTTTTGTTGAGGATTAGGGTTAGGGTTTTGGGGTAAGACTAGAGAAGCATTTAAGATTTTTGGACTACTGGTGTTGGTTTTATTATGGTTACATAAAATTGAAATTAGGGTTAGGAATTGAATTAGGGTTTTGGTAGGATTGAGATTAGGGTTAGGAATAGAACTGGGGTTAGGGTTAGGGTTTGGGGTTAAGGTTAGGGTTTGGGGTTAGAGTAAGAGTGGCGTCAAATTAGGGTTAGCGAGGGGATAAGGTTTTTTCTAGGATTGAGGTTGAAGGCTATGGTGAAGGTTAGGGTTAGGGCTAAAGTGAACTTTTGTTTCTTTGTTGTTCCGTAGAAATCATACGATTTCATGATCCTGACTTTGATTTGATCCTCTCTCTCCTCTCGTTCCATCCTTGATCCCGCCTTATCTTCTCTTTTCGACTCTCTCCCCCTCGCCCTCCCCCTCCCCCACCTCCCCATTTCCTTCTCCTCCCCTCTCTCTCTTTTTCTCTCTCTCTGGCCCTCTCCATGCAGTTATCGGACGAGTCCTCAGTTTCGATGAGTTTTTTGGGTTTCCGAATTCGGGTCCAATTCCGTTTCCGGAACCCGGAGTTCCTTTGGAGTCTCTAGTATATTTTCTCGACGATATCGAGGAAAATGATGAAGATAGCACGAATGGTTACGAAAAATTTCGTAACGGTTTCAACGATTTAAGCGGCGGAACCGACGGGGATGTAGGAAGTTCTAACGGAACGGAGATCGGAAATGGAAGAGGTTCCAGAATCCACACTAATAACGGTGGGGATCCTCCTCGACACGGAATTCAAATTCACATCGATTCTGATATAAGAATGCCGGTTTCGAGCGAGATTAATGTCGAAGAAGAGAAGGGAAAATATGGGAATGGTGATAAGAGTAATAATGTTAATATCAGGTCGAATGATTCCGGTTTTGGATCGTTGCAAGTTTTGACTCATGTGAGAGAGGCTTCATTTACTCCGTCCTTTCAAATGGGAGAAAGTGAGAAATTGGAGTCAAATGGAGTTAACAAATCCCCGGAGAGTGTAAATAGTGTGGAAAAAGTACAGAATGTTGGAGATTTGAAGAGCGTAGTTAATTTAAACTTGAGAAACTTTGAAAAACAGTTTGGGATAGAGGAAAATGTTTTAGAGGATTTTGGTAAAGATTCCGTTGTTTCTGATTTGTGGAGAAAAAATGGAACAGAAGATGAAAGAGAAAAATTGGCTTCTGGAAACTCAGGGGCAACTGTTCGAGTGGTTAGCGGAATATTTGGAAATATCACTGCACCCCCTCCATTGCAAGATATTGTAAGTCTTTCTATCTCTCCCTCTCCCCCTCTTTCTCCCTTTCTCTCCCTTTCTCTCTCCCTTCTTTTTCTCCCTCAGTCCCTCCCTCCTCCCCTCCCTCCCTCCCCTCCCTCCCTCTTTCTCGGATCGATTTTTGGATGGATCTTTGCATGATCTTTGGTTTTCTTTCATGATCTAAATTTCATAGCCTGATTCGACGAAATTGCAAATATTTGATGACTCTCTTCCCTCCCTCTCTCCATGCGCGCTTCATCCCTCTCCTCTCCCTCCTCTCCTCCGCTGGCAGATATTATTAGATATTTTAATGCGTCCAGGCGCCAGTGTGTATTTACCAATTCCCTCGTCCTATGGGGCGTTGCTCTACATTGTGGAGGTAGGGAAGAGAGAGAGAGAGAGAGGGGGAAGGGGGGAAGGAGGGAAGGAGGGAGGTAGTGAGGTAGGGAGGGATGGAGGGAGGGAGGGATAACCCTTAACCTAATCTGTAACCTAGCTTTAAATCTAATTAGAAACTTAACCCTAAGCCTAACCTGAAGGGCTGCTTTCCATGAGCCAAATTTCATGTCGTTTGCAACTTTTATGTTTATTTTTATTTACGCGCTGACCCAATTTTGGGGCTGATGGAATACCTCGATTTATGATTTTTGCCATTCACAACTTGTTCTCGAGGCAAGTAACTTCAGAAAGAAATAAAAATATAGGAAAGACAATATATAGTTATTTGCCGGGGTCATAACAATGAGTTTTGGTCACACAATAGTTGTTGGTTCAACAATGATTGACGATTCCACCGTAATTTTTGATTCCACATTAGTTTTTGATTCCACACTATTTGTTGGTTCCACAAAATATGTTGGTTCCACAAAATATGTTGGTTCCAATATGATTGATTATTCCACTAGTCTATTTTTTCGGGTCATTTCATCGCACAAAACGATCTTCTGAGGACGGAGAGCATTCTTAAACCTACCTTAATCTTAACCCTAATCCTAGTCCTAACACTAAATCGAATTGTAAATTTTAATCCTTAGTTTACCCTGTACGTAATCCTAAACTTAACCTTTTACCTCACCCTAAACTTCACCTTTACCTTATCTAACTTAACCTTAAAACTTATGCTTGAACCCTACAACTCTAAACCTTAGCTTAACCCTAATCCTTAAACTAACCGTAAAACTGATTATGAATTTACCCTGAACCTAATGCTAAACCTTACCTTAAATCTAACTCTAAACCCAGCCCTACACTTAACTCAAACCTCAACCTAACCCTAAATCATCCCTGAATTCACTAATCAAAAACCGTACTTTTGAAGGCGTCATCTTACCGATTTATCAATATGTATTTATTTTTTACTTATCAATATCTGTTATGCACTTTTTTTTAACATACTAATAATTGATATTTTTCTTTTTTTGTCTTATGTAATCAATATGTATCTTTTTTTGACTTTATCGATAATTGTTATGCACTTTTTTTTGACATACCAATAGTTGATATGTACCTTTTTTTTACTTGCCGATTATCGATTTGTACCTTTATTTGACTTATCAATAATTGATGTGTATTTTCTTTTTACTTACCGATTATTGATCTATTGGTTCGCGGTATCAATCAGAAAAATACCGCAATGACCGACTGATATATGGGTCCGCTATATCAATTAAGATATTACAGCGAAGGTCAGCTGTTATTTTTAAGGGTTTTTAAGAGTTTAAGGGTCTTTTTAAGGGTTTCATGTGGATGCTTTGCCATGCAAGAAAAAACCACCTTTTATGTTGTCCAGACAAAAAAGTTAAGCCGTGCCTCTGTACACTGTAAAAGTGTAAAATATAAATTAAAATAAAAGAGATAAAAATATACACGACACCATAACAAAATGTTGTATGTTACGATGGCAATGCACCTTAAGTTGAGAGTGTAAACAAATTGTATGTCTAGTGTACTGAAATCGACGCGACAGTTCTTTGTTTAGTTCTTTACTTAGTGCTAACGGAGGACAGTACTGTACTTTTACAGTACTGTACTTTTTAGTCCTATGTAGCTCGGACCTGACTGTGGTACGTGATAATAAAAATAAGGTAAGAAAAATTCATAAAAAGTAAGGTAGCACCGCCGGAGGCGCGACGACGGCCCGGAGGGTGGCCGCTTAGCCGGAGCGGGTGTAAGCGCGGCGACGGCCGGAGGGTGGCAAATAGAGGAAACTTACCTTAACTTACCTTAAAATTTACCTTTGTTTTTTTACTGCATATAGTATGTACTGTATATAGTATTTACTGTATTTAAAAATATAAAGCATTTTTTTTCGTTATCATGCGATAAATTGGTCCTCTTTGTTTATTCAATTATCAATAGTATCAATATTCAAAGATATCCTGACAGGTGAAATAACCTGAAATACAACATTAACGAACCCAATCCTAATCCTAACCTTAAAACCCTAGTCCAATCCCTCACCCCAACCTCTCCCCCTCGCCCTGGCATCTCCCTCCCTCCCCCTCTCCCTCCCCCTCCCCCCCTCCCAGGGCGCGGCTCTTGTGGGTGGTTGCTACTCCAATGAAGGCCATGCTGTGTGGCTGCCTTCTGCTGACGTGGAATCTGGTGACGTGGCAACTGCTGACGTGGCAGTGAGAACGCACCCCTGGAGTGCACTCAGATTGCTGGTGCTGGCGGCCAGGGATCCTGGGAGGTGGGGAGAGGGGGGGAGGGGGAGGGAGGAGTGAAAAGGGGAGTGGGGTGCAGTGGCGATTTAGTGTGGAGAGAGAGGGGAAGGAGGAAAGGAAGAGAGAGAGCGAGAGAGGGTGGGAGTATTTGTGTGGATCTGCAGAACATGTAAATTCTTTTTTGAAGAGTGTTAGAAAGTTTAGCACTAATTTTCTTTGTTATCGATGTACATATATTTTTAGATATACATTATACCTCCTTGAATGCCCTACAGGGTGCTTGTACTTTTTTGTCCTTTTTCGAAAGATGTTTTTGTTTGGACATTGTTCGGTAATTCCTATCCAACTAAAAAATTATATATAAGACCGAAGGCATCCAAAAGTACAAAAAGTACAAAAAAAAACTGGACGTACTTGTAAATAAGCTTAAATGGCCACTCACACTCTTCCATTTTTCACATTTTTTTGACTAAAAACGTATTTGAAGGATCCAAAGATTCTCAAAAGTTTGAAAAGTATGAAAAGGACAAATAGATTATTACAAGAATTCGGTACAAAGATTGAATATCAAACAACATTGATTGATTTTCGGGTTTTTCAGACAAAATGTTTTTTTATGGGACCAAAAGTTTTCCGAAGGTACGAAAAGTACGAATTGACTGCTGACATCCAGCATCCATCCATTCTTAGTTTTCCATTTTTGTTAAAAATACTGTTTTTTCCTTTTTGTTTGCTTCCATTTGCCTTCGGTTTTTCAGTTTCATTTTTTTTCTCCCATGTTTTCGTATAGTTTACCATCGTACTTTCTTGATTAAGTTTTATGTCTCTTCCATTAATGTCCTTGCATTTTTATTTGCATGGTTTTTCACTTTTGTTGCTTGATTTTGTTTTGTTTCGGCTTTTTGTTTTTTTTTATCCAGATGGTTTGCCATTGCACTCTTCAATACAAGTTTACTATGTTCACGAATAAAGTTTTAAAATGGAAGATCCGCATGAAGTTTAAACGGCTCAATACTATATATGTAATCTTAATCAAACAAAAGTGAATCTAAAAATTATCAAGAAAGCTCGATGGTAAACCATCTGAGTACATGGGGACAAAGGAAAAATGAAAAGCCAAAACAAAACTGAAAAAGTGAACTCGAAGGAAGCTAACAAAAATGCAAAAACAATGAGAAAGAAACGAAAACACAGAAAGGATAAACTAACAAAGGACGTGGAAAAGAACAAAGAGCACAAAACCAATTATAAAAAAATGCACCCTGAGGAAAAACACTGAACCACTTTCCCAAAAAAAATAAAAAACCTTCAAAAATGGCCTTGTAATTTCACCCAAGCAAGCTTGCCGGAGCACTCTCAGAGAAGTTGGGAACATGTCGACAATCCATAACCCTAAAGCGTGACGACTTATCACCTTAGTACATGAATGTAATAATAGGTAAAGTGAAGGTGAAAATGAAACAGGAGACAGAAATGAAAAAGAAACAAAAACCGAGAACAGTACAAAAGGCGGAAGAAAGATCAAATGGACAAATAAAAAACAGAACTGGAATGAAATTTTAAAATGAACAACATTGTCTAACAACAAAGCTATCGACACAAACCTACCTGTTCCTTAAACTCCTAACCTGCTTTTGTTTTAACTCCTAACCTAGCAGCTACACTGTGAATCGCTATTAACGTTATGAAATAATTAGGGTTAAAAAAACAATTAGCGTTATTAACGCTAATTGGGAATTTCGGGATTTTTAAGGAAATCATTGACTCTAATTGGGAATTTGGGGTTTTCCAAAATAGAATTAAGAATTATATTTGAGAATTTTGGTCAAAATTTGGGGGCGCCGAAATAGCGTAATGAACGCTAATAGCGATTCACGGTGCACTGTATTGATCGAAATCAAAAATAATCTGTATCCCGATTTAGGGTTGTCGTGAAGTTCAAAACCTAATATTTATCGGTTATCAAGTTTGTCGATAAATACTGAAGGCGGGATAATCGCCAATAGCTGACCGGTGTTTTTTTTAAGTTAATGTATTTCACTATTTTGGATGTACTAAATGTACGAAATTTGCCGATTGTACTGAATGTAGTGTACGAGCTATACAAAGTTTCTTGCTTCTGTCTTATGGGTATCGCGATATTGACATATCGCTATGATGGTCGTTGGTATATCGTATCGATATCTTATTGGGTCGATATAAGTTATTTTGACCACTAAAAGAAATCTGCGTTGTGATCCTATATAGTATGCATACTATATTTAAATATTCCGCACATTGTGCATACTGTACAGAGTAACGATGTACAGTGTTTCCAATTGTCCAGCACGTCAAACCTATGGTTAAAATTAATGGTGCTACGTTTTTAGTGACGTTTTTTTCGGTTTGACCCCTCGTTGTGTTTTGACACATGGTCTCTCATTGTTTTTTTTTACTTATTTTATAAGATTACCATATGTTATATATTAGCTGGGCGAAAATGGGTGAGAAGCCCCTACTGAAGGATAATCCGGTTAGGATTTGGGTTTATTTCGTTGCAGTCCATATTAAAAAAAGACCGAGTTTTAATAAAAAAGCGCGAATGAAACCCGTCTTGAGTACGTGGGAAGAAAAGAAACCAAAAGGCGTATGAAACGGAAAATCGAGGAAGTAGACAAACTAAAAAAGAAAAGCTCTGCGACGACACTATGGAGTGAGTTTTTCTTTTATGCGAGATAAGCCACAAATTATTGAACAGTGGATAGTATATATACATGATTACACAACATAGTTCAAATGTGTGAAAACAATTGAGAAGACTAGGATCTGAATTTTGTCTTCTTCTTCCCCACTACGCGACGGCACCTACTCCCCGTCACCATGTACCTCCGGATCTGAATTTTGTCTTCTTCTTCTCCACTACGCGATGGCAACTACTCCCCATAACCATGTACCTCTAGATCTAGCCTGCGGCCGGTGCCAACCGTACGCCCATGAGCAAAATCATTGGTTCGGCCCCCTTCCGTAATCCTTAAACTCCTTCCCCCCTTCTATTCAACGCCAAACACCCCATTTCCTCTCACTAAAATTACACACACCTCAAACCCTAACGCCAGGAACGCTCACACACACACACACACACACACACACACACACACACACAGCAAAAAAAAAAAAAACCCGATATTTCCCTTCACCCCCCCTCCCCCCCCCCCTCTCATCACCAATATCTCATCCTCCCCCCCCGAGCAGCAATTCCTCCCCATTTCTTCCCCAAAGCAGACGCTTTCTACATCCCCTTCCTCTCCACCCCCCCCCCCCCCCCCCCCCCTCTTTTTCGACATTGCTTCTTTCCTCCTCTCCCCTCCAACCAAATACTGATACTCACCCTTCCTCCCACCTCTCCCACTAGCCCCCCACCCCCTCCCTAATTTCCTTTCCCCGCCCCCACCTCCCCCCATTTTTTCGATTTCCTCCGCCACTTCCCCTTTACCAAACCTTAACACGTCAACCCTCCCCCCACCCTCCCCCCCAACTATCCTTCGGAATCAACTTCTTTACCCTCTCCCCCTTTCTTCCCCATTGGCCTTTTACCCCCCCCCCATACCCCCATACCCCCATGCCACTATTCCGATCATCTTCCCTTTCACACGCCCCCCCTTTTTGGTCCCTTCTTCCATATCCCCCCTTTTTTCTCTCCGTTGCATCCTTTCTCCCACCCTACCCACGGTTCCGTCCCACTACCATCTCCACCATCTATTTCCCATGGTCTCCTTTCCTCCTTCCCATTTCCCCCTTCCTCTCCCTCTATCACTTCCCATGCTTCTCCCTCTCATTCAATGACCATTTCCGGCCGTGCATACTCGCCCCTTCTCCCTCGTTCAGTTCCTCCACCTAAAGCTCGCACACAAGCCTAAACACGAATAAAATGTAGCGGGTGTCATAACCATTTCGCGAACGGTGCCGGTATTACCCGACATATAAAGAGTTGTCAACAATTTTTGGCCCAGAGCGACCCTTCCTCTAGTACCCTTTCTTCCACAATATTCCCGTCCGGACCTACGAGCGAAGATTGGGCATTTGTATGCGATTTAGAGATGCTCAGAGCTTATGATTTGGGGGGCGCCCGTTCGCGATTACACGCGCGAATTCCCATGGCTGTGCGGATTATCGTACAGGACGCCCTCCACCTTGCTTTGTCTCGTATTTATTCGGATCCCACGGATGTTGGACCTTGGCACCTCCTTTTCATGTTTTCACTTTGGGTTCTAGTCTTACCTGGCCGTGGCGGTGGTAGCGGGGCCCGAGAAACTATGGCCCGATGTCGACGTTTCCCTCGAGGTGATTGACTAGCCCTTCATACCGAGCACGAGGATTGAGTTGCGAGTGCTTCCTTCACACCACATCGTACATCTCGGACTTCAGATGTGCCATCTTCCTATCGTCGTGCGGTTCATTTGGGTCGAGTTGGTGAGCTCTCTCGAGCGGTTCGGGCCCTCCAGCCATTTAGTCCTGCTCCTCGGTCTGCTGCGATTGTTGAGATTCTTCGGGCTCTTCATCCACCAGCTCCTACCCCTCAGTCCCCCTGTATTCACACCTTTGAGCCGTCAGAGTGTTTTATCTTGGATCGAGACGGTTCGGGCCCTCCAACCATTTAATCTTGCTCCTCGGTCTACTGCGACTGTTGAGATTCTCCGGGCTCTTCATCCACAAGCTCCTACCCCTCAGCCCCCCTCTATTCACACCTTGGAACCGAGAGAGTGTTTTATCTTCGATCGAGACTCCTTTATTAAAGCCCTTACTACTTCTCCACATCTTTGAGGAGGAGGTCCTTCGGGCACTGTTTATGTGCTATTCCGTGATGTTTTGCCTCCGGAATCTGGTGCTCGGGGTTTTGATATGTTTTTTCGAGTTTGCTCCCTTAGTGCGGCTGGCAATGTCCCTTCTCGTATTTGTGATCTCCTCCCGACCTCCCGCCTCGTAGCTGTCACCAAACCCAATGGGGGAATCTGTCCTATTGTACTAGGCGAGGTATTGTACCGATTGGTGGCCAGTGACATCTTCATCCAGCTCCAACCCGCTTTCCATGATTACTTCTCTCCTCATCAGTTCGGAGTGGCAACCCTGGGGGGTTGTGAGGCCGTGGTCCACGGGATCCGGGCTTTGTTAGATGCCCATCCAAATTGGTTAGTGCTCCAGGTGGATGCTTCTAATGCCTTTAATACAGTAGATCGGAATGCCATTTTTTCGGAGCTTATGGCTGCACCTTCCCCGACTGTCCAGATATTTCCTTTTGTGAGATCTTTTTATTCTCTGAGCAGTAGCCTCTCTTTCTCCACTGATGATGATTTGGTCCCACTTTCCTCCACGGCTGGCACTTGTCAGGGTGATCCTCTTGGGGGCCCTTTGTTTGCCCTAGCCCATTACCGTGCCCTTCGAGCTTCTACAGCTGCTTATCCTTCTTGCCTCTTCCCTTCAGTTGCGGATGACACACACATTATTGGTCCTTCAGACCAAGTTATACCGGCCTATAACTTTTTTAAGGCTCGCTTAGCCAAACTCAATCTTTCGGTCCAGCCCTCTAAGTGTGTTGTTTGGTCCCCACGTCCTATTCCTCCTCTTTTCACTACTCCTCCTGGTTTTCAGACTCCTCCTTCCGAAGGCATTCGTGTGTTGGGTTGCCCGCTTGGTTTCGATCCATACGTCACGGCATTCCTTGACTCCGCTCTTCAGACAGATTTATCCCACGTGGACGACCTTCCTCACCTTTCTGATCCCCATGTGGCCTTTTCTCTTCTGACACGCTGTTTCCCTCACTGACCCTCCTACCTTACTCAAACTTCCCCTCCCACCCCATCCTTTGTCCTCACTTTCTACATTCGATTATCGCCTTATGGATGTCCTCCACACTTTGTTGGGCTTGGAATTTTTGATCGCGAGTCTGGGCATGCGGCACAAATCCAAGCCTCTCTTCCTGTCTCGGCTGGCGGTTTGGGTTTACTCTCGACGGCGCGTGTTGCTCCAGTCGCCTATTTGGAGAGTTGGTGCCTTGTTGCTTCCACTATTGTCTCTCGTTTTTTGGCAGGGGACACTCCTATCTTGCCGCCGTGGTTCCCCGTGTTTCGGATGGTGAGCTCGCGTTCCAGCGGTCCCTTTTGGATGCATCACGTTCTCTTAATCCAGTTGCTATTGAGGACATGCCATTTTTTTCCACTCTCGTTACGACATCCGTTGCGCGTGTTCAGGAATCCATTTCTGATCGGGTTGTCGCCGCTATTAAATCCGGGCTTCTTCACGCGCTTCCTTCCATTTCTTCGCGTGCACGTTTTCTGTCTTGTGGCGGACGTGGCTCTGGAGCTTGGCTATTGGCCGTCCCTATCTTATCCACTCTTCGTTTCACCCCGGCTCAGTTTACCACGGCCCTTAGGTTCCGGCTTGGCCTCCCTCACCCACCTTTGCTTGGCTCACTTGTTTGCTCCTGCGGCCACGTTCTCGAGCTCAACGGGGTCCATTTGCTTCGTTGCTCCCATGGGGGCGAGTTGATTCATGCGCACGACACGATTCGAGACACCATCGCTACTTTCACTTCTGAGGGGGGATTTTCTGTTCGTCGCGAGGTCTCTCACATTATTCCTTTCGCGTCGGATCGACCTTGTACTACTTGATGGTGCGCGTCGTAAATTTGGTGACATTGTTTTGACGAACCCTACCTCAACTACAATCGTCAACCAAGCGGCTCGGCATATGGGAGTGGCTGCGCGTGACGCGGCTAAAAGGAAAGACCGTGATTATGCCCATCGCGACACTATGGATGGCTTCATTCCGATGGCGGTCGAGATATTTGGTTGTTTGGGTGTGGCTTTGGACGAGTTTTTCCGTAATTGTGGTCGGCGCTCGTTCGAGAGGCGAGGACCTGGGAGCCCTCCAATTTCAGTCCTTACTTCTTTTTATTGTCAACGTTTTTCCGTGGCCCTACAACGGGTGTTGGCTTCTATATTACTTCGATCGTCTATTGCTGTTATGGATCGACGGCGTATTCCGGAACTTCCTCCTCGTGCTCCTCCGGGATTCGGGGACTTACGTGGTTGCTTTCCGTAAATTTTTAGTTTTGTTGGGGGTTTATTGCTACGTGTTAGTTTTTCCCTTTGATGTTTCGTTTGTTGGGTTTTGCTTTTTTGGGTGTTTTTGACTTCCCTGCCATCCTTTCGTATTTTTGTAGGTTTTGCCTTGATTTTCCCTTTTGTTTATTCCCTTGTTATTTGGTTTTTCAGTTTTAGCAATGCTACTCCTTTTTGTTCCTATGGACTCAGATGGTTTACCATCGCGCTTTTTAATAAAGTCGGCCCCCTTTTTTTTATATTATATACATAGTATACAGATGGTATACCTGAAAATTGTTAAATACTATGCTTTGCTAAAACCACCTGATGGTAAACCGTCTTAGTGCATGGAAACAAAAAAAAGGGCAAAGGAGCCCTATACCAAATAGATAGAAAGTTGGAAAAGCAAAACTCAAGATGAATAGATATGAATATAGCAAAATTGTTTTTACAACCCCATTTCTCATACCATTAATCAAAAACAGCATATGTTGCTATAAGTTTTAAAACTATTTTTTTTGGCCTTTAAAGTCGTCATATCAGCATGCACACTTGTCACGTTATTAATCTGATGCTTGCGGTGGAAAGAACACCAATGTAACGTTATTAGCATCAATGACACTACATCAGTGTTCCCCAATTTTATCCCTCAAACCTAAAATTAGCATCAATAACAATATTTTGTTCTTTAATATGAATTCTTTCAAATGTTCGGAATCAGTGACGTCATCCAGAACCCAATCAGAATCAATAACACCAATACAAACTCCACACAAAGAATTTCTCCACTCTAATAATGATTCATGATGTAACTTTCAAACCTCCGATTGGAGTTCTTCGTTTGAAAATTGGACAAGTGTGGACAGAGAAAAGTAGATTTAACAATATAACGATTCACACTACTTTTATCCCAAAAAACACCACAGAAGTTCGAATTCCAAAATTTGAGCAATTTATTAAGACCCGATTTTCCATCGGCAAGTCTATTCGACTGAGAGTGAAAACTTTAATTTTCTGGCTTGCGAAAAAAAAACATGTTTTTTATACTCTATTTAATTAATCCTGTCACAAGTTTAGCTTAACATAAACCAGTAATTTGCGGCCAAAACTTAAAAGTAAAACAGAGACTTGAACAGAGAGGGAGAGAGAGAGAGTGGCCTCAAACAAATAGTTTCTCCATCCACACTAAAAAAAAGAAGCTTAACGGGAAAAAACTTGAAAAAAGATAAGAACCAAGATATACAATAGCTTTTTTGGAGAGCTATTTGCTCAATGACTTGTCTAAGGCATAAACCTACGAGTTGGTAACAATTAAACCTACGAAAGATTCTCTGACCAACAAGACCGAAGAACTAAAACCTTTTTTTTTCTTATCCTTATCCTTCAAAATTGTTCCGTGAATTTTTTTCAGGTGTAAATAGAGACGAATTTCGGAATCGATAAAAATATCAACCACGATATATCTCCATACGGTATCTCCGTACTTTCTTCCCTTTCTCTTGTCAGTAAAAAAAACATCTCAGCCTGAAGCAAACCTTCTGATCTTGCAACTATTGTTATTGTTACTTGTACTCACCGACATTGCTAAGAGATACTTCATCCGGACTTGCCCATTCAAAAAAAATACAGTGGTATAAAAAGGAGACTCCATATCACAAGCTCTAAAATGGAGTTTGTATGAGTTTGGTATAAGTTTGAAAGTATACAAGCCCAGCAACTGTTTTTCCGGGTCATATATGAGACTATTCCCCTTCTTCTTGCATCTCATCCTCTTCAGGAACACCTCTCAAATAGAGTACATTATTACACCTGTCACAAGGAAAAAACAGCAAATGACATTTTTTTTTCAATAATTAGTGACGACCCATGCACTTTAAATTAGTAATGCACCAAAAATCAGGCAAATCAGGTTAAAGCAGACTGACATCTTATAGTGACATAAATCCAGAAGCATTTGGGATTAGGTCTTTTAATTAAACCTAAATTTTTTACAGTTTGGAGCTTTCAACAAAACGGTCAAACAATAATGGCATTCTTTTGCTGTCAATTATTATGCCAGACTCAGTTCAAAACATTTTCGTCCCTTTAATATTCACCCACACATACCGACAAGTGTTAAAACAATACTGTACTGTCCATCGCTATTAGAGTTGAACAATTTTTTTTTTCGGGCACTCAAGTTTCTTTCACTTTTTTGTCAACCACTAGGGTTTTATTTTTTTTCGAGTAGCAATCAAAAGGTGAAGGGCTTACCTTTCCAGCGTTTAAAAAACTTTGTGATGAGAAAAAAATATTTTGAGTGCCCTTAAAATGTTTAACACTAATAGAGATGGATACCATACAGTTTTTCTTTTCTTTTCTTTTTAAGCTCACCTTATCAAAACTTCTCCCAAATTGCCTGTAAATTGGCCATCGATGTACTCTTCGGTGCTTGCCAGCTGTCAAAAAAAAAGGGACAATGAAAAATAAATTTGAGGCTCCACAACAAAATCAAAAATTGCTGCACCATTCTTGTAAAAGGGCAGTATCTTTCTCCCTTCGGCTGCCCCCTTTCTCTCTCCCTTTCTCTCTCTTGCTATTAGAGATAACAACTCAAATTCCAGTTGAAGTTTTTCTGACCCGAGAAGCAGAAATTAGTATTAATAACACTAATTCTCTGAGTGGTCCATAGTGAACCACATTGAAAATCAGAATTTAGAGCAGTGAAAATTGAATCCGCTTTAACATAAAAAAAATCGTTAACTCTAATAGCCACGCAAGGTGTACTTATCACCTCGAGAAAATAAGGCGCCACTTTACAAATATGAAGGAGATAGATTTAACAAAAAAAATAAGATACGAGTTGCTAAGTTAATATACTATGTCAACAGGAAGTTGTACCGTTTCTTAGAATTAAAAGCGAGAAACAAAAAGATGATTATTATAGAATTCACTTCGTATTGTGTTGGTTACTGGAAGTACACAATGAATCGCTATTGCCTTAAGAAATATATAGCCAGAGGTTTATTTCAGTGTTATAAATTTTCGTTTAGGTCCACGTGAAGAGGATACTTTTCAACCAGTTGCTGAATTAGAGTTGAGAAAAAACAATTGGAATTAATAGCGCATGTTCAGGGAACAAAAAAACTGGCACCATAAGAGGGTTACTAACATTAAAAACAATTCACGGTGTACTGGAAAACATACAGCTCATCCTGCCCCAAAAAAAAAAAAAAAAAAAGGTTCGCGTAATACACCCTTATTTTTTGAAATATGTAAGTATCTCCAGGTGAAATAAAATCCCTTCTCCGAAGGAAAGACTTGACACTGACTATGAACACCTATAAAACTTTCAAAAAAGTTTTCCAACTAAAAACGTTAACATATTCCTCCAAGTTAATCAATAAAAATTCACTACGCACATTCTCAAACAAGAAAGTGACCAAAAACCCAACTTGAAATAACAACCGTCTCATTTCCTACCTACCAAATGTGGTGTGGAGAAAACAGGTAAATGTTCAAACTATTTTAGAAGTAAGTTAGAGCCGTACATTTCCAACCTTCAGACGAATAAAACTAAGACTAAAAATAAAACAAAGGCGAAAACTAGAACTACAACTAAAACGAAAACGAAAACTAAAATGAAACAAGTTCACAATTCACGGACACCAAGAAGGTTTCGCTTCAAAAATAAGATTCCCAAATGCAAAATGAGGATAAAAAGAAAACTTTTCAAGCGATATACATGATATCAGACTGTGACGGAGTAATATTAAACCCCATTAAAAAAAAAGTCTAATTAAGAATACAGAGTAAAAGGAAAGCTTAGATACACACCTGCAAATTCATGTAGGAATCCACAGAAACCAAATAACCTGCCAAATAAAAAAAAAGTACTAAGATCAGTTTTAACTGATACAATGATCAAATACTAAACGACAATAAAAATGCCCATTTGAAGCTCAATATGAAGAAGGTAGAGGGACGGGGAGAGGGAGAGGGAGAGGGAGAGAGAGAG
>JBBHKE010003283.1:394305-406038 GCA_037447655.1 Zygnema cylindricum
GAGGGAGAGGGAGAGGGAGAGGGGCAGGGAGATGGAAGAAGTATAACTCGAAGTTTACCCGTAAAAATAACAGCAAATCATAAACTAGTAACATAGTCAATTTTGACTAGAATCATGAAAAAAAAATAAACCGTCCAATAAACCAAAGACACCTAAGGATGTACTTAAACGTCCACACATAGATTCGAAAGGAAAATGAGACATAAGAATTAATCTGAAAAAAAAATTACCCCAAATTATAATGAGGCAGTGTCAGACTATAGTACATATAGCGAACTTTTCAAAAGAAAAATAGGAGTAAAACGTAAACCCTTAGAATAAAAACTTCGCTTTGGAAGAACCACAGGCACTTAACACTTGAACAAAGTAAAATCAAAAGCAAAAGCAAAATCAACAGAGGGAGAGGGAGAGGGAGAGGGAGAGGGAGAGGGACAGACTATGAAATGGGTTTTAATTTGAAAATAAGTGTTTTGGTTTGAATTACTCCACAAGTCTCAAAAACGAAAAGGACAAAACTGAGAGACATTCATGAAAACTAAATAAAAAACCTTCAAAAAGTCTTTTTTGAGAACTTGTCGAAAGAGGGATAAAGCCTTTTACGAAAATCATTGATAAAAAAAAGGAAAAAAACAAAGAGAAATTGAGAGGGGGAAATAACTACCTTTATACTCCATGCCCCATTTGAGCTTCACAAAAACTGGTTTTCCGGTCAAATCATTAAGAAAAGGTTTTGGGTTTACAGGAACAGTCTGGAAAAAGCCAAAATAAGGAATAAGATTTCCATCGGAGTCTTCTGAATAGTAAAAGTTTCACAAGCTTGACCTAATGTGACCTAATTTTTTTTATTTTTTTTTCAAAAATTGAAACAAGAAATGGAGATCTAATTGAGTTTCAAGTAACCAGAAAAGAAACAAAAAGGTAGATATATGCATGTATAAGCTGGTAGATATTTGACCTAATTTGACTGTAACAAATTGCTTTACAGAAAAAAAA
Source organism: Zygnema cylindricum (assembly GCA_037447655.1). Taxonomy (NCBI): domain Eukaryota; kingdom Viridiplantae; phylum Streptophyta; class Zygnematophyceae; order Zygnematales; family Zygnemataceae; genus Zygnema; species Zygnema cylindricum. The sequence goes on from JBBHKE010003283.1 coordinate 395,299, forward strand.
AAAACAGGTACTTATCCAAATATATATACATGTGTATATAAACACATTAGATATACAGATGTTATGTACACAAAAATTATTAAAAAAAGAAAAAAATAAATAAAAGAAAAAGAAAAAGTGAGGACTTTACCGCCATGGATCACGAGATAGCAAGAATAAAGACGATAAGTCGACCTTCAAGATGGGAAGACGGATGCAGAAACCCTAAAAAACCCTATTATTTAGGAAACCCTACTATCGATCGAGGTCTAGGTTACGGAACAGAGAAGATGTCTTGAAGGAAAAATATGTATACAAAATGTGAAAAAAGAAGAAGATTGAATCTGGAAGTTAGGGTTTACATTCCACTGCGTTCGTGTCTTCCTGCCTTTGAAGCAGCCTCAGGGTTTGGCTTAGCGAAGTCCTCATTCTCACCAAGGTACCGATTCTCACCGGTTCAGATATCCGAATCGGCAACAATTAAAAAAAAAATCACTTGCTGCGTACTGAACTACACAGTGAATCGCTATTAGCGTATTGAAATAGATAGCGTAATGAAACAATAAGCGCTATTTACGCTAATTGGGAATGTCGTTTTCTTTGAAATATTTTTTTTTCTAATTTTTCGTATACTCTAATTTGTAAACTGATTTGTAAAAAAATTCGGTGCATAATATATCAACACTAAAACATGTACATGTACTAAATTGCTCAAATAGTACGGCGTCGCGTTTTTTTACTACCGCGAATGACGGAAAATATTTACGCAATTACATGTTAGCGCGACTACGGGACAGCGTGAATATCTCTAATGTACTTATTTACTTGAAAAAGTACAAAAGAGTACGTCTCTGATAGACCGTACACCATACTATTTCAAACATAGATGGCCTATGCGCATAAAACGCACGGAGTAAACTAACGAATACTACGTAGAGTGCGCATAAAACAATTTCAAACTTTTAAAATTCGTAGGAAAATTTCGTAGTTTTTTTGGACTTTCAAATTTCAAATTTTTTTAAATATTCAATACCCTAAAAAACTGAAAAGTGCAACGAACTCGCGGCGAGCGCCTGAATTTACAGCGTCTCCAACGGCGGCTTCCTTCTAAAGATGGAGTGGAGGACATGAAAATACGCGCACGCACATGACGCAGAACGGCTCGAGCAAGTTGCCGTTGGAGATGCCATAAATTTCGCGGCTCGTCGCTCGGATAAAAATACGCGCGCGAGACGCCATAAAATCCGCGGCTTGCCGCTGAGATAAAAATACGCTCGCGAGACGCCATAAATTCCGCGGCTCGCCGCTCAGATAAAAATACGCGCGCGCAAATGAAGCGAACGTGCAAAACTGAAATGTGCAACGAACAAGCGACGAGCGGGGGAATTTACGGCGTCTCCAACGGCGGCTTCCTTCTGAAGACGGAGTGGAAGACAAAAAATACGCGCGCGCAAATGAAGCAATTTATTTAATGTCCGTACAGTTTTTCGTACAGTGTGAGACGTACGAAATTTACGAAAGCTACGAAACAGACGAATACTACGTAGTTTTCGTAAAAAAGTCCAAATCCGTACGAATTGGACATCTATGATTTCAAATGGCACTATATTAGAGTCTTGAACCCAATTTAATGGGCTACCTCAAATAACGTGTAGAAACATTTAGAATGTTTAATTCTAGTTGAGAATTTGCCGAAAAAAAATAGGGTACCTCAATTAGCGTCCAAGCGATTCACAGTGTACTGACTACAGTACAGTACACCGCCAACCGCTATTAGCATAGAAGTTTCTTTAGCGTATATGAATAATTACCGTGGTTTACGCTAATTAAGAATTTGAAAATTTTGAAAAAAAACATACATTATAATTGTTTAATAATATCAATTTAGGTCTTTGAAAAAAATAAATGTCGGTCGCAAACATGCTTACACCAATATAGGTGTTTGTACAAAATATGAGAAATCGTACACAAATCGTACATTCACACAGTCGAAACGTGGATGTCGGACGAATATGTGCGAACGTTATATTTGACAACCCGGTTTTATCCCCTTTTTAGAGTGCATATTCTCATGCGTCCGCCGATACTAAAACTCATTAAATATACTTTTTCACTTAAAAAGGTACAATTCTGTACGGTCTGACACATACCGTACACCACACTATTTAAACATAACCCTAAATGGCGTAGAGAAAAAAATAGAATAAGCTACGCTATTGGAGAATAAAAAAAAAAGCGGGACGGAATTAGCGTACACTGCGCTAATAGCGAATGGAAGTGAATTGTACATTACATTACTGTGTTGAACAATACATTACAATACAGTACTGTACTGCAAAGGTTGCAAAAGTCAAAACTTTACATAACCGAAACCGATCGTTTTTCTTCTTTTAAAATCTGAGTAATCGACGCTCGATCAGGTTGTGTCACGCTCCAAAATTGTTATCCGTTAACCGACAGGCGTTTACAAATATAAAAGTAAACAAAACTTGAAGTCTCACGACTAACCAACGCGCCCGTAACCAAAAAAGTACAAAAAAAATCTTAGTTTTTCACAACGTATGAATAAGCGAATAATTACGTTTTGTCGCGTTCCCTAAGATTTACGAAAAATGAAGTGTTACTACCATGTCAAATTTGCGACGATAATCATGATGTCACGTAGTTCCACGATACCAAATGTACAAGGTACAATAATGTTGGATCTAGGACATTACAAAATTTTCATTTTTTTTTTCGTTTTTTGCTTGAACGACTGTAACCGGCCTTTTTTTTTCTAGTGAATCAACCGACCGCGGCCGCCCGACCCCCAAAATTTGGCAACCGAATTCGTTTTAGATCCGGCGCAGGCGGTAGGTTATCAGTCGGTCACGATTTTGGTTGACAGTTTGCGACCTCTACTGTACACCGTCAATCGCTATTATAGTAAAGGAACTTGCTTATCAGTTTTGTTTCTTCATCGGACATGTAGTTTTTAGTTTTTGCCGTCCTTCTTCATTTTGTTCCCATGGACTTAGATGGTTCACCATCGCGCTTTTTAATAAAGGCAACCATTTATAAATAAATAGCTTAAAAAAAAAAATTAGTGTTATTAACACTAATTCGGATTTTGTTTTTTTTTATTATATATATATATATATACTAATTAATCCCTAATTGTAATTTGGGTTGTCTTGAATAATACCCGCCCTTTCGATGTCTACAGTAATATGTGTACTCGTACAAAATCTGACAATTCGTACGCCGTCACGTTGTTCACACGGTCGACGGACGAACATATGAGAGCGTGATTTTTATCAACGAGTTTGCGTCTCTTTCTTCCAGTACACATTCATATGTGTGTGCAATAATGTTAAGTGTCTTTTTATGCCTTTGTAATTAAAAAAATACCATTTCGTACCGAGATACCCTGTCCGTACGCCACACTATTTACATCGCGATGTACTTCCATTATTAACACTAATTGGAAAAAAAAGAACCTCATTAGAATAATGGAAAAAATAGAGTTATGGATTGTCTTTCAAGTTTTTTTTTTTTTAAAAGGGCACCGAATTAGCGTTATTTACTCTAATAACGATTGGCGGTGTACTGTACACCGCCAATCGCTAGTAGCGTAGAAGTTTCTTTCGCGTATATTAATAATTTATGTGGTTTACGCTAATTAAGAATTTGAAAAATTTGAATGAAAACATTTCGTACGGTTTGACAATGACCGTACACCACACTATTTAGCAACAACGTACTTTCGTTTTGTACGGTACTTGGAAAAAAACCCTAAATGGCGTAAAGGAAAGAATAGAATAAGCTACGTTATTTGAGAATAAAATAAAAAAACGGGACGGAATTAGCGTACACTACGCTAATAGCGATTAGCGGTGCACTGTACTGTATTGTTCATAGAGTCTAAAGTAGAGGTCGCAAACGGTCAACTGAAACCGTGACCGACCGTTAACCGACAGCCCGAGCCGGATCCGGAACGGATTCGGTTACCAAGTTTTGGGGGCCGGGCGGTTGCGGTCGGTTGATTCACCATAAAAAATAGAATGGTCGGTTACAGTCAGTTAACCAAAAAACAAAAAAAAAAAAAAAAATTGTATTGTCCATAAAATCCACCATTATTGTACGTCAAGAATTGTGAGACATACGCGTTAGTGGGAGAGGGAGAGAGAGAGAGAGGCGCTTTTATTGACTTCGCTTTTGCGAAATGACGTCCGTTGGTCGAGACCCCTCCACTGCCTCTATACGGAAAAAGGTGCACGGAAAAAAAGTACGTACATGCTGTAAACATGCAGTGCATTTTTTTTTTAGGAGATTTTTGACAAAAACCTCTGACGCGTGCGAAATCATATGCAAATTCGCCCACGTCGTGGAACTTTATTTAAAATCACCTCGCGAGGTGATTTTATTAATGCTTGAAGATGATCTGAAAGTGGGTCGAAACTCGGTAAACGATAAACTGCATCGATAGACGACAAACTGCGGTACAACTAAAGTTTTAATGGAACGCAACTTGTACGGTGGTAATTTGATTTTTTTGGTACGGCTGCAAATTTTTTCCTTTTTTTCCAAGTTATAAAGGAAAACGACAGAAAATAAGTGTAACTTTAGCACATGGGAAAGTGCCATTAGTCGCGAGAAATCGAGTTTCGGTTAACTTTTATTTTCGTAAAAGCTAGTAGGTTATGTCACGCTCAAAAGTTTTTACCGTTAACCTACTGGCGTTTACGAAAAAAAAATTTAACCGAATCTTGATTTTTCGCTACTAACCGTGCTCGCCCGTAACCGAAAAAGTACAAATTTAATCGATGTACGACGGAATAAGCCAATAATTACGAATTGTCGCGTTCCCTAAGATTTGCGAAATGAATAGTGTTACTACTGTGTTAGATTTGCAATGCTTTGTCACGTTGCCTAAGATTTGCGAAATGAATAATGTACTAACGTGTCAGATTTGCGACGCTTTGTCGCGTTCCCTAAGATTTGCGAAATGAATAGTGACTACACCGTGAATCGCTATTAGCGTAATGAAATAGATAGCGTAATGAAACAATTAGCGTACTTTACGGTAAATTGTGTTTTTTCGGGTACACCATGATACTAATTTATCATGTACTCTAATTTGTCGACGTCACGACGCATTGTGTCGACGTCACGCCACATTGTGTCGACGTCACGCCGCATTGTGTCGACGTCACGCCGCATTGTGTCGACGTCACGCCGCATTGTGTCGACGTCACGCCACATTGTGTCGACGTCACGACGCATTGTGTCGACGTCACGACGCATTGTGTCGACGTCACGACGCATTGTGTCGACGTCACGCCACATTGTGTCGACGTCACGACGCATTGTGTCGACGTCACGCCACATTGTGTCGACGTCACGACGCATTGTGTCGACGTCACGCCACATTGTGTCGACGTCACGCCGCATTGTGTCGACGTCACGCCGCATTGTGTCGACGTCACGCCGCATTGTGTCGACGTCACGCCACATTGTGTCGACGTCACGACGCATTGTGTCGACGTCACGACGCATTGTGTCGACGTCACGCCACATTGTGTCGACGTCACGATGCATTGTGTCGACGTCACGCCACATTGTGTCGACGTCACGACGCATTGTGTCGACGTCACGCCACATTGTGTCGACGTCACGACGCATTGTGTCGACGTCACGCCACATTGTGTCGACGTCACGCCGCATTGTGTCGACGTCACGCCGCATTGTGTCGACGTCACGCCGCATTGTGTCGACGTCACGCCACATTGTGTCGACGTCACGACGCATTGTGTCGACGTCACGCCACATTGTGTCGACGTCACGACGCATTGTGTCGACGTCACGCCACATTGTGTCGACGTCACGCCGCATTGTGTCGACGTCACGCCGCATTGTGTCGACGTCACGCCGCATTGTGTCGACGTCACGCCGCATTGTGTCGACGTCACGCCGCATTGTGTCGACGTCACGCCATATTGTGTCGACGTCACGCCACATTGTGTCGACGTCAGGCCACGTTGTGTCGACGTAAGGCCACGTTGTGTCGACGTCAGGCCACGTTGTGTCGACGTCACGCCACATTGTGTCGACGTCACGCCACATTGTGTCGACGTCACGCCACATTGTGTCGACGTCACGCCACATTGTGTCGACGTCACGCCACATTGTGTCGACGTCACGCCACATTGTGTCGACGTCACGCCACATTGTGTCGACGTCACGCCATATTGTGTCGACGTCACGCCACATTGTGTCGACGTCACGCCACATTGTGTCGACGTCAAGCCACGTTGTGTCGACGTCAGGCCACGTTGTGTCGACGTCACGCCACGTTGTGTCGACGTCACGCCACGTTGTGTCGACGTCACGCCACATTGTGTCGACGTCACGACGCATTGTGTCGACGTCACGCCACATTGTGTCGACGTCACGACGCATTGTGTCGACGTCACGACGCATTGTGTCGACGTCACGACGCATTGTGTCGACGTCACGCCACATTGTGTCGACGTCACGACGCATTGTGTCGACGTCACGCCGCATTGTGTCGACGTCACGCCGCATTGTGTCGACGTCACGCCGCATTGTGTCGACGTCACGCCGCATTGTGTCGACGTCACGCCGCATTGTGTCGACGTCACGCCATATTGTGTCGACGTCACGCCACATTGTGTCGACGTCAGGCCACGTTGTGTCGACGTCAGGCCACGTTGTGTCGACGTCAGGCCACGTTGTGTCGACGTCAGGCCACGTTGTGTCGACGTCACGCCACATTGTGTCGACGTCACGCCACATTGTGTCGACGTCACGCCACATTGTGTCGACGTCACGCCACATTGTGTCGACGTCACGCCACATTGTGTCGACGTCACGCCACATTGTGTCGACGTCACGCCACATTGTGTCGACGTCACGCCATATTGTGTCGACGTCACGCCACATTGTGTCGACGTCACGCCACATTGTGTCGACGTCAAGCCACGTTGTGTCGACGTCAGGCCACGTTGTGTCGACGTCACGCCACGTTGTGTCGACGTCACGCCACGTTGTGTCGACGTCACGCCACATTGTGTCGACGTCACGCCACATTGTGTCGACGTCACGCCACATTGTGTCGACGTCACGCCACATTGTGTCGACGTCACGCCACATTGTGTTGACGTGGAGGTATTGCAGATGTTTAGGGTTTGTGACATTGTGACGTCACGTGCGTCACGCTCAACTATGACAGCGCCCACGTCACAACTTCTAAAACTTTCCGCCATGATTTCCCGATTGTTGTTTTTTGTCTCTTCCTACTCTACTTGTTATCAAAATACGCTCAAAGATAGTTAGAAGAAATCGTTTTCATAGATGTTTCATTTGATACTATTATAGACATTTTTCGTTGCAAAAATTGTGAGATAGACGCGGTAGTGGGAGAGGGAGAGGGAGAGAGGCGCTTTCACAAACTTCGCTTTTGCGAAATGGCGTCAGTTGGTCGAGACCCCTCCACTTCCTCTGTACGGAAAAAGGTGCACGGAAAAAAGTACGTACAGGCTGTAAACGTGCATTGGGTTTTTTTTTTTAGGAAAATCTTATCAAATACCTCCGACCCGTGCGAAATCATATGCATATTCGCCCACGTCATGGAACTATATTTAAAGTCACCTCGCGAGGTGATTTTATATTAAGTTTGAAGATGATCTGGAAGGACGCGAAAGTGGGTCGAAACTCGCTAAAGGATATACTGTATCGCGATAGACGACAAACTGCCGTGCAACTAACGTTTTAATAGAACGCAACTTGTACGGTGGTAATTTGAATTTTTTGGTACGGCAGCAGATTTTTTCCTTTTTTTCCAAGTTATAAAGGAAAACGACAGAAAATAACTGTAACTTTAGCACATGGGAAAGTGCCTTTACGAAGGATGTTGTAGTGTTGAAATTGGAGCAGTCGTACGGAAAAATATGTACGGAGAATCGTCACTAAAAAACAATCTTCAGTACAAAACACATTTTTTCTCCCTAAGTGCCTTAGTTACGGTTCCATGGAAATACGCGTTAAGCGTTTTTTATGAAATGAATCGTACTCCATTACTGTGGCATTTAAAGGACAAATTGTACCATTTGAGCGTAAATTGTACTTTTTTAGCGTACGTAAATTCGTACGTACGTTTACTCTTTAAATGTACGGATTGTGCAATGTACTCCCCAAAACGAGGGTAAAAAATCGGCGACAGTCCACACGTGCGAAGAGGAAAGATCGGTCCTTGACGTCATCTGTTGTGACAGCATGACCGTGCTGTCCGTACTTTATCTAGACCTGCATCGTACGGCATTCTAAAACGTAATGGATAACGGCCACATATACAAAGAACATTAGCGGTCGTCACTTCCCCACCAAACTACACAGTGAATTGCTATTAGTGTTAGTATTTTTTTCGCCACTTAAAACATATTTATTCCGTACACACTTGTCGGATTGCGGAACTGATGACTGCGATTGAAAGGTAACATTCTCAGGGTGGAATTCCATTAGACGAAAAGTGTGATTCGTTACTAGACGCCGTACAAGCTCGTACATATTCGTAACACGCCGTACCTTAAATTTATTTTTGTCAAACGAAATATCGTTACTGGAAAGCTGTTGGGAAGCTCCAATGATGTAGGCGTAATTCCTGGCCGTTGGATATGCCACTTTTTCAGATCCGCGAAGCAATCGCGCACATCATCCAGTGTGACGATACTCTCCTCGCGCAGGAGAGTTGTACGATACTAGACGTGTACCATTGGTACACGTGAAAAAGCAAAAAAACATTCGCTTTGAACAAGCGATCACAGGTCTACACGTCGTATAGGCCATGTGCCTGCGTCGTACCGTCCATGTGCCGCCTGCCACGCTGGATGCAGGTGAGCCGAAAATATTTTCGCACGCTCCGTCTGACATCCACCGACATTCAAAGTTTGCCGCGACCTTCAAAGTTTGCCGCGTCGTTTTGCCATTCCGTTTCGAAATTTTCATTTCCGTTTTCAAAATCAAAAATCTTATCGCAAACTTTACGTACAAATCATTAACTACCTCTGGTCGTACAGATATTTCATTCTGACTTTCAGTTTGAAGATTTTCTTTAAGATTTTCAAATCTGGACTCTAACCTACGTGGCGCCAATCATAATTGAGGAAGGTTTGTTACTGGCCCGACAAAATGGAATAGTCTTCCAGTAAACGCTGCTAGTAGAATTTTCCGTACACTTACTGGGACCGCCTAATGGAATTCCACCCTCAGCTTCCGATTGGCAGTCTCAAATTGAAAATCGGACAATTGTGTACGGTGAAAATATGTTTTAAGTGGGGAAAATATTATTAACACTAATAGCGATACATGGTGTAGTGTTGACATTTTTTTTCGCCACTTAAAACTTCTTTTACCCGTACACATTTTTCCAATTTTCACACGGAGACCGCCAACCGAACGGTTTAAATCATAGTTTATAGTTTAAAAGTAGGCGTTTTATGGTAGGCCTTTGGTCGGCACCTTTGTCGTAAGTTGTGTTACGGGCTTTCCATGTGATCTTCTTAGATCGCTACTTTGATCAGCGACCGTCCGATCTTCCGAATCTGACGGTGTAAACATAAATTTTTGGTCGGAATGCTTTAATTGGTCCAATATTTGGTCCGAATGTTTTAATTGGTCCAATGTTTGGTCTGAATGTTTTAATTGGTCCAATATTTGGTCGGAATGTTTTAATTGGTCCAATATTTGGTCCGAATGTTTTAATCGGTCCAATATTTGGTCCGAATGTTTTAATCGGTCCAATATTTGGTCCGAATGTTTTAATTGGTCTGAACAGGTCCGAATACAATATGGGTCTTAAGGTCATATTGTATGTTTTGTGTACAATAGGCATATTGTATGGGCCTACTTTCACCTACTTTTGAACTATGGTACAAAGTCAAAAATATAGTTTTCAGTTTTCCGGCACGATAGGTCGCCGCCGAGACCGTTACTACAACCAAAACTGCGGGAACACAAATTCCGTAAATTCTGACGGCTACATTGCCACGTCATCCGTGCTCTCTTTGTACTCCCGGTTAATAATGTGTACCGTACAGTTGACAATTTCGCATAGCAAGCACATAAAAATCCATAAAACTATATGCAACAGCTTACAGTACAGTACGCCGTGAATCGATATTAGTATTAATGTTTTTATTAGCACTTTAAACATATTTTATCCGTACACACAGGTCGGATTGTGTATCTGACGGTTGCGACTGATTATAAAGATTCTCAGCTTCCGATCGACGGTCTCAAATAAAAAAATCCGACAAAAATGTACGGAAAAAAATGTTTTAATTGCTAATAAAAACATTAACCCTAATAGCGATACACGGTGTATGTACTGTACACCGTGAATCGTTATTAGCCTTATGTACTCTATATCGGCACCCCAAAATTTTGACATTGATACCTTAAATAGATTAAGTTACACTATTTAAGGACATGGACCATAATCTGCCACGTCTCCTGGCACTAAATTAGAATGAATGATGCTATTTGTTTCTTTGCACTAATAATTTCTATACGCTAATAACGATTCAAGGTGTACTGTACACCGCCAATCGCTATTCGAGTATATAACGCTAATTCGGTGCCCCTATATTTTGACCCCAAAACCTGAATTAAAATTAGTAACGCTTTAAGGAAGTGGACCATAATCTGCCACGTCTCAGGTACTAAATTAGAATCAATAATGCTAATTGTTTTTTGACGCTT
>JBBHKE010003284.1:0-11062 GCA_037447655.1 Zygnema cylindricum
AATTTTGAAAAAAAACATACATTCTAATTGTTTAATAATTATAATTTTGGTCTTTGAAAAAAATAAATGTCGGTCGCAAACATGCTTACACTAATATAGGTATTCGTACAAAATCTGACAAATCGTACACAAATCGTACGTTCACACAGTCGAAACGTGGTTGCTGGACGAATATGTGCGAACGTGATATTTGACAACCCGATTAGACCCCCTTTTTAGAGCACACATTCTCATGCGTCCGCGGCTACTAAAACTCATTAATTATACTTTTTCACTTAAAAAGGTACAATTTTGTACGGTCTGACACTTTCCGTACACCACACTAATTGACTGATGGCGTACTTCCATTTTGTACGGTACTAAAAAAATAACCCTAAATAGAGTAAAGAAAAAAATAGAATGAACTACGCTAATGGAGAATAAAATATAAAAAAAGCGGGACGGAATTAGCGTAAACAACGCTAATAACGATTGGCGGTGTACTATACTCTACACCGCCAATCGCTATTAGCGTAGAAGTTTCTTTAGTGTTTACATTTAAATAGCGTGGTTTACGCTAATTAATATTTTGAAAATTTTGAAAAAAAACATACATTCTAATTGTTTACTAATGCTAATTTGGGTCTTTGAAAAAAATATATGTCGGTCGCAAACATGCTTACACTAATATAGGTACTTGTATAAAATCTGACAAATCGTATACATATCGTACGTTCACACGGTCGAAACGTGATTGTTGGACAAATATGTGCGAACGTGATGTTTGACAGCCCGATTTCATCCCCTTTTTAGAGCACATAATCTCATGCGTCCGCGGTTACTAAAACTCATTAGTTATACTTTTTCACTTAAAATAAGGTACAGTTTTGTACGGCCTGACACTGTTTGTACACCACACTAATTAAATGATGACGTACTTCCGTTTTGTTCGGTACTAACAAATTAACCCTAAATAGAGTAAAGAAAAAAATAGAATGAACTACGCTATTGGAGAATAAAAATAAAAAAAAGCGGGACGGAATTAGCGTACACTACGCTAATAGCGATTGGCGGTGTACTGTAGGTTCTTCCTTTTCATGAGATTTTGTTAGCCGCTAGTCATGTACGGAATCGTATTCCTTGGAACATTTTCATAGAAAAACACCCTAACAGGGTCAGAGTTTTATGAGCAATATTGCCCTTGTGATTGGCTGCACAGATTCGATGCGTACGAATGGTCCGTATCTTCCCAACCAATACAAACAACGAACCAATATCTTTTCGCCTATCATCGGCCGTGCGAGGAGATCTGGATGTTCGCCAGATCCACATAAAAATGCGAGATGCGGGGGAATTGAACATTGAACCTGGAATGGGAAGCCGTTTTCTGGTCGTCGAGATGCCACACGGCTTCGCTCGAGCCTCTAATCAACGAGGGAGATTTTTAAAATTAAAATCAAATAATGCTCGTTTTAGGACGATTCAATGCCTTGAATAAGTTTAAAACTTTAAAGTTACTCGTTCTTTCGTCGTTGGGATGCCACTCGTTAATGTTTTTCATACATAAACTTAGTATCTCTCTAGAAATTATTTGGTGGTATATACAATTTACGAGTATACTAAATCTCTGCTCGGTTATTTTCTCAATAGTATCAAATCTGTATTTCGTTTGCCCAACCCGGAATCACAAGTACATCGCAAAAACTCCATTTCCTCGAATAAACGTTTTCGCTAAGTACTGTGATTTTATTACCGTAATTCTAAACGGAGTGTGTACCCTAAAAACCGTGACAATACGACGTGTATCGCTTATAATGTTTTTTTCAGCCTTCAAACTCACCTTTCTCCGTGCACACTGTCGGATTATTTATGTCGGCTGCGACGGACAGGTAATATTCTGATCGGCGGTCTCCAAACGGAAATCAAACAGGTGTGCACGGAGTGAAAAGGACATTGTCGCTAATCGCGCGATACGCGGTGCTGTCACAGCTATTTATGTTTCGGCCTCAGTGAAGTACAGTACATTTGATATTCTTTCACTTGCAGGATTGCAGCACGGAGAAGTCATAATTTCTGCAATCACTTGTTCTTCGGAAAATCCAACTCGACTCTCTGCTTTGCTGCCATAATACTTTACGAAACTGCAGTTCCGCGGAAATTGATTTCTTGCAATAATTTAACTTATAGGCAGACAGTTTTTCTTTTCCTAGGCAGCCATGGCTGTGGCCATGTCACCTTCTATAAAGGTAGCAGTAGGTGCAACACAGCTCCCATCAAGTTCTGTTACGTCACACAGAGCTTCAGTTTCAGTTTCAGTTCCTTGTGCACATTTGCAGTCGTCTTCTTCCGTACGCCAGTCAGGAATCTCTCGCTCTTCTTTCCTTGGAAACAACACCACCTTGGCTTGTAAGCAAAGGCAAACTCAGAGATCTGTGTCCAGGAGCATCCGAGAAACCTCTCCATCAGTGACCGCATCATCACCTGAAGATACATATGTTGTGGAACTGGAGAAGCCGTACGGTCTCAAGTTCTACAAAGGAGATGATGGAGCAACTTACATCGATGCCATTGCTGAGAACTCCCCTGCAGAAAAATATTTTACTGAAGGCGATAAAGTACTTGAAACTAGGTAAGCGTCTGACAATGGCTTATGATGAATGATATTAGCTGGTTTGATTGAATGTACATATGTTCTGGTTGATTGTGTGATCTCACAAGCCTTGTCGTGTCTTCAATGCAAACCATGCACAGGTTTGTCGTCGCATTTGTCTCGTTTCTCCGAATAAGTGTGTGGGCTTACTGATGATCCATACGCACAGCCACTTTGAACTGTTTAAAAGAAAAAAAAAATGAACAAATTTCTTAATATAAATGTTGAAATTTGGAGTATCCACTGTCTCCAGACAGATGTCTAGCGCCTCCACGGAAAGGAAGCTGATCGAGTTCTTAAGTTTTTAAAGCATGTCTGTAATACATCATGCATCGCTATTAGTGGTAATGTTTTATTTGGTCTCGAGACTTTCTGTCCGTGCATACTCATTGGATTATTATCTGATGTTTGCGATGGCAAGGTAAAATTCGTACCATACGTGACGCCCTCCAAATGAAATTCGGACAGTCTGCCCGAAAAATGTTTTAAGTGGCGAAAAAACACTAAAGCTAGTAGCAATACACGATGTAGTTGCCAAGATAGTACAGTGGCATGATGGGGCAGACGAGTTGTCAGAGGAGGAATCATTTTTTTTTTTCCCCTAAGTCCAGCTGCTGTTTTGAATGTGATGAATGCAAGGTTACTTTAGGCACGGTGGGCATTATGTACAATGTTGCCTACATAATGGTCTCCTATGAGTGGTTTATACTGGATGCACATGCCGCTGGACTCAAAATGGTGGAAGTAATTGATGAAGTATATATATGAAAGATAATCTTCTCTTGGAAATCTATTATTACAGAATGCAGGTGTAAGAACTTGCATAGCAAGGTTGTGATTTAAGTCTGCTTTCCATGTTGAAGGTGACTTTTATGATTTTGGGATTTCTGGTCATGTTTCTTTTAATTTTTTAAACTGATATTGGCCAACCATGACTTGTTTTTTTGGGCTTCTGGTTCTGTTTGGAGCTTCTGATGCGTCTTAACTAAATAGGAGCAATCTGTTTTTTCCAAATATTATACTTTCTTAACTCATTGGTGTAATTTTGAAGCTCATTGGTGTAACTTTGAAGCTCATTGGTGTAATGTTGAAGTTCATGGGTGTTTTTATTTTTGTTCACTGGTTTTGATTTTTGTGGCTGCAGTGCAATCTTTGGTGACGACATGTGGCCTGCAGCTGAATATGGCCGCACAATGTATTCAGTGAAGAATCGTATTGGTGTATTGTCTTTGAAAATGGAGAAAAAAAATGGTGAGTACATTGTTATTTATCCCATTGGTGATGTATGGTAAATACATTTTTGTTTGTCGCATTAGTATATTAGCTCTGGAAATGGTACATTTTAATTTATTGCATCGGGATATTGGCTCTGAAAATGGAGAGGAGGAATGGTAAATACTTTTTTGTTTTAGTTCCCTACTATGATAGGCATTTGTGAACTTGTACAGCGATTTTAGTTGGTCTTTTATGAGTAATGTGCTTTTTGTTTGTAAGTTTGGATGAATACAACCCATCTTGGCTGTTTTTCGCGAATGGCTGGCTTCCGACTTATGAAAAAATTGAGTACCAGGCTAGTTCTTCTTTGACACCCGCATGTTTTCTTGGCCTTTGTCGGTTTGCAGGAGTCAAGCAGCCTGGCTTCTCTGGCAACGAGGAATGGAAGAATGAGAGGAATGCTGGAAACTACGGAGATGCTATTCGAGAAAAGCAGGTAGGTTTTTGGAGCTTTATGCTGGTTTAGAGAGGCTTTTGTTTGCACTCGGGAGATAAACCCCATGTTAGTTATTGCGACATTTTGTGACGGTTTTTAATACGGAAGAAATTAACCCTGCTTGCCAACAGTGTCATTATGATGTTGACTCTGATATACAGTAATACAAAAGTCGAAAGCTCACAGTAACAACTGTTTCGATTGGCTTATTTTCAAGTAAATTTCAAAAATTGTTCAAACCATCTTTGAAGTAAATCGTGTGAGTTGATCCACTATGATCATTATTAGTGTGTTTACAAGCCCTCCAGTGTTTGTACAACATGATTATCAGCCGTGAATGTTCCCTTTTTTTTTGTGGCTTTGATCCTACTTTCTAATACATGTTGTGCGGTCTTTATTCATTGAAGTTTCAGTGTTTGGCTGATTATCCAGATTGCCGCTGGAAAGTCTTAAATTTTTTCTTTTGCTATTTTCTTACACAGATTGAAAATTACATTAAGAAGGTGGAGATGGAAGAGCAACGGGAGAAGGATCTAACAGAGGGTCTACAGAGTTACAAGTGAGTTGACAAATTTACCTAGTCATCAGAATTGTTTTTGTGTGCTTATCTCAAACAGGAGACCCGAGATTGTGAAGATCTACAAGATTTTGCTTGACACAATTGTCTAGCAGCAGCTGGTAAAGGCTCCTTGGTGATGTTTTAGAAATAGAGATGTGACATGGATTTGTGTCAATGAGGCGAAATAATTCTTAAAAATATACTTTTGTCAATGGTTTTGTAATCCATGTTTCTCAGTGAGGCTTCTCCTTTGCCAGGTACAACATTTTTTTTTTTTGTTGAATCGTGTTGAAAATTTAATGGTTTCTTAGTACGTGACCCACTTATGTTATACGCAACGCGTAAGCCTATTTATTAAATATGGAAAAATGTGCTGGCTCAAATATTTATGGCTATTTCAAGACTATCTGTTAAGTCGGTCATGTAAAGTGCTTGAGCTGGATACCAAATAGTGTATTAAAAAATTTGGAGCACGCTCCCTGTTGCTCCGTGAGTGAGAGAGGTCAAGTATAAGGCCTGACAAATGGATTGAAGAGTAGTTGTATTCTAAAATTCACGCCTGAAAACTTCGGCTGGGTTTTATTGTATGTGGCTTTCAGTGGTTGTCTAGGTGTTTTATGGGGTTAAGCATGTTTTCTTTCAGCCTCAAATGGATTTGTATACTAAGGAGAGCTTTTGGGATTATTTCTTCCTGTTTAATTTGACTTTGTGACCAGTATTAAGGCTTGTTCCATTCACCACCTGTCACATCGTTAGCCTTGGATCCACTAGACTTCATAGATATCTATCCGGGTTTTGTTTAGATGAATTATCGGAGCTCGGTATTTTGCCTATTGTGTGTAAGTTTTTAAATTTATATTTTATAGTGGGCCTCCGGTATTTTTCAGCTGCCAACGTCATATCTGATGCTTGCTGGAATGAAATTCCCTTCTCTCACTGCTGTACTGTTCACCTGGAGGAAGCGTGAAAGCCTGGCAATTGACAAAATTACCTTCAAACGCATGTCTAATTAAGAACACAAAATAGAGCTTTTATCCAGTTTTGACTTCTTGTGAGTATGTTTGCCATTTGGAGAGCCTTTTCTGCACAATTTTTTTGCTGTGGTTGCATGATGGCCCAAGAGTTCAGATGATGCTTGAGTTCGAATTCGTACGTAGGTTAGTCTTCAGCAGTTCCACTCGTATGAGATAATTTATACAAACATCTAAGTACAAATTCCGTCACTTTAAATGGCCTGTAATTGACGCAATATTCGTTATTTTTGGAACGATTTTCTTGATCATGATTTTTCACCACGGAAGACTTTTCTTTTGGATGGTTTGGTCAACATCTTAGTAGACGGTCTTTTTAATCAAATATCTGTGTAGTTTCCAAGGCATAATTTGTGTTGCCCTTGACCTATTAGCGAAGCTACGCTCTTTTATCTTAACAAAGTCTGGTTATTGTATATGTGACAGAGCTGGGAATTATGAAGAGGCGCTGGTTAAGTTTGAAACCGTTCTTGGTCTTCAACCCACCCGGAAAGAGGAGGCTGTAGCAAGCTATAACGTGGCTTGCTGCTATTCCAAGCTCGGAGAGGTGGGCTCCTCTTTCTCTGCCTTTATTCTTGCATTCCTGTGCTGAACTGAAGAAGAAAAAGAAGAAGAGAGAGAAGACTAAGGAGAAGAACAAGAAGGAGATGGAGGAAAATGAGAAGGAGAAGGAGAAAACAGATAGAACAGAAAGAGAAAGAGAACAGAAAGGGGAGAAGAAGGAGAAGAAGCATTCATGGGAGGGATAGGGTCACTCGGGTTGGGGTCACTCGGGCCACTTTTTTGGGTTATTGCATGACCCATCTACAATGATTGGGTAGTTTCTGGCAGTCCAGATGAGAATCCCACGGCCACAAATTTCCAATCATTGAAAATGGTAATGGAATGGCCAGAAAATGCCTCGATGGAGCTCAGAGTTGAGAGTCAGGAAGTTTGTGACGAACACCTGAGAGAAAAAGGATGTTAAGGATGTAAATGTTCAATTGACTCTCTATTATTGAAGAAGACCAATTAATGAATTGTTTTATTACAGGTCGAAGCCGGGCTGCTTTCCTTAGAGTCAGCCATGAAGGCAGGTTTTGAAGATTACAAGGTGAGGTTTTCTATCGATTACCGTCTTTACAAAATATGTTTGTTACTGTATAGGTCTATACATTCTATATTCCGAGTATGTGTATGTATATATGTTCTATATGTGCTATATACCATAAATGGTTACGTGTTCGTTACCATAGAGGTCTATACATTCTATATACCGAGAATACGTATGTATATATGTTCTAGATGCTCTATATACCATATATGGTCTACATGTTCGTTACCATAGAGGTTTGTATATTCTCTATACAGAGTATATGCATGGACATATGTCCTATATGCATATTATGTCCTATATGCTCTACTACCATGTATGGTGTACATGTTCGTTTTTTAGAGGTCCTGTATATCTTATACAGCGAGAATATGTATGTACATATGTTTTATTTGCTCTTTATGCCATATATGGTCTACATGTTGGTTACAATATAGGTCATTTTGGATCGGCTATGGTGCAAATATGGCTCGATTTCTTTATGTGGACTTACACTCTTTATGTGGACTTACACTCTTTATGTGGACTTACACTCTTTATGTGGACTTACACTCTTTATGTGAACATTTTTGATCCCAGACTATTCGAGAGGATCCTGACCTTACCACTTTGCGGAAGTCGGAGAAATTCAAAGCTCTCTTAAACAGATTTGATGAGCCGTTTATTAATGAAAATGCTCTCAAAGCCATATCGAGCGTGTTCGGTATATTTGGAGGAAAGAAGTAAATTCATCTTATCAACATTATTTGGATTCCTTGTTTAAGAGAAATCATATAATACTGGCACTATACTGGGCACTGTACCGGCACTGTCAATTCTTGCTTTCAGATTTTATAACTGTGATTTTTAGGTCGTTCGTTTCGAAATATTTCGGTTAGTCAGAAAACAAAGAAAAGGTTTTTTTTTTATCTGCACTGTAAATGGTTTTAGTTTTTTGTCAGAAAAGAATTGGGGTTCAGAAACAAATTTAGGTTCTGCTTATACATTGTGGCGTGGAAAGTACAACACCAAATATTTCTCCCATTTAGCCCTAATTTATTGCGTCCTAGTAGGGAAATATGTGGCTAGTTTTTAGTGCAGTTTTTTGACTAAATGTTGTACTTTTCGAAAATGTTGAGAAACAAGCTGAAGCTTGCAAAGCAAGTAGGGCGGCAATTAGCTAAACAGTTATTCTATTACTATTATTGTTAATTTGACTTCCCTGGGATGTTTTTTTTTTGAAATATTCTCTTTGTCGCATGAGCGGAAGATTGAGAGATTGTGACTTTCGTTGTATTGTTTAAAAAGGAGCTTCGTTGTCTCTCTTGAATGAGATAAACTTGTGTTTTTTTTCAAGTTTTGCAGTTGTGGCTCTTTTTTACTCACACTATTACCTGATCTGTCAGCATTTTTTCTCGGAGGTCATAATTTACTGAGCAAAAATGCTTATTTGATCATTAATGACATTTATTTATGGGATTTTTACTTAAAAATGTGAACTTCCTTTTTCTCTATCATGTGTCGTTCTACTCCACTTCATTTTGGTCAGCGGTGGTTATTCGCGAGTGCCAATAATTTTTGGTAATAGATAGCATCACATTGAATATAAGTGAGATAGTAAACCATATGAATACATGTAAACAACTGTTGGAAAATCAACACGAAACTGAAGAAAACGCTCAACAAATAATAGGCTATTATTGTAAATGTGGGAGATTACCATTCTGAAGTGATGTTGAAACAGGTTTTTTGGACATGAGTGACTTAAAGAGTACATTGTACAACTCCTATAGCTGTTTTACTATACATATTATGTAAATTATATAAGTTTTATCCTTGAAAATTACATGCATCATGCAATCACCTCAACATCAGGGCAAGTTTCTTCAACATTAGTTACCGCCCTATTCACCCTTTCCTTACATTAGGAAAAATAATAACACTGATAAAATACTTGAGGCATTGCAAACCTATGGTTCCAGGTATGTCCATAGAACTACACCTTGAATCGTTATTAGCGTATAAAAATTATTAGTGTAAAGAAAAAATTAGCGTCAAACATTATAATATAGTGCCAGGAGACGTGGCAGATTATGGTCCAGTTCCTTAAATAGTGTAGTTTATTATATTTAAGGTATCAATGCCAAAATTTTAGGGTGCCGATATAGCGTACATAAGGCTATTAACGATTCACGGTGTACCATATAACATTCGCAGTATAGAAATGCATGAAGTATTTGCTTCCAATCAAAAGCGAGCTTGCTGCTTCTTATCTTTCATTTTTCGGAGAAGTGCTTTTTCCAGGGTTGTAGAAAATCAATTATCTAATTTTTAGAAATTTGAATAGCAGAAGAGTTCTTACTTTTATCTAACGCCGGCCGTGGGGCTCGAACCCACGACCACAAGGTTAAGAGCCTTGCGCTCTACCAACTGAGCTAGGCCGGCTTGGATCAAAAAATTAAATTATATAAATTATTATTTTACAAAAATTACTAGGGTAAAGAAACAAATGGTGTAACTAACTCTATTTTGAGTTCAGGATCTTAATGACAACAGAAATTAACGCCCAAGTCGCCAACTTACATTTAACACTAATTTGGACACACTTTCCATATCGCAGCCTATACGTCAGTGTTTCCTTTGAACATGTGAGAACAGATTCGCGCGATTTTCGCTCTTCTTTATAACTACAAATCTAATCTGAATGTGCCTTCCCTTGTCAACGCACTCACTTTCCAGTGTCGACGACGTTATCTGACACTTTTTATGTACGTTAGTTAAAAATAACGAACATTTTAAGTACGTACTAACACATTTCGTATGGGACACTATTTAAAAACAATTAAAAAATATTACTTCCGAATATCTCTGGGCGTATTTTGATGGCAAGTGAAAAAAGAGGAAAAAACAAAATCGGGAAACCATTGCAGAAAGTTTTGGAATTTGTGACGTCGACGTTATCACAAGTGAGCATATTGTCAAAATGTCACAAACCTTGGACATATTCAATATCATAAGAAACTAGACGTCTAAAATCGGCGTTAGATTGTAAACGTCAACTCTCTAAAATGTACTGCAACGAATCTTCGCTAAAATAACAAGACTAAGTTTCGGTTACATGGGAGTGTGTCCTTGTTTCCATAGAAAAATACTCTGGTACGGACGATTCCACCCCAACTACAAATATCGGCGCTAATTTTTGCTGGATCCAGAGCGATATATCGAGACCCTTCAATGTTTAATAACCGATAATACAAGTTATCGGATTTATCGCGATTAAAAACTTACCCGATACACAAGAATAAAAATTAGGGCGCATCCGCATGTACCGAAATAAGGGTTTTTCCTATCGTTTTCCTCGAAAACTTAGCGCCTTACGGATAAAACCTACACTCGTACGATGAAAGTAGAAAAACCTAAGTACCACATTTTGTCGTCTTGTGGCTTTCGACCTACGGATGCGTCATACCACGCAATTTTCAGACTTTATCGATTTTTTTAAAATTGGGGTATCACCGCACCACAAATAGGAAAATAAATTTGCAATTAGACAATGTCAAAAGTTTTTGACGAGGAGAACAATTTTTTTTTTGTTTTTGTCCGTTCGCATCCAGTACGGAATTTTTTTTGGCAAGGGTCTCAAGAATTCAATGTCATGTCACGGCGACCGGACAGGAAGGCGAAAGGCGAAAGGCGAAAGGCGAAAGGCGAAAGGCGAAAGGCGAAAGGCGAAAGGCGAAAGGCGAAAGGCGAAAGGCGAAAGGCGAAAGGCGAAAGGCGAAAACCTTACAACCGTAAGGGCAATATTGTAGACGTATACAATCGTTACATAAGGTAATTCACACTAATTGAATATGACATATATTAGCGTAGAGTAAATGGTTAGAAGTATACAATTATTTTTTAGGTTCTAGGCGAAAGGCTTACAACCGTTAAGGGCAATATTGTAGACGTATACAATCGTTACATAAGGTAATTCACACTAATTGAATATGACATATATTAGCGTAGAGTAAATGGTTAGAAGTATACAATTATTTTTTAGGTTCTAGGCGAAAGG
>JBBHKE010003285.1:0-14203 GCA_037447655.1 Zygnema cylindricum
GAGCGGGGTACCTCAAATAACGTGCAAAAACATTTAGCGTACTTTATTCTATTTGAGAATTTGCCCCAAAAAAAGGGGTACCCCAATTAGCGTCATGTACGCTAATAGCGATTCGCGGTGTAGTGGTTGTCCAAGGCTCGGCATTAGGTCCGGCGTCCTATACATGATTTCGGTGCAGGACTGTCGTTTTAACGTTTTTGGATAACATAAACATGTCATACCTTGCCACGTGTCAAAATGTGGCAAATGTATTTCAGGGTGATGCTTGTCCAGGCAGCCCTAAAATAGTAACGGGCAACTGTTTGGGTGTTTTTGACAGGAACGTAACTAACTTTTGTCCATGCGTCCATGGGGGTGAATTGTTGTTTTTTTGTTGACGGTCAACGTTCGCAAGCGCGACACTTTTTCAACCGGTCGTTACAATATTTCGCAAGTCAAAGTTGTTCGACGGATTGACCGTCAAGCATAAACTCAAAGGTACGTAATTTGTACTAATCTGTACTTAAAATGTACAATTTTTGACAAGATGACGGAAGTACCTGCGCGCAGCAAAAATTGTCTCTGCGATTAGCAATTCTCAAGAATTATAGCTTAGGATTATTCATCTGTATCCAAAACGGGTATGCGTTTCCGAACCCAACGAATTAGTATTTTAAATCGATCAAATCAAACCATGCCAGTTTAAACATTAAGCGATTTAACAAAATAAGAAGGCAAAAACAAGTTCAGTTCTGTTCGAAACGAATATGAATTTCGTACGATTTTCGAACGTTAGAATAGTAATTTGTAATGTTGGGTATCGAGTAAAATCATATCGGGATAATTTCGATGTTCAATAAATCGATTATCGATCGGTGAGAGGCTTCGATATACCGTACCGGGACCAACAAAAATTATCGCGATATTTTGCGATATATAGTACTTTTCAAATTTAATATATTATTTTATCGAAAAGGAAAAATTGTAAGATACGCCGCGTATGACGTTAATTTTGTTACGTTACCTCAGGGTAGACGGCGCAACATGTAACCGTAGAAAAATTAGTATCTTATATTATTAGTACGTATTAATTTACAGAAATTTAACGGGAATTGCTAATCACAGAGACAAATTTTGCTGCGCGCAGGTACAGTACACCACGAATCGTAATTAGAGTAAATTACTCTAATTCGGTCGCTCGAAATTTCGACTCTATCACATGAAATAGAGTAAACGATTCTAACTTTTTCATTATTCTATTTAAGGCAAAGCTTAATTAGCGTTTTTAATTCTAACATAGGTTCGTTTTAAATAGTGTGGAGTACGGACGACCTCCGACCGTGCAAAATTGTACTTCGTTAATTAAAAAAGTACAAATAATGATTTAATACAGGCCGTTATCATGTAACTGCGTTTTAACAAACCGTGTTGTGAAAACGTCATAGTGACGATAAACTGTACGTTTTGCCAAATTCTGTACGAATACCTTATTTACAGTAGATGATATTAGCGTTCCAAATTAGAGGACTTAAATAAATTAGAGTAAACTTCATAGTTGAAAAAGCTCTATCACATAAATTAGAGTTCATTACTCTAATTTTTTTTTTTAGTTTTTGTACTCTAATTTCTTCATTACTCTAATTACGATTTGCGGTGTAGTTGTCAAAAATTGTTCATTTGAAGTACATATTAGTACAAGTTACGTACCTTTGAGTTCATATTCGACGGTCAATCCTTTAACTTGCGAAATATTGTAACGACGGGTTAAAAAAGTGTCGCGCTTGTGAACGTCGACCGTCATAAAAAAAACAGCAATTCACACGGTCGGCTAAGGTTTACTGTAACAAAACTGAGGAAACCACATGTAAATAAAATTGTTGCGCGCAAGTACATTCTCATTTCAGTGACTTTGTCGCGCATGATAAATACGCACGAAAAAAGTAAAATACGCACATAAAGACAGAATAAAGTACGCAATTAAATGACAGTATACTTACGTGACGAGGAACGTTTTTATCATTTAATTGCATCGATATTTCAACTTGGCTACGTTTTTTTATCTTTGTACAAAGTTTATTCCGTTTCGTGCGAGTTAATTTATCCAAATGACGTCTTCCTTTAATTTGTGTCTAAGTTCAACGTAACGCTTCGCGATTACATTCCATTTTTGCGGCTAAGTTAAATGACAGTATGTGCTCTCACAGTGGAGCTCACATGAAGTGAGAAGCTACATGCGTGCAACAATTTTATTTACATGTGGTTGCCGCAGTTTTGTTACCCGTAAAACTTGGCCGACCATGTGAATTGTTTTTTTTATGACGGTCGACGTTCGCAAGCGCGACACTTTTTTAACCGTCGTAACAATATTTCGCCTGTCAAAGTTGTTCGACGGATTGACCGTCAAATTTGAACTCAAAGATACGTAGCTTGTACTAAGCTGTACTTCAAATTTACAATTTTTGAAAACTTTCTACGCGCAGCAAAAATTATCTCTGCGATTAGCAATTCCCAACTTTAAATTCTAAAACGAAAAACTCACGCTAATTTAGAGAAATGATGATCTAACAATATTTTTTTTTGCAGACTGTTCGTTTCAACAGCAACACTAGTACTAGCAGCTGCAACACTACAGTTGTATTAGGGTGAAGTTCCATTAGGACATTATGTAATTGTACGACCAACATTACAGTACTACAATTTGAACGAAGTTCCATTGTGCAGAGTCTGTAATCCACGTGCTCTAAATTGAGTGGTACCACGTAAGTCAATATCGGATATTGAAAATCGTCAATGATTTTCACACCAACCAAAAATCTTAATTTGCGGACCATGTACGTGTACCATGTACGTGTACCAGGTTATGGCGCAACACAATTATTGTACTCTTTGCTGACGCCTTGTCAAATACCACCTCGTTTTTTTTAGGGTTCTTGTTCTTTCGCGTGACGAATGAGCGTTGCCAAAAATAGTGTGACGAATGGGCGCTAACAAAAATAGCGTGATGAAAGTGCGTTTTGAGATTTCGTTTGTATTTTTTGTTGGACTTTTGAATGCGTATATCCTGTGCGATTTTTTTTTATTTATGTTGGTTGCCAACTTGACACGTATGCTCATTATATAACGTGTCGCGGCTCAATTTTTTTTGTAATTGGTGATAAACCTCGCGAGGTATATCACCAATTACATAAACTTTCGAAGCGAAAGCTTCGCGAAAAAGTATCTAGCGGTCATTGTTAACTCCCAAAATTTTGGAGAACATTGGCAAGATTCTCTGTAATGTTGTTTTCCGGATAGAAACAAAAAAAGAGGTTCGGCGTAATATGGAGAGGTCCGAATTTTTGTAAACAACCTCACTTTTCAACTTTCGTCTAATGGGATTTCACCCTTACTAGCATTTGCAATTGTACAATACACAGCCAATCGTTAGTAGCGTTTATAAATTATTAGTGTTAAAATTAATTAGCGTTATTAATGCTAATTTGAGTTTTTCAAGATTTCGAAAAAAAAAATTAACTCTAATGGATCCACAACGCTGATTCGGGTACAACAGATATGCCATTAAAATCTTCACGGTAAAATAGGTGAAAGTACAAAATCTGACAAATAGTACACCGTCGCGTCTTTTTACTCTAATATATTTATAACTCTAATTTGGGTTTTTTGCCGTATAATTAATACGCGATCAATATCTTTACACTAAAATATGTACAATCTCATTCCATCTTTTATTACAAGTGGAGTTTTACGTGCGATCACAATTTTTTTAATCCATGTTTCGTACTATTTTACTTACCAAAGTACCATTTTGTACGGATTGACACGTCCGTAAACCACATAATTCAAAAATATCATAAACTATAATTATTAGCGCTAATTTGCTAGAACCTTAATTAACGTAAAACAAATTAGTGTTATTAATTTTATTTTAGGTTTTGGGGTCAAAATTTGTGGGTGCCAATATAACGTTCATAACGCTAATAACGATTGGTGGTGTAGTAATAAAATCAGTAGCATTAGCACTATTACTACCAGCAGCAACATTACCACTATTATTACTACTTTAATAGCATTTCTATGATAAATACCCCATTTTCTGATTTTTCCCCACTTCCTCTTTTCAGATCCATATGAGTCTTTTTATTATCACTTTTCATTTTGATTCCCAAAAAATATTTCTCCTCCCCTAAACCTTTCATTAAGTTTTCCTTTTCTCCCCTATCTTTTGAGGCTCATTCTAGATTTACTTCTCCCCTTTCCTCGGAATCAGTTGAAGTCTCCTTTTTCGACCAGTTTTCTGTCTCCGAAATATCTATTAGAATATCCTCAATATTTTGATTTTTCCTTTCTTCCAATTTTAATTCTAGACCTGACTTTCTCATTTCCATGTCATTTACTATACACTCCTTGACATTCTCATCATGTTTAGCTCCCTCAAGTACCTCCTTTCTTTTTACTTCCCTTATACCCCCAAGAGCACACTGTTTCCTTCGTGGAATTTTTGTGTGCTTTTCTCTCTTCCCCATACTACCGATGTGGAGAAGCTCTGTCATCATCTTGTTTCTCCTCTTCACTTTGTTCCTCCTCAAGTTCTAATTTTTTCCAAACAAGGACATTTCGCCATATAGTGACCCGGTTCCATACGAGCAAACGCCTCCTTTCAAAACTCCTATTTTTTTTCCTCTTCCTCTCTTTCCACCGAAGTTTCGATAAAGTTTATCTTTATCTATCTTCCTTTCATTACGCTTCCGCCAGTCACCACCAGCTATTAGTACATTCATCTTGTCACTTCCCCTACGAATCTCAAAGTGCTTTCCCTCACAAAAATCATCCCCATGGTAGTGCTCCAATTCCATGAGGAGTAATCTATTTCCTACATACGGTTAATGATGTTTTCGTTCTCATCTGGGAGTTTCATGATTAGTGTATCAGTCTTTCTCTCCTCGGTTTCTACGTATCCTACACCAGCAACCTCAACATATAATGCAACAATATCATTGCACAACTCTATCATGCTACCGTCTTTATAAACATAGACATTTATTTTGTGTTTTACTAACTGCTACCTCTGTATAGTCTCACTCTTATAAGTTTTAATTAGTGTTTCCTATAATTTTGAAGACTTGATTAAGTTTATAAGAGTGATAGCTATGGACTTAGACAAGTTTCTAAGTATAAGATGTTTTGCTATAGTGTTTTTGTAGTCCCACATTTTTCTGTCATTTTTTTTTTTGTTTTTGGTAGTTTTTTTTAGTTATAACCCCTACAAGTGGAACCGTAGCCGAGAGCCTAGCTCCCCTCACTATAGGTGTTTCTTTACCCTTCTCCCATTTCCCCTCTTCCATGGCAATAATTTCCCTTTCACTGTCCGTTGCATCTAAACTTTAGTTGGTTTTTTGGGAATCCCCAAATGAATCTCCATAGTGAGTTCCACCAAAGCCTGGTGGCGGACACCTCACTTGTCCCGAAACAATTCCCCACAAGTGCTTTTCGGAAATGAATCCCTCCATCATAAATCTCCAATAAGTGAAGTCTGATTCATCAAACATAAGCACCCTAAATGGTGGGCCCATAACCTGTAATTCTATGGGCTCCATTGTCCCACAAAAATCGCAAATCCAAAGAAGCCTTTCTAGGTAGTGCCAACTCCAAGTTGATAAAAACCCAAATGAATGACACCTTGATAGTCAATAACCTCAATATAGCTTCACCCCTGTGAAAAGAAGACTTGTGTACTCAGTTCCACCACAGAATGTAAAGCTTGAATGTGTGTTTTGGACAACATTCCCCACTTTGAATTTCCCTAGAAATACCGCCACCGGCAGAAAAAATGACCCAACTACAACCCCGGTGGCATGGACTCCTTTCGGCCTGGCAGTTAAAAGAATCACTGAATTTGCTCCTTTGAGCATTAAGTTATGGTTGGCCAAAGATGACCTATAAACACAAAAGCTCTCTCAAAGAGATAGTTGCCTAAAAAAGTATAGGTCTTAAATCCCTCTCAGAACCCCTACTGCTACTCTACTTTACCAATCACAAGACTGTAAGGTACAAAAAGGTACAGGTGACGCTGTACTTCTTGTACGACCATGGTACGGCATTGCCGTCCCGCTGACGTTTGTCGGTCTTTCAGCCATAGTCGCTCTCCTCGTAATGTCAGCTGTCCACTTATGTCGTGCCACGTGTCATACGCCGACATTTAGTTCATAAACCGCCAAATTTCTACGCCGGTGCGGGGGCTCTACCGTGAGCCGTCCGATCTGAAACTGACACTTGATTTTATCCGTTGGAAATGAAAAGTCGTTTTGTGCGGTCTAGTATTTCGTGCGGTTCCGTTCATGTTCGTTCTGTATGTTACCGCATACACGTCTATATACAAATGAATTTTTTTCTACAACCACCGTTGCAGGAGGAGAACCAGCAGTAGTAGTGGAAGCAAACATTAAAAACAAAAAAAACTATCAAAACACCTACTCAACAGACAACTTTGAGATGACACAAAATATGTCTCAAAAGGCCAATATGCCTCAAATTTTCCAAGGTCAATATGCCTCAAATTTCTCATAGTGACAGTTCTCAAAATTGCAGCCCAAATGGTCCAGTAAACCATAAGATATGATGTATGGAAGTTTCCCAAAAACTGCCCTTAGAAAATCATATTCCCAGAACTGGATAATACAAATTTGGCTAAGTCCTAAGTTATATACTCACCGTGTGTATCTACTGTTCTACACTAATTTGGATAATTGTTATTGTAGTTATTATCCTGACATACGATAAGTATCCTGCCTGTACGTCAGTGTACCGTGAGTACCTCCAAAACCCTAATTATTATTTTCAAAAAACCTAATTAATGGAACACTATTTTTTATTACACTAAACTACAAAACAATGTTATTCAAATATTTTGAGATGGCGAACCGTACAATAAACGTTCCGGGTGCTTAGTCAGCGGTAGTTAGTAAGGTCCATTCGACTATTGTCGTGTAGTACGAAGCACCTGAGTGCTTCGTCACTGTGGTCCCTCGTGAAGCACGCTTGTGGTCCCAGGTGAATCGCGTCCATTTGCCCAAATTCAATCGATGATCAACCGGCGAACCGTACCATATATTTTTGGAATAACCAGTTCAGATTCCGTTCGTCTAATATGGTGAATCCAATCGTCACCTACGTGACCCGTGTAGCTGACTGTCGACGCTACTCCGTAAAACCTGCATAAGTTCACTTGCCGACGTGTGTCCCTGTAAAAGTACAATACACTCTATTGTACTTTTGCTATTGTAACACTAATTAAGGTAAGTATTACAGCAGACTACTTAGAAAATATTCTAAGTTTTTTTAGTCTCCTCTCTCACCCCTATCTACTGAAATAAAGATTTATAATTTCCAACAATGACACCCCATGATCTTAACATTTCATTAAGACCTAAGGGATAAGGCGCACGGCTACGTTGTACGGCTGACATCCTACAAGGCTTGGGTTCAAATCTTGGTGTTGGCGCCTAAGTTCTGCTAGCCACTTGCTACCTTTATCTATCTTTTTATTTTCCTCTACTTAAGGCAGCCATGGCTTGTCTTTGAGTTTTCAGTGACTACGACAAGTATGAGGACTTTAATGACACCATATTGTCTAAACAAAAGATAGAAATATAGAATAGCTTTTTTAACACCATCTCTGTTTCTCCAGAGACTACGACAAGTATAGAGGAACAAAGATAGAAATATATAATAGCTTTTCAACACTATCTTTGTTTCTCCAGTGACTACGACAAGTATGGAGGAACAAGTATGGGGGGACCTAGACAGACCATCTTACATACAGTAGACAAATACAAACCTAGAAAATACACACATTTTAACATAACAAACCATCCTCAATTTTGATTGGCGCCACATAGGTTAGATTCCAAATTCAGAAAATCTTAAAAAAAAATTACAAACGGAAAGTCAAAACGAAATATATCTACAACCGGAGGTAGTTAGGGGGTGTCCCCATATAATCGGTAATTTGATTAATTATTTTGGACTATAGTGAAGATACTCCGTACTACTTTGAAGAGCGTCCCTATGTGCGAAAATAAAGTCGAAACTTTGAAATGTGACGGTTGTAGACGTGGGTATAACTGATGACCACTGAAAAAAACTACGAAACTACTATGAAAGATGATGTGTTGGTTTTTGGAAACCTTTAGTCCTCTATATATCACATTGCTATGCTGCCATGCTGCGCTAGTCACACCGCATCCATAGCAGCATGTATAGAAAAGATATTGTGTTGCCATGCTTCGCTGGTCACATCGCAGTCATAGCAGCTTGCGTACTAAGTACTACGAGTATTTGAGCGTACGGAATTGGACTTAAAGTGACGCGAAGAAACATAGACGAAAGTGCGGAATGTGTTAGAGAAATGGACGGCGGATCGCGAAGCGATCCGATGATTAATAGTCGAAATGATTTAAATTGTACGTCGGCCGTACGAAACATAATGTGGCGGTCAACATGTGATGAATGAGACGCCACCGGAGCTACAGACGGCGGCGTCGTCAAGTTGGTGAGGGACGGGAAATCGCGTCCATCATATGATATTTATTTTGGACGGTCCCGATTCGTTTGACGGAATTCGTAAGATTTGTTAATATTTAACAATGTTTGTCCTGTGTATTAATTATTAATGTAGATCTCAGGTACACTCACATTAATAGAGGTAGTTGATTGATTACGTACGGCTGGTATGCCTCCGTACAGTTAGTAGTAAGCTGTAGTTTATATTAGTAGGACTTGGTCATTTCTAGACTTAGGAACTTTTTGGACAAAAACTGTTTTTGCTCCTTTTTGGGAATTTCATCTGAGAATTGCTCTCAGTTATATTGGCAAAATTATCTGAAACTTTGCATGTGTGTTCTTCCTTGTGTTGGAAATATTGTGGAAATTTTGCAGACCTATTGTGTGTCTGATTTGCTTGGGGATTCATTGTGAAGTTGGTCAGATTTATCAAAGTTTTGGCAGGATGTATTTCTGTGTTGTGATAATTCTGTTTGGTATTGTTATATGGAAATTGGCGGTGATACTTAGTGTCCTAGGAAATATTTGGTTGAGTAGTTTCAGCTAAGTTTGGTTATTCTATAGAATTATGAGTGGAATCAACATAGGTTGTTTTGGGGTAGTCTGTGGTGCTTCCGAGGGTACATTCATGGCTGGAAATGGCTATGAACAACATGATGCACGCAAAATCTATGGCGGTTGTACACGTCTACAATACACGAGACCATTTTTGATGATCCGAAAACTAACGAGTGATGTATACGTCTACAATGACAAATGGTGTCACAACTCCCGCGACATCATGTGACATCGTAATATTGCTCGTGACATTGTAGACATCAAACCTCTATCGCTGTTCAACACAATCCTGCCCTATTACCAAAGTTCTAACTCCTATCCCAAAGCATTATGCACAAAACCACGCAATTCCATTCCTCACAATTTATTTTGTTTCCACACCTGCCACAAAAAGTTTCTCTGATGCGCAAAAACTGTTAGAAAACCTTTTCATTGAGACATTTTTTTCGAATGTTTCACCGCAATTTATTAAAAAATAACCAATTTCAAGATCTTTACATTGTTTGAGGTTTGTGTAAGTGGCACGACCAGCTATATCTAGCACACTTCGATCGCAAAAGGTGCCATTACCATTTTACGAATACCTTGACAGGAAAATAAGTTCAAAGTGACACAACCAAATTACATATGGTGTGAACTATATTAAATACCAATTAGGGGGGAATTGAAACATCAAACTGAAATTTGGCAAACATTGAAGCCGACCATCTTTGTCTTTTACACCAAATAGTGAGGTAGAAAAAAATCAAAATCGATCTAAAGATAAACAAAAAAAATGGATTGGTAAAATTGAATTAAATATCCAGGACCTGGAATTGAAGTTGATGTTGTAATTGAAATGTCACTTGAACATTGAAAAATGTAACAATCGGATAATATTTGTAAAAACAAAAAACATACTAAAGTTATTCATATAATTTGGAAAACAACCTTCAAAATGCATTTTGAAATTACAGTTAAATTTTATTTCACTTATGAAAGTGAGGATGCAACTAAATATCCAAAGGTAAAATTGGTGATTTGAAAAACAAATGGGGACTAAAAATAAATATTGAAGGGTGGGTATTGTTTTCCAAGATGACACCAAAAAAAAAAAAAAATATATGTGTCATTGATGATTCAAAATGTAACAATTGCATTGATGACAACTTCCAAATGATTTTGAGAACCATGTTGCCTCCGTTATTTTACAACCATCACGGCCACCTATTGGTCCAAACCGCTATTGCTAAGGTTATGCCTCGAATTTTAGCAAACTGCATCCATCAAAATACCAATTTCCGAGGTGATCCAAATTAAGACTACTACATTAGACCAAGAAGTATACATTAGGTGGACGAAGAATTACCACGCTACAGCCAAAAACAATTTCGACAATTATTGCGACTAAAAAATGACACGGTCCAATTTCTGGTAAGCAAAATAAAAGATGAGTTGGAAATTAAACCCCCTCCAGGACTTCGTAATATTTCGAATAGAGAATTAAGCGCGGAGAAACAAGTTCTAATAGCATTGATGCGTATGGGACATCAAGGCGGAATCACACGTACTTCTGTGGAATTTGGTGTTGGTTGCTCAAGTGCGGCGAGGATATCTCTTAAAGTCATAGAGGCGATTGTCAAAAGGCTTTGGCATTTGATTAGGTGGCCCATAGAAAAAGAAATTTACGACACCAAATTTTTTTCAAGGAAGAAAAAGGGTATCCGAATTGTGTAGGGGCTATAAATTGTATACATATAGAGATTACACTCGGAGATGGAATGTCACCAATTCCACTGTAGTTCAAGCGGTCGTGGACCATAGAATGAGATTTATTAACCTTAGTTTAGGCTCTCCTGGGTCAATGCATGACTCCAAAAGTTTTAGGAGGTCCGAGTTGGGGCAAGACTTTCAAAGATGTATGGAAGCAAGTGGAGATTTTTTCCAATAGAAAAATAAAAATGTGCAACCTTACCTCGTAGGAGATGTCGGCTATGCCCTCTATCCGAACTTAATTTTTCCGTACCCTGGTTTGAAACTCAATGTGTCTCAAGCAAAATTCAACTTCCAACATTCGTCTTTGAGGATGGTGGTAGAAAGAGCGTTTGGAAAAGTCAAACGACAGCGGTGGTTTCTTCTCAAATTATACAATCCAAAACTAGAATCTATGACTACGTTTATTGTTGCAGCATGTGTTCTTCACAACATCTCTATTGCGAGGAACAAAACTGATATTAATTAGGAGAAAAATTTGAAACAAGAGCAAACAAAAAATGCTAGCGGCGTTTGAGAAAGCTTCACACGCATGTTCGAAGCTCAAGAACGACGACCACAACAAGGTGGGGATGTCAAAAGACGGTTGAGTGGTTCACAAATGAACAAAATCCAAGGGTCTCAAACACGGGACATTTTATATGATTATGTAATGAGGGGAAAGGCAGGTGAGGATGACAATACAAGCGATTACGTTTCAGATGCGGAAAGAGTGGACGACATAGATATTTTTTTTGACGAAGTTGAAGAAAGCAAACAATCTCACGACGATGAAAGTGATAATGACAGTATAGATTAAATGGACATCGATGACTGATTGAGTTCTCATTATTTTAGGTAATGTAAAAGTAGATGTTTTTCACTTTATAGTGTAAGTTCCAAATGTTGACAATCCTCCAAAGGGTTTAGCATAGGAGTTCAAAATACAACGTCTTAATGAAATTCATGTTTAAAGATTCCATTTCAAAATTCGCCATGTTTGTTTCACCATTACGAAATCTGTTTTTAATCAACGTGTTGTTTTTCGTTGGTTTTACATTTTTTGTTTTTTCCAAAAACTTTTCCACTCCTTAAATGTGTCATTATAGTCTCTCTCGTCTCTCTCGTCTCTCTCGCTCTCACACTCTCTCTCTCACTCTCTCTCCCTCTCCATTTCCCTCTCCCTCTCCCTCCCTCTCTCTCTCTCACTCTCTCTCTCTCTCCCTCAAAGGCAAAAAACACGAAGAGGAAAATAATCAACGGAAAAAAAAAAAAAAACCAAAAAAAAAAAAAAAAAAAAAAAAAAAAAAAAAAAAAAAAAAGAAAAAAAAAAACAAAAAAAAAAAAAAAAACCAAAAACAACGCTAACAGTAGAAGGTAAAAAATATGGAAAAGGGAAAAGTAAAAAGACACAAAATGTTAATAACGACATTTACAGCTCATAAGTATAGGTTTTAGGGTGGAATTGCCCAGTTTAGAGAGTAGCTTTACAAAAAATGATAAAAAAATAATAATAATAATAAATAAACACAAATTAAAGAAAATTAACAAGATTTTGCGAGAGAAATGGAGAAAACAAATAGGGGATTCAAGGCAAAAAACAAGAGGAGTAAAATAATCAATGGAAAAAAAGAAAAAAAAACACCTACAAATACAGTAACAAAATAGGTAAAAAATAAGAAAAAAGGAAAAGAAAAATGATACAAAATGTAGATAACGACATTTACAACTCATAAGTTTAGAATTTAGGGTGAAATTGCCCAATTTAAAGAGTAACTTCACGAAAAAACGGTGAAACGAGAAATAAAAAGAGATTTATTAAACATTTAAAAAAGATAAATATAAGATTTTGCAGAAGAAAGGACGGCAAAAAAAATGAACAGGAAATCAATGAATGACAAATACTAAAAAATTAAAAAAGAACAGAAAAAAACATAGCAGGCGAGAAAAATAAATAAAGAATTAAAAAGAAATTAAGACAAAAAATATAAATAACGATTAAATACCTTTTTTGTCGATAAAAAACAGCTCTCGTTATATTATCTCCTCGCAAGCGCTTGTCATCCTATTAGGGATGCACATCTCATATGTCAAGGGCTGGTAAGGTTTTGCGCGTTGTATCGTCTACGCGAACTCCGTATACTGATTGTGAGAGAACGTGAGATATAGAGTGTGAGGTTCGGTGAAAGTGGTAGTGGGAGAGAGCGTGCGGTAGAGGGAGAAAACCTACTCGCTAGATTTCACTTTGGGCGAAATAACATTGGTTGCGAAAGACCCTTTGGAATAAAAAAAATTGGCGCACAGGTCACAACGCGACAATTTTTTTTTGTTTTGGTTTGCCCAAACCTTTTCCCACTCGTGTGGCGCGTGTGTGGGTCATTTTCATTCGCTGTTTGGGCGGTACTTTAACTTAAAATACCCCCTCGAGGTGATTTTGGATGAAGTTTTTTTTTGGGTTGGATTCTCTTGACCGGGGGTCGAAAAGGGGAAAACGCCAAAATGAGTTCACATGACGACAAACACGCAGTACATTCAAAGTATGAATAGACGTTCACTGTACTTTGGTAAAAATGGCTTTCTTGTACGGTTAGTGTTTGTGAAAGTTCCCTGGATTTTAGGGCAAAAAGACAGGGAAAAGTAGATACTTTAAAACATCGGGACACCCCCTTAATGATTCGTACTTAAAATTTGCGACCAGATTTTGATTTTGAAAATGGAAATTATAATTTTAAAGCTCCGCAAACTTTGAAGGTCGCGGCAAACTTTGAATGCAGGTGGATGTCAAACGGAGCGTGCGAAGATATTTTTGGCTCACCCGTTGGACGCACATGACCTGTAGGACGTGTAGGCCTGTGATCGCTTGTTCAATGTGGATATTTTTTTGTTTTTTCACGTGTACTAATGGTAGACGACGAGTATCGTGCAACTCTCCTCGCGAGGAGAGTATCTTTACACTAGACGATGTGCGCTATTGCTTCGGGGATCTCAAAAAGTGATATACCGAACGGTCAAGAATTACGTCTACATCATTGGAGCCTTTCGACAGCTTTCTAGTAACGATGTTTCATGTGACAAAAAAATAAATAAGGTACGACTTTGTACGGATCTGTACGAAAACGTACGGCGTTCAATAACGAACCCCACTTTTCGTGTAATGGAATTCTACCATTATTCGGGTATGGATACAATCTAATACGCATCTGAACCTTGCAATTTCCAGCCCCCAGAGGGCTTGTAAGTGCGGTGAGAGGAGGC
Organism: Zygnema cylindricum; assembly: GCA_037447655.1. NCBI lineage: Eukaryota > Viridiplantae > Streptophyta > Zygnematophyceae > Zygnematales > Zygnemataceae > Zygnema > Zygnema cylindricum. The sequence continues at coordinate 14,083 of JBBHKE010003285.1, forward strand.
GCCGCACGCGTCCACGTCGCCCCCCTTTCATTTCGTTTTGCGACGCGCCGCGCCGCGCGGCTTTTTTCGCAATCGCCCGTCTGTAAAAGTGACGGCCGACAAAACACGAAACATTTTACTT
>JBBHKE010003285.1:14213-16713 GCA_037447655.1 Zygnema cylindricum
CGAAACTTATGAATTATAAAATCCTGCCAAAGGTTGGTAATGTTACATTTGATTAATGAGTTCATGAACATTGCGACTTAACTTGGTTTCGATTCTTTTTATGATGGTTTTCTTCGACTCCTTTTTTTATTTTATTTTAGGACAAGAGTTGTTGAAGGCTACATACTGTTAGAACGGAGACCAAGAAGGATTAATACAGCAGTCCTCACGATCTGGCGTTTTCAAAACTCGTGTAGTATGACTATTATTTGGAACGGACAACAAGTGTGTTATTTAAAAGCAGAGAGGTCATGGTTAATCAAAATTTTTGCGGTCTAGCACTCCTGACGACATAATTAAAATGAACCAGAGGCAAGATTGTCATACATCGGAAGTTGTTGAGAACAGGATTTTATTTTATTTTTTTCCTCAGCTTCTTTTGGTAGTATTTTTCTTAGCTTTGGTTCAATTCAGCGTTACAAGTACTTGAGTAATTAGTTTACATTGTAATGGTTGGAAACCGTCCTAAAATATTAAGTATTCAAAGCTCTGTCAATTTCAATGGGATCGTTAAAGTATACTATTTATGGCAAAAAATGAGAAAGTATTTCCTGCTTAGTAGGACTTCAATTGATTCTGGTAAGGTTGCATTTAGCCTTCCTCTGTTGCCTGTGGAAAGTATCTCATCAAATCATTGACATAAAAACAGATGCAAACCGATACAAATTTTATGTTTGAAATGTTTTATATCGGATTCAGTACAATAGCTGTCGTATAAATTCCTTTTCCAGGTGTTCTGCTCGTAGTTTTGGTACTGGCGAGGGAGGAACAGAAATTTGTGTGAATAATAGGCATGCAGATCATGAGTTTAATCTGCTCCAAGTTCAATGGTGAAATATCAGAATGTCGGCATCTTTATTTTTTTTCCTCGTTAGGCTACATAGGTTCGCATCTTTGGAGCGTTTTGCATGTCGAAAGATCAGCAGTCGATGTGTGAGGAACAATGAGCATCGGCTATTCCTTGACGAGGCAGCAATGCGATGTGCCGTTGTTTACGATACGATGTGCAATGCGATACGATGCGATACATTGTCAAAATGCGAGGTAGATTTATGCCAGGAAAACTTTCCCGTTCCGGGTGGCATTAGGATGTCAAACAAGGATGAGTTTTACATTCATGTATTAGTTGCATCTAAAGAGCAAGAGAGGGTCTACAGAAACGCCGCAGAGCACGAGATGGGGAATCCTAGTTGTGACATCATTTACCACGTCAGGGACTCCACATCGGCCATCAGCTGCATTGGACCAATGAGCATTATCCGTCGGCTCGATGCGACGCGACGCATAGTTCAGAACTCCGATAGCATTGTATAGTGTTGTGCATTGGTAAATCTCCTACCGCGATAATTCCGATTACCTCTTTGTCGCTTCATCAAAGGGCACGATATATCACTCCGGGACCAACTAATTTGTTATTGTCGATATTTTGGTGCGGGGGCTGGGGCGGGTGGGCGGGGGGTGTTTTGGCTGGGGGTTATCACAATTTGGTATATACTTTGTAGAAAAAAAGTACAGAACTGCAGTACAGACTCAGTACACAGTTATCGCGCTAATTTTTATCGGCATATCGGACCAATATATATGGTAAAAACCGCAATAATTTCCTTACCCTATAAAAACGATAAATTGATCATTGGTAGGTCAAAATAAGATACATGTCAATTATTATTATTACAAGTCACCTTTTTGTATTGTCGTTGCTTTTGCCTTGCTTATCCTTTTTGTTTTATTCCCCCCACCTGTAGTTTAACAGTTTTAGCATTGCTTCCTCCTTTTGTTCCCATGGATTCAGATGGTTTACCATCGCGCTTTTTAATAAAGTCAGCTAAATTATTTAGTAAGAGGCTACCGATGCACAACACTGGTATTGTAAATTAAAATTCAAATCTTTGTTTTGGTTCACAATAGTACAGTACAAAACGAGGTTTTTTATGATCAATATTAGAGGGAGATACAACTGCCCGCATGTGCGGATACCCATTTGCAGTGACGATACATCTGCGTGACTGGCGGTTATTTCCCGTTCCGACGGAAATCAATCATATCTATGCTACAGTTCAGACACTCGGTGCAACAGGTGACCCTCAAACAGTTCGAACTATCAGACGGCATCACTAAAATATGATAACTAATCATCACCTTCGTACTTTCAAACGTTCGCACGTTTCCTTTTTTTGTTGTTCTAAAACTGTGAGATAGTACAATATCACTTAGACTGTACATTTCGGTTTATGGTCTACATCTACGTTTTATGTATGGAATGTCTGCAGTAATATATCGGCAGGTATGGCAATGTATGAACAGGCTCCAAATCTGTCGATGACTATGACACACTTTATCTTACATCATTAAGGATGATGTTTCATCAATATAGTTGCTTGAGACTCCTGGCTTAATGTCATGTTTAAATACCATTCATTCATTTATTTATTATACCTTAAAAACCATTTACTTGGCATGA
>JBBHKE010003285.1:21713-32480 GCA_037447655.1 Zygnema cylindricum
GAGTAGGTCAGAGGAAAAGCTGGGAAACTGGAATTAGTCTCCATCTCATATCCATTCACAGTAGAGCGTTTCACCTGCTTTGACAAACCACAAAAAAAAAAGGTGTCAAAATTTTGTTTCCAAGTCCTCATTGTAATAGATATTCTCATTTCTAGAGCAAAAAAAGTAACATCAACTTTATGTTAAGAAAGAAAAAATGCTTCAAAATCCATTCTTAAAGCGTTGCGGCAGTGGGATTTTGATATATGTCACCTGGTAAACTTCTTTCGGGTGAAAATCTGGAGTTTTATTCACAGTCTTTGCGTCCCAGATGGGCTTGTCCTCAATATAACTGTAAAGAACAGTCTCCAAAACAAAAGTTTGCACCATCGGACTAAACAAACCATTGTCAGGTTTCCAGAAACGTCCAAGAGAGTCCTGAATAGTAGAATTAGCTCCACAAGAAATTCGGTGGAGAGTATCTGGAAAAAGGTAAAAAACAATTTCTCACTAGAGCATCCTCATTGTTCAGTCCGGTTGGGTACGAATGACGACATTAGAGACGTCCATTCTAATCCAAAACCGAGGTATCATTTTTTTGGGACTTCAAGACTTGTTGATATAACAGCGTAAGAAAGATAGATAGCAATACTATTTCACACTATTCAGTAGTCACTGTTTGTTTCACGCAATTGACAATGAAAATGGCAATCCAAAAGCTTTATTAAACCTATTAACTCGGTCGTCCAGTTAATCAGTTCATCTATTTTCTGCTCTTGTAAGCCATTACAAGCTAAGGTTCCTTTTATTTTTGTTTTTTTGTTTGCAATGTATCCAGCTCACCCAATACAAGCTTTTCGGAAACATTTAATCCGTAAAATTTTGACGCAACGGGAAACACCTGCAAAGAATCAATGGCAAGATTATGTCTCCAACTAACCTTGCAAAAGATGCGTAGGAGAATAATGGCATAACATTATAATCTTAAACATGAGCAATAAGGACCGTCACACTGTCGACAACACGTAAGTTATCCACACAAAGAGGTTTGTCATAATGAGCAAGAGAAAAAAAGTCAAGAAAGTCCATTCTAAGTGTATTATAATTCTCACCTCAATTCCACTGATCATTGGGTCTCCAATTGAACCCCGACTTAAGGAGATATCGAGGGTTCCATCTGTCACTGGAACCAAAAACTCTTTTCTTTCGCCTTGCATTACTTTGGCCACATTGAAATTTTCCAGAACAACAGTTTCTTCTAAGATCACATTGAATGACCGTAAATTCACATCCCGATACAAAATTTCTGCAAAGTAGAGTCGTACCCAATAGTAGCCCTTCGCAGAAACCTGCGTTTCTATGTCTCAAATCAGTTCGATACAAATGCTTTCTTCTGGATGGAGACTTCATCAGTTCCATTGTCTACATCTTAACCTCAGGACGAAAAGAAAACATTCAGCACAATTTAATTCAATCATTTGTGATAAGTCACCAAATTGAGTCACCAGATTCGAACCCACATTACCCGAATAGCATAAGTGGTGATTTTCCCCTCTCGGTTGTCAAAAATTCGAACACTCCGATAGACATTTCTGGAAAAAGTTTCGTTTGCATTCTCTAATGCCACATTATTTAGAATACTAATTGTCTTCCCATGATTGTTGAGGTCGGTGTCTGCTGTCCATGTGATGTTTTGACCTTCAAAATTACTTTTGAAAGTCGGCCCACCGCAATTAATGTAGAGAGCTGAAAATTGGCAAAAACAATGCACCGCAGAACACAATTAATGTGGAATGTCAAAGCAAGATTATACTTGTTTTGTCATTGTTAATCCAAACTAAAGTTTGGTAAAAATCTCCTGGAGGGGGTGCTTTCAGCCTTCCTACAAAACAGAATCACCTAAGACGTCTTAAATAGAACTAGTTCACAAACAACGTTGACCACTCTAATGGCGGTTAAGGATATATCAACACAACCAATTGGCACCTATAATCAATCTCGGGTCAGAAATGACGGGGAAAACAGAAAGATAAGGCCTTGACAAGAGGAGCTTATTGTAATGCAGAATAAAAAACATCAAATGTTGCGAACAATATGTAAACCAGATAGCAAACGCATGAACCGTATTATGCCGTTACTACGAAAGTTCACCGTTCCCCGTGGTTAACTAGGACTTAATAAGAATGGGAGAATGTATCTATGCCAAATTGTGTATGCAAAAATGCAAAAAAAACATATGTTGACGTTTGTTTCCTTTTGATTCTCTATTAGGAATTCCTTTGGTCCACAATTAAAGTCTGTGTAGGACGTACAGTCGAAAATGAAATAATAATTATATATAAACTAAACTATATAATATAAACGGCGTAGCTCCAATCATAAACTATCAGAAAACCAACGTGCAATGTTAAGTATGATTTAAATGGTTCAATTTAGACTATAGCTATACAATTATTTACACTGCTGGTTCAAGTAGTGTCGAACATGTGATATTATGACAAAAATATGACATTGAAAATCCTACATTTACATACACATTCAAAAGCTCAAGATTGGATGTTGAATTCCTAACACGGTCAATCGGAATTCCTAGAAAGTTAAAATAATTGGGATGATGTCATATTCATAAACGACAAAACCAAAAACTCTACTTTTCTCAATGAAATAGAAAAAAATAAATGAACAAGTTTGAAATTTTACATATCTGGGATGTGTCTTTCATTAATAACCAGCCAGATGCAAAGCCAAGTCAGGGTCATGATTTGAGAGAGGGAGAGGGAGAGAGAAGATGCACCTCCAAGTGTCAGGTGTAAAAGACTGAGGAAGGAAGCAACACCGACCATCCATGGCCGCCAAGGACTCCTCGTGGAGCCGCCACGTGGCATTCTTAGCATGAGCAGGCTCGCGGTTCTCGGCACAGCTTCACCCTGAGAACCTGTGACTGCCAATGCATCCGTACGTCCGTACTAAGCAAAACCTAAACCTAAACCATGGTGAGAAATGAGAAGAGGTATCCAGCACAACTCCGTAGACCTACAGTAGAATCGGTACATTGCTGCAAAATTTACACCATGGGAACTGCGAACCTCCCTATTATGATAGAGACGAATGTCACACCTCAGGCTGGCCGAATTAAAGAGAGAGGACACGAGTCATTCAGCCTTTGGGCCAAAACAGATTTTGAAAGAGATACGTTCGTACTGTAGTACAGTAAAATCGTACAAGTGTATTGTTGTACTCTTGAGACAAAATTGCAGTCGGAGTGAACAGTTGAACACAATTCCGTAAGTGGGTCGACAGCTGGCAGTCTGGCACATGCGTAGCTGAAGGGGACCGTACACTACAGTACAGTAGTCGTATTTACATTACAGTAATGTAACGTACTATTCTATTCTGAACCTTGCAATTTTCGGCCCCCGGAGGCCTGGTGAGTGCGGTGAGAGGAGGCGGCGCACGCATCCACGTCGCCCCCCTTTCATTTCGTTTTGCGACGCGCCGCGCCGCGCGGCCATTTTCCCAACCGCCCGTCTGTAAAAGTGACGGCCGACAAAACACGAAACATTTTACTTGCCCCCCCCCTCCCGTACTTTTTTTCCTAATTTGCGGAACATTACTTTATTTTTCGACCGTACTTCAAACGGCTCTAACGAAACATGAACGTTTTCTTAAGTCCTTCCATTTGTCTTATTTCACTGTCGTATATCAACTTAGGTGAGGGGGAAACGCGGGAAGAGACGGATGCCGAAGAGAGAGGGAGGAAGAGGGCGAAAGGGGGAAAGGGGAAGAGATAGAGAGGGAGAAGGCTGAAGTGGGGGCGGGGGTGGGAGAGGTGGAGAGAGAGAGAAAGGAAGATGGGCAGATCGAGTTGGAGGGAGAGAGAGAGAGAATAAGACGGGAAGAGGGGGAAAAGGGAAGCGGGGTGCGAGGGGGAAGAGAGGGGAGACGGATGCCGAAAGGGGAAAGGGAAATGAGAGCGAGGAAGAGGGCGAAAGGGGGAAAGGGGAAGAGATAGAGAGGGAGAAGGGTGAAGTGGGGGAGGGGGAGGGAGAGGTGGAGAGAGAGAGGGGAAGATGGGCAGATCGAGCTGGAGGGAGAGAGAGAGAGAATAAGAGGGGAATAGGGGGAAAAGGGAAGCGGGGTGTGAGGGGGAAGAGGGGGGAGACGGATGTCGAAGGGGGAAAGGGAAATGAGAGCGAGGAAGAGAGTGAAGGGGGGGAAGGGCAAAGAGAGGGAGGAAGAGGTTGAAGGGGGAGAGGGGAAGAGATAGAGATGGAGAAGGCGGAAGTGGGGTAGAGGGAGAGAGAGAAGGAGAGAGAGATGGGGGAGGAATAATTATAAAAAAAAAAGTAGGAGTGGGGAAGGTTGAAATTTGGCTCCTGGCAAGTGTCGGCGCCGAGTGGATGCCGGCGCTGGCTCGGCGCCATAGGGGCATTGAATTGACTAAGTAGAGGTGAAGAGGAGAAGAATAATTTAGGAGTGGGGGAGGGGGAAATTTTGCTCCTGGTAAGTGTCAGCGTTGAGATGATGCCGGCGATGGCTCGGCGCCATAGAGGCACCTAGGTGGCCAAGTGGAGATGGAGTGAGGAAAAAAAAGAAAAAAAAACTGAAATTTAAAAAAAATTAAAAAAAAAAAATTTAGGAGTTGGGAAAGGGGAATTTTGGCCCTTGGCAAGTGTCGGCGCCGAGTCGATGCCGGCGCTGGCTCGGAGCCATAGGGGCATTGAATATCGGGCGAAAAATATTCGGGAAAGAGGGGGAAATTAGGGAGACCCCTTAGTTAGCTGGTATAAGATAGAGTGTTATGGATTCATTACACTGTGTCCATAAGCTTTATTGTGACTTGTACCACCTTTGTACCACCTTAGTGGTTGCGATATAATACAAAAAAATCATTGTTGCATTCCGTTTCGTGCCGTGTAGATTGACTTGTGTGACCTTTGCAATTGACTTTGGAAATAGAGTAAGTGTGAGCTTTTAGAAATGTAATTACACTCTAATTTCAATGCTCTAATTTCAATAAAATTGTATTTAATTTCCTCTTTATTTGCAGATAATGTTTATTTCCACTCTTCAAAAATTGTATTTAATTTCCTCTTTATTTGCAGATAATGTTTATTTCCACTCTTCAAAAAACATATGTTCAAAAAGCATCATGTTTTAGTATATATTCTCGATTTTTGTTTTCTTGTTTTGACATGTAGAGGAAATTTACCTAGAAGTGACAAAACTCGAGATATGTAGGCCCAAAAATTTCTCGAGTTATTAAATAGCACCATTAGACACACTATATGGCAGGACCTAGCACTTCTGCACAAAGATTTCCCCGAGCACGTTTTCTTCAAGAGTTTTTTTTTTTTTACCATGTTAGAAGAATGCGGTACGGAGTGGGAAACTTTCGCCGAATTAGTACAGAGAATGTACGATAAGAAAGACGGAAGATCCCCTTTTGCAGACATTCCAATTTTGACCGAGGTAAAAGTTGAACTCTAAGCTTTACGAGTCGGTGTCAACGCTATTCCGCCCCTGATAGGAATAATACAGGAACTCCAAAATACTGTGGAGAATTTGGGCAAAAAGTTAGAAACGTGTTTGACGATGATTAACAAGAGGCTCGTGACAGCACAACACCAAATTCACAGAGTGGGTTCCAAAGTTGATTGCGGATTTTAGAGGATTTAGTCAAAACTTTTAAGCGCAACACCACCTTTTACGCACGACTTTATTTTTTCTTCGCAACCTTCGTTTTCCCCTCCCTCTCATCTTTCTCCTCGCCCTCCTCCCTCGTCATATACAAGTTCAACCACTTTTTCATTTCCCCTTTTCGTACCCATGTCATCAACCGAACCAACACCTTCTCTTTCCCAACCTTCTAACTCTACCCATGGTCCCTCTCCCCCTATTGTCTCCACACCTTCTCTTTCCCAACCTTCTACCTCTACCCATGCTCCCTCTTCCCCTATTGTCTCCACACCTTCTCTTTCCCAACCTTCTACCTCTACCCATGCTCCCTCTTCCCTTATTGTCTCCTCACCTTCTCTTTCACGACATTCTACCTCTACCGATGCTCCCTCTTCCCCTATTATCTCCACACCTTCTCTTTCACGACCTTTTACCTCCACCCATGCTCCCTCCTCCCCTATTGTCTCCACGACTTCTCACAACCCAACTTATGTTGAACTTGATCCATTTCTTATAGATTGGGCCAATTGGCAAGGATATACCTTACAAAAGAAATGGGCCTAATGTCAACGTGGAATGTATATTCAATAAGTATCATTATGGATTGAATGGTCATCCTCCAATAAAGTTGTTAACGGGCATAAAAGGAAGAACTAAATACACAAAAGAGGGATATTCGTATCCGATATGGGCGGAAGGAGAACACTCGAAGTGGGCCCGATGTATAAAAATTGTGCAATGTATTGAAAAATTAATGATAGTTCCAAGGTGGAATTTGATGAAATCAATACAATTTTTAGAAAAACTTAGAATAGAGAAGTTTGATGGGAGCATGGCGGAACTTAAAGAATCTTTAGGTATCTCTTCTGAACCGGTTTCCAAAGGTCGATGGAAGGATAGAGAATTTGAGCGAAAGTTGACCCGATACCAAAAAATAGAAGAGTTACGTGCAATCACGGCTTAATTAGGATTTGCATGGGTTGACGTAGGAGTAACGATGTGTTAGGTAGCTAAATACAATTTTTATAATTCTTGTACCAAAACTTTGCCTAATTGTTAATATTCGTAAAAATGGGTGATTGGTCAATTGGGACTGTTGGTCGATTTCTCACTAGTTTAACCCGCAAATGGGTTGTTGTGGTGCTTCCTGTTTCATATGTGGTACGCCCCTTGAAAAACTAGGTTTGCTGTTGAAAACGTTGGTATAAACACACCTTTGTGCCTAAAACGTCGACAAAGTCATAAAAACATTGCCCAAAAATGTAGTTTTTATGCGTATCCGTAATTTTTTACTTGTAACGCCCAGCGACCTAGGGTTACACGTTTGCAATGATCGTTGTAACACATATCCAACCAAAACTTTGCCTAATTGTTAACATTTGTAAAAATGGGCGATTGGTCGATTAGGATTGTTGGTCGATTTCTCACTAGTTTAACCTGCAAATGGGTTATTGTGGTGCTTTATTATGCTTTTCCCAATTATATATACCATGTGATAGTCATACGTCATTATAATTACTGATGTCCCAAAAACTTGTCGTTCTAAACTCTCGTCTCAATGCACACCATTTATGGGTCTTTAGCGTTACATTTGTTTTCCAGTTTAACTATATAACCACCCACGTGCAACTCAAAATTTACAAGTAATAACCTTGTGGATTATTATTCAACCATCAACTTTGTGGTTATTATTCAACCATTTATAACCATACCCTATAAAAACTTAAACAAGTATAATAGGAACCATCATGGAATTCATAAAACATAAAAATCACACGCTACAACTAACTCTAAACATAAACCGCAAACCCGTTGTTTTTTTTAATTAGATGATTATTACATTGTTTATACCAACACAACATCATGCCATATGTTTTTTTAAAGAGACCAAACAAATAAAATATAGGAACAATGTTTGACTACGAATGAAGAAATGAATTTTTAAATAAGATAAGCAAGTTTAACAATTCGATTATAAAGGTGCGACGTGTGTAAAAAAATGTTTTACAACAAATTTTTTGAAATAATATTAGTAATTCAACATTTGTTCTTGGTAAGCACCGTTAACCCTACGAAGTGCGCGAGCCATTATAAGTAGTTTACATATTACTACTTCGTGTCGACACATAGAAAAAATGTGTAAGAATAACACACTTTAATTATAACATTTATGGATATCCACACTTTTATTATTTTTTAATAACAATATCCATGAAATGTTAACAAGCCCTCATCTTAAAGTCATAAACATGGGTTTGTACTAAACACTCGTTACTAAGGGGAACCCTATATTACTGTCAACGACAAATTATACACCCTAATAATAGTTTGGTGTAAGGAGACGTGGGAAACTACATTCGACTATCTTAGGGTGAAGTTCCATCATACGTTTCTGTAATTGTACGGCAAACTCTACAGACCGGGTCGATTGAGTCAAAGTTCCATCACGTAGAGTTTGTAAGCCACGTGTTCTAAATTGACTAGCGCCACGCAAGCTGCAATCAGATATTAAATATCTTTCATATTTTTAGCATCGACAAAGTTAACTTCAAATCTTGACTTGCGTACCATGTACCTGCGTACGAAGTAATCACACGACAAAACTTTTATACATTTTGCAGACGCCAGTCTGTACGCCAGCTCATTTTTTAGGGTTTTAGTTTTCGAACATAACGAAAGTCTTTTGAGAGAAATAGTGTGACGAACAAAAGTTACCGAAAATAGCGTGACGAGGGAATGTTTCGAAATATCGTTTTTATTTTCGGTTGTATTTTGGAAACCGCGTGTCATGTGCAAATCTTAAGATTTTTCGTTGGTTTTCCATCATGACACGTAGCTTAATCGTCCAGCGTGTCACGTTTTTTTTTTTCTGTATCTGCCAACCCACCTCCTCGAGGTGAGGAGGTGGGTTGACAGTTACAGAAAAAAATGAAGCGAACTCCTCGCAGATGAACATCTGATGGAGGTGGGTTGACAATTACAGAAAATAATGAAACAAACTCCTCGCAGATGAACATCCGCCGGCCAGTATTACCTCCAAGACCTTCGGAGAGTATCGGCAAGATTCTCTGTAATGTAGTTTTTCGTATAAAAACAAAATAGGCGGTACGATTTGGTACGGAGGGTCGCGGATTTCTGTAAACTACGCCACTTTTTGCTTGATGGAACTTAACCCTTATATATTATTCCTAACTTTATTTCATGATTTAATGCCAACTGAGCCGCGAGCGAATCAATTTATGATTTAGGGACAACTGATCCGCGATCAAATAAGCGTGACGAATGAAAATTAAACTGACACGGTTATGCGACATATACCAGCTCTGGTCTACGAAAGGACTAAAATGATTTCGTTATTGTGGGAAATAATCATAGTTGCAGTACAAACAATTAACGTAAATTAAAAATCCGTATAGAGCCCACGGTCAGATTTAACGTCCCAAAAAAATAAAAAATCTTGCAAATAATTGCTAGATACCCGTCAGTATCTTGCAAAATGTTGAGCGTAACGCCTTTTTGGCTCTAAAGCTCCAATCTCACCACTCTCACCACACGGGCAAACTTTTAACGAACGTATTCTGTACTGTAGTCTTGGGTACGGCCCCGAGCACACCCACTTTATATTGTAGGATGTCACGTGACCATGACTTTCCTTGTAGATGTACTTTCTGTGTTTGAAAGTACACAGCCCACCGCTATTAGAGTAAAGCGAGTGTCTCTTTCAACCATAGTTCAAAAGTAGGTGAAAGTACGCCTGTACAATATGCCTATTGTACGCAAAAAATACAATATGGCATTAAGACCCATATTGTATTGGTCGCAAAATTAAAAAAAAATAGTAACAAGGTTGAGTTGCACATCGATCGATAGAGAATTAAACGTCATGTCTAAATTTTGAAGAACATTCGGACAAAAAATTATTTTTCTGTGAGTTTTGAGGTATTTTTTATTTAAACCATCAGATTTGGACGATCGGACTGCCGCTGATAATAGTAGCGATCTAAGAAGATCACATGAAAAGCCCATAACACAACTTACGATAGGACTATCGTCAAATTTGGACGATCGGACGGTCGCTGATCAATGTAGTGATTTAAGAAGATCACATGAAAAGCCCATAACACAACTTACGATAATGGCACCTACAGAAGGCCTACAATAGAAACGCCTACTTTTGAACTATGCTTTGAACCATAGATGTCCTATGTGCATTAAACGCACGGAATAAACAAACGAATAATACGTACAGTACGGATCAAACAATTTTGAATATTTAAGAAAACTCGTACATTTATTCTTCACTCGTACATTTTTCGTACATTTGCGTACAGTGTCTGTGTATGTTTTTACTCTTTAAGGTTATTTAAGGGAAGATTTGGGGTTTTTAGGGTACAATTTCGTACATTTCGTATATTTCAGTATTGCTACCTTACATTTTTTGTACATTTACGTACAGTGTTCGTAGTTTTCCGTAACTCTTAGGGTTATTTTTTCTAGAATTTATAGGGTACATTCTGGTACATTCCCGTATATATAGGTACAACTGCGCTACATTTTAGTACAGTGTCCGTGCATCTCTGTACTTTTTATGGTTATTTCACTATTTGACCTATTTAAGCGGGATTTTAGGGTTTTTGAGGTACATTCTCGTACCTTCTCATATATTTCAGTACAACTGCCTTAGAGTTGTCGTACTTTTAGGATTTTTAGGGTACACTTTCCGTATGTATTCGTACATTCCGTATATTTGCCATACCTTTTTCAGATATTTTTCAACTTTCTAGGGCTACACTTTCCGTATTTATTCGTACATTTCGTACATGACCGTACATAAAAAATGGCATGAAATTTACGAAAATTATGAAATTTGACAAATACTTCGTACTTTTCGCAAAAAAGTCAAAATCCAACCGAATTGGACAAATATGCTTTGAACCAAAACCATGTACTAACCACGAGTGTATTTATTAATTACTGTAAATCTATTTCTTCATAAACCAATATTGAGCCACGTTGCATAACATAATTTACTGTGGTTTATCCTAATAAATTTTATCCTAACAGCTCAAATAGCGGTGGGCGATTTACAGAATCTAGGGTTGTGTACCA
>JBBHKE010003285.1:32490-57518 GCA_037447655.1 Zygnema cylindricum
GAAGTGAAAAGGTTTATGCGGAAAGTGTATACAAATGAGTCGAACTAACTTAATATTTCTTTGAAGACTTTCTAATGTAGCTCATTTTACTCAACTAAAAGGAAGAAGGACAAGCCGACTACGAGAAAATTAAGTAAACCAATACGAATAACTGGTTCGAAAGGGACTATATTTGTGGCATTGGAAGTTTCGCTTTTTTTCCTTGCTTCAAATAGTAGAAGACAATTCGATAAAATCGTGCGGTAATAATACATCATAAAGGTCAAACACTGCCCAAGAGAGAAAAGTTTTTATCCCGTTTATAAAGGACTTTTCCGTTGGAACCACCTCTTAGTTTTCAAATGCAAGAAACCATGAGGAATGACTGTATAGAAAATTGCTGCAAAAGCAGAAGCATAAAATCATTGGGTTTGATTCTCCACCAAGGTTGCCTTTTCAGGAAATATTTGCCCTATTTTTGAAAAGAGAGAACCCGTCACAAACTGGAAATACTACATAATAATGGCGTGCTAAAATAGCTTAACAGAAGATGATAAACTTCGTTCCTTTTTTTCGCTTTGAAGGTTACGGTGTTTATATCAGGGAAAGCTTGGTCAATAAGCATAACCAAATGAATTAAAAGAGCATCAGCCGAACAGGAAGAAGGAAAATCAACTCATTTTACTCGATGTAATCTTTCAGAAGTTTCTTTATAATTCAATCAAGCTGAGTAAACATATGTGAAAGGCGTATTTGGAAAAGTGAAGTGATCCATGAGAAAATACAAACAGAAACATCCAGAAACATGCATTCCACTTTCCAGAAAAATGACAATACAAAAAAAAATTGGGAGAGACATAAAAAAATTGTCACCTTTGTAGATGCAATTTCACCCATGTCTGCAAACTCCTTCCGTAGTTTGTCATCATCCGTGTTGAAGGAAAGTCCTCCGACATAAACAGCGCATGGATCATCCGGATCCGCCATAGCTTGGTAACCGTATCCGAACAAGTTGAAAGAGATAAAGATTTTGTGCTTGACTGCTATTCGGGAAGGAGGCCACAGTTTCACACGTAGCTAGAAAAGAAAATTTTGCCCTAAAATTCCGCAGCAATCTGGTATTCTGTTGTTGCTCTTCGCTGTGACGAATGACGTTCGTACTGTACCTTATAACCAGTTGTTGGTACGGAAAGAAGATATTGCATCGTATTTTACATGTAAAAATCATAGTTCAAAAGTAGGTGAAAGTACGCCCATACAATATGCCTATTGTACGAAAAACATACAATATGACCTTAAGACCCATATTGTATTGGTCGCAAAAATGAAAAAAAATAGTAACAGGGTTGAGTTGCACATAGAGAATTAAACGTCATGTCTAAATTTTCAAAAACATTCGGACAAAAAAATTATTTTTCTGTGAGTTTTGAGGTATTTTTTTTAAACCGTCAGATTCGGACGATCGGACGGTTGCTGATAAAAGTAGCAATCTAAGAAGATCACATGAAAAGCCCATAACACAACTTACGATAAAGGCGCCTACAGAAGGCCTACAATAGAAACGCCTACTTTTGAACTATGGTAAAAATTGTTGGATATTGCGATCACGTTTTGTTGTTCTCCAATGTGGTGACTGGGTCGTTGACTTTCTGGTGCACATATGGTCCAGGCTGTCGTACGGATGAACGCCGATTCTATGGAGTATTGAGTACGGACTGCAAAAAAAGCGTCCAGCTCATCACAACGCCCCACGGGAAACTGGAGTAATGTAGTTGCTCTCGAATTTGCTTCTAGAAACGGAACATTACCAAGGACAATCCCCAACTGTCCTATTTTACGCTATCATCAACGATCAAGTAATGCGGAACGGAACTATACTCAATTACAATTTCCAGCGCTCTAATGCCTCACATACTCTATTGAACATTGCTGTATGCACAGGAAGTAGTCTGGTCCACACTCTACAGTTTGTACCTTTGCATTGCGGGGCAAACACTTTCAGAAAGTCGCCAAAGGTTCAGGACGAGCCGCTTTAGGGTTTTGATTATTTGGAAAGAGTTGTACAATTTCTTAGGTAGCCACTGGTTTTACCTTTTTCCTTCTACGAGCAGAGGCGGAGGGTTTGCCCTCTGCTTGGGAGAAAGTAGCCGCTATGGCGACTTTCGCAAAGCCTGAGAATGCGCTGAAGCGTGCCGAAGGTAAGCATGCGTCTGAAGGGAGACTTTTCTACCGAGTCTTTGATGACTTATTTTATGTGTTTGAACTTATGTAATAAAAGAGATGGAAGTCCGAGGGAGGGCAGGATGTTTTTCAGTGTCAAATCAGGAGGGCTATGTGAATTAACAATTATCATCATGTGTGGGAGAAAGGGCATTCGGAAACTTGTTGTGGTGAACATCGAAGCACGGTTTTACTGCGACAACCATAATTAGTATACGCATTACAGATCTGCTTCATTTTGAGTTCGTGTTTTTGAGATGCTTTTATAATAGCAGACGCTGTGCACACTGTCTTTTTTTTTGTTGTTTGTTTTTTTTGGGTGTTTGAGAATTGCTCGTTTTTTCTTGGAGCATCTTTCTTGTTGTTGACACTTTCAAAGAGTATATGAAATTTGCTCTCGAGAAGACCTATTCTTGATAAGTCAAAAGAATTGTCTTATTTCATTGACTCTTATTAAGTCTTATCTCCTATTTTTCCATTGCAGAGTTGATGAATGTTGGACAGAAGCAAGCAGCTCTTCAAGCTCTTCACGACCTCATAACGTCAAAGCGGTATCGAGCATGGCAGAAGACCTTGGAAAAGATCATGTTCAAGTACGTGGAGCTCTGTGTGGACATGCAAAAGGGCAGGTTTGCAAAGGACGGTTTGATCCAATACAGGATAGTGTGTCAGCAGGTGAATGTGAGTTCTTTGGAGGAAGTTATAAAACACTTCATGAAGCTGTCAACAGAGAAGGCAGAACAAGCACAGGCACAGGCAGCAGCAGAGGTGACTGCTCTCGATGTAAAGGATTTGGAGGAGGATAAAACGCCAGAGGATTTGATGCTTAGTTTTGTTAGTGGTGAGAAAGGAAAGGATCGTGCGGATCGTGAGCTTGTTACACCTTGGTTTAAGTTTCTATGGGAAACATATCGAACGGTTTTGGAAATTCTTCGAAACAATTCAAAGTTGGAATCACTGTACGCTGTAAGTGGAACCTTTTTTTAACTGACGATTTAGTAGCTGGACCTTGGGGTTCTGTTAGTATCAATTCAGTAGAATGTTCTGCTTTCGTTACCTTTGGACTTTATTTAAAACATAATTGTAAATGCTTTGTGTGTAAACAGAGTTGAGTGAAGGCTTCCTCGGTTTCAGAAATGTTGCTGATTTAATCCGTAATGCTTCCTTAGCATATATGTCTATTACACCGTGAGCTCCTTCCCTATTCCTCTGAGCCAATTTGTAGTTCTCAGTTGTCTTTTTTGTGTTTTCTTTGCAGATGACTGCACACCGCGCGTTTCAGTTTTGCTTACAGTACAAGCGAACAACAGAGTTTCGGCGGTTGTGTGAAATTCTTAGGAACCATCTGGCTAACCTAAATAAGTACAGGGACCAACGTGACAGACCGGACCTCACACAGCCTGAAAGTTTACAGCTTTACTTGGAGACCAGATTTGAGCAGCTGAAGGTGGCAACAGAGCTCGAACTATGGCAGGTCAGCTGCTAAGAACCCTGATGGTGTTTTTTTTAACGTGACGCACTTTCTCTTCAAAATAGAAATCCTTTTTGCGATCTTTTTGATCTATTATTGCAAAGCTTGAATAACCTGATGGTTAAAAAATGTCTTTGTAGTATAATCTACCCTAATTATATGATAAAACAGCAAAAAACAGTGATATTTTAGATATTTGGCTATGGCATTTCCTCGCGTCTTTTATGTATGTTCAGTGTAATAGAGTATACTATCTGCTGGATTGTCTTACAAACAGGATTGGTTTTTCTTTTTCGGAGCTTGCCAATTGCGAGGCTTAGGCATGTACCCTTGAAATAGAGAGGGGGTTATCTGTGGCTGTTGAGGATTTTGATGTGATACATGCCAGTTTTTCTTGTACTTTCTTAATCAGACTTTTTTGTCCACAAGGGTTGGAGTATCTTTTGCAGAGACGACAAATTAGCAAGATAGCTTGTCTTTCATCATCCTGATTGTAAATATTTTCTGGTGGTGGAGATACTGTTTACCATTCATTATGTATGGTCATGAAGTCTTGGTGTGTGTCAGGCCTTATATACAGCAGTACCAATTCGTTGTTATGCTGGGAAGTTAAAAGAAGGAAAAAAATGCTTTTGTCTCACAAGCGTAGAATGGCCAATTGTGGCAGCTATCTCACTTGCTTTATCAGTTCATTTTTTTGTTATCAGGAAGCTTTTCGATCCATAGAAGACATTCACGGCCTGATGTCCCTGGTCAAGAAGTCTCCAAAGCCTCAAATGATGGCAATTTATTATGCCAAGCTTACCAAGATTTTCTGGATGTCAGAAAATCACCTTTACCATGCTTATGCATGGTATAAATTGTACAATCTGCAAAAGAGTTACAACAAAAACCTGAAGGAGAAGGACTTACAATTGATGGCAGCGTCTGTTATTCTAGCTACTTTGTCTGTGTCTCCTTATGATCACAAGCACGGTGCACATCATTTTGAACTGGAGATGGAGAAAGACCGTAATGTGCGAATGGCTAACTTGCTCGGCTTTTCTCTCGATCCAAAGAGAGACAGCCGGGAATTGGTGAGTCGTCGATTCCCTAGCAGTAGATTCTTACGTTTTATTTTATGTACTAATTTTAAGCTTTTGAAATTATGTAAAACTTTTGATTTAAGTGTTGTATTGCAGTAGTAGTAGTTGGGCTTCC
The DNA here is from genome assembly GCA_037447655.1 of Zygnema cylindricum. Classification (NCBI taxonomy): domain Eukaryota; kingdom Viridiplantae; phylum Streptophyta; class Zygnematophyceae; order Zygnematales; family Zygnemataceae; genus Zygnema; species Zygnema cylindricum. Next base: position 37,361 of record JBBHKE010003285.1, read on the forward strand.
TGTTCAGAACACATCCTCCAAACTGTTCATCGGATGTCGTCATGGATTTGGGAACCACACTTTATAGCCACTTCCCTTCGTGCTGCTACATTTCTCTTGAATGACTTGTCTCTCTGAACACTCTGTAATTACTAATCATTCTTTTGTTGTTTGTATTGATGCAGTTGTCAAGATCAGCCCTTATGCAAGAGCTGGTATGTTCTCTTCATGTTAATTCGAACAAAACAACCTTTCCAATTGAAGTGTCCTTTCGCTGAATGGAAGTTCTATTGTAATACAATAGTTTTTTTTCTGTTTGAGGCAACTGTTTGTGTTGTTTCCTTGCTATTGAACATTTTATTTTATGTTGTTAATGCATGTGGTCAGAATGTTGTCCACTCTTGTGGGTTGCATTTGTTTTTTACCCCGTGTTTAGATATGTCTTGCACAATGCAGCAAGCTTTGATGAAAATATTTTGTGTTGCAGATTACCAAAGGTGTTATGGCCTATGTCCCCTCTGAGGTGAAAGAACTGCATAATCTGGTGGAGACAGAATTCCACCCGCTTGACCTTGCTGTTAAGGCTGAACCTTTAATAAGCAAGCTGTCTTCTCTTAGTGATAAGCTGTCATCAGCTTCTCCAATCCCAGAAGTCCAACTGGAGCAATATGCCCCTGCATTGGAGAAGCTCTCTACCCTTCGTCTCTTGCAGCAAGTAAGACTTAGCTTTGCGCACATCTGAAATTGCCGACCTTAAGTTCTTTGTGACTTGGCTAAAGAATATGGAATAATTGATAAATAGTTTACTGCAATGGTTGCCATCTATGTCTTTTGGGGTTTCATTTGATCATATATCATTGTTTTTTGCTTTTTGCTTTGTGTCACAGACATCTCAAGTGTATCAGACGATGAAGCTTCGCAACCTCACACAGATGATTCCATTCGGAGGTTTGGATTACTTGGAGAGGCTTGTGGTTGATGCTGCCAAGTACAATTTCGTACAGATGAAAGTGGATTATCAGCATAACACTGTCCACTTTGGAGGCTATGTAAGTGATTCCTAAATTTGTGTCCAGGGTCTTTTCACGTAGGAGAATACTTGGATACTTTAGCCAGTTACCCGACTGAAAATGGTTTCATGGTTTTTGGCAAAAAGCTGACTCTTTGCTGGTGAAGCAAAAGAATGTTATGAATCAGAGCAGCTTGCATGGAAGTTTGCAATACATGATTCCTAAGTGTTTCACTCTTCAAGCCAAGCATTTGGACCAAGATATTGGAGCTTTTTTGTAGCTCAGAAGGCTCGTTGGTTTTAAGTTTTGCCGCTGTACCAATCATTGCTGAGCGTGCATGTATTTGTTGGGAGTTGAAGAGAGGGGGAGAGATCGTGAGAGGGGTGATAAGGCAAAGCTCGTTTCGCCTTGGGATTCTTACCAGTTTTGGTTTTGAATTTTATAAATTGATGCTGAAATTTGAGGATTGCTAGACTTCTTCACCCATTTCTCTGCTGGAGAATCTAAAAGTATTGTTTTGTCTGCAGGATCTTGAATCGGACAAGGTACGGAATCATTTGGTTGTTATGACTCGCCGTCTGAGTAAGGCAGTTGGGTTAATAAATCCTGCTCCAGCTGCCAAGCCCACCAAGAATCGTTTGCCTTTCAAAGAACTGCAAGTTGCAGTGGAGAAAGAGCACCAGAGGTTGCTTGCACGGAAAATTTTGATAGAACGACGGAAAGAGGAGGCAGAACGGGAGATTATCGAGAAGGTGAGAAAAGGGTCCAGAAACTTTAGGCAAAGTTTTGGATCACCTTTGTTTACATTTCTTGCACACAGTAAAAATCTGTCTGTTCCTTTTGAGTTGCTCCTGGCAAGGCCAATTTTTTGTATGTTCACAGCTGTCCTTATTATTGTTTGTGGAACACAGGAACGCGAAGAAAAGACAGAAAAGTTGAAACAACAGCGTCTCACTGAGGAGGCTGAGGCCAAGAGGCTCCAAGCAGAGCAAGCTAGAAGATTGGAGGAGCGCATTCGCAAGGAGCTCGAGGACAAGGAGTTGGCAGAAGCACGGGCCTTACTGGAGGATAAATTGAAGCGCGAGGCAAAGAAGAAGGGAAAGAAAGCTCCAGTGGAAGTGGTAAGCGTTATGCGTTTTTAACTTTGTATTGCAAATTATTTTTGGCTATTATTGATCTCTGCTGTATCACCAACTTGAATTCATGTCTCTTTGCTCTTAACTTTTTCCTTTGATCTTCCTTAATGTGCAGAATCAAGGTAATCATGATTTTTCTTTTTTACGAATTTGTGATTGGGCAAATAACATGTTCCTTCTTTTGTGAAGCAGGAGGGTAAGCTCGACAAGCAGTCTTTACTTCAGGCTGCTCTGGAGGAGCAAATCAAGGAGAAGCAGGAAATGGAAAGAAAGCTTCAGAAGACGGCGAAATTGATGGACTATTTGGAACGTGCTAGACGTGAGGAAGAAAGGCCTCTGATTGAAGCAGCGTATCAGAAGAAGCTGGTGGATGACCGCGTCTACCATGATCAGCAGTATGCAGTAAGTTTTTTCAGGATTAATCATGCATGACTATGTAATCAGCAATTTATAATATAAAATGATAAAAGGATTGAAATCCCGGTTTTTGGCTTAATGTTCTTCTTTAGGGCTGGAAATTCAGTTGAACATGTTATCATGAGTTTGTTCACCGGGTTCATGACTGATTTTGACTAAATCATGTCAATGCCCAAATTTACTAATTGCTTTCTTTTTCTTTTGTGGCTGGGACTTGCAGTTATTGCTGGAGCAGAGCAAGCAACAGCATGTATTGGACCTGGAAGAAAAGCACCGCCTTTCTCGCATGATGGCTGACAAGGTGAGTTTACAATTTCTGTTCGAGGTTTCCTTGGGTTGTGGGTTAGCCTTGTTGGCTGGTTGTGAGTGTCATGTACTTTTTGTGTATATTACATATTTATGGTTGTGAGTTAGTCTCCTTGAATGTCAGGTATTGTTTGTGGGTATAGTACACCGCGAATCGTAATTAGAGTAAATTACTCTAATTCGGTCGCTCGAAATTTCGACTCTATCACTTGAAATAGAGTAAACGATTCTAAATTTTTCATCATTCTATTTAAGGTAAAGTTTAATTAGCATTTTTAATTCTCTTATAGGTTCGTTTTAAATAGTGTGGAGTACGGACGGTGTCAGACCGTGCAAAATTGTACTTTTTTAAGTAAAAAAGTACAAATAATGATTTAATACAGGCCGTTATCATGTAATTGCGCTTTAACAAACCGCGTAGTGCAAACGTCATAGTGACGATAAACTGTACGTTTTGCCAAATTCTGTACGAATACCTTATTTACAGTAGAAGATATTAGCGTGCCAAATTAAAGTACTTAAATAAATTAGAGTAAACTTCATAGTTGAAAAAGCTCTATCACATAAATTAGCGTTAATTACTCTAATTTTTTTTTCAAGTTTTTGTACTCTAATTTTTTCATTACTCTAATTACAATTCGCGGTGTACTGATTGACTGATGTACCAATGTCCTACTGTGCCTTTATTTTGTTTCTGTATGCTTTTAGTTCATTCATGGATGAATGTTACTGATCAACTGACAACATTTTTTGAAGAGAAATTAAGTTTGTTGTATGGGTATTTTTGAGGAATGCCGGTGAAGATTGGCCGAAGGGAGAAGAGAGAAAGTGGTTACTGGATATTCTGTTTTTGTTTAGTGCTCAAAGTAGGACATTTTCCATGGACGTGGTGAAAGATGTTTTTTACCAGCAGGGAGTCGGGTCTATTCGAACCCAAGAGAAATAGTTGCGAAATGACGGTATTTCAGTTGTTTAGTCTCTTTTTTTTTTTTCCTTTTTTGGGCTGTGTTTTAGGAGTTTTAAGAAAAAGTCGTTACAAGAATGTCATGTGTTCTCTGGTTTGATATTTGTTTTAATTTGGCCGTACTTTAGGAGTTATTTCAAGGATATCATGCTTTTTCGTGTCTGATTTTTTATTTTCCTCCTTTGGCTTCCTCAGGAGGAGTTTCAAGAACAAGTCATCTCAAGGCGCCGTGGCGAGTTTGAGCGTCTCAAACGTGAGAGGGAAGAAAAGCTCGCAGAAATTCGGGAAATGAAGCGGGCAGAAAGGCTACAGCTTCGTAAAATGGAATACTATAAGAGACAGGAAGAGGCAAGGGTACGAAAGCAGTTGGAGGAAGAGTTGGCAAGGAAGCGAGAAGGTGAGAACTTTGCTCCTTGTTTTCTGGGTCTCATTGCATACAGTATGCTTAAATGTTTAGTGTTTAATAGGGTCTGTTATTGTTGTAGAGAAGTTGCTGAATTATGCGTTTCAGATTTCTGCAGACTAACGCTGCTTACAGTAAAATTGTTTTTATCAGCTCTCTTTAATTTTCTGTTTTCTTTCTATCTTGCTATCATTTTCTCCTTTTTTTTTAGTTGCGCAGCATGACTTGCAGGCTTCACAGCTTAATTTTGTACTATTTTTTTTTTAACCCTGCTATATATTCCTGTGCAATATAGTCTTAAGGTAATTGGAGTGTTGAGATACATGGCTCAATTCTTTTGTTTATAGTACCTTACATGCTCCTTTCTTACCGGTTTTTGTTGGGATCTCAGAGGAGGAACGAAAGAGGAAGGAGGAAGAGGAGAGACAGAAGAAGCTGGATGAGATCGCTGCCAAACAGCGCCAGCGAGAGCAAGAAGCTGAGGAAAAACTACGAAAAGAAAAGGCTGAGATCTTAGCCCGTGAGGAATCTGCGAGGTCTTCTCGATTCGTGCCTTCGGCTCTTAGAAGGGGCCCAGAGGCAAAGGAGCCAGAAAAGTGGAACCGTAATACAGAAGACCGTGAACGACCTGTTGAGAGAGAGAGACCCTCAGAATCAGATCGTGTCCCTCCACCTCGTAGGGATGTCGGGGGAGGAGACAAATGGACGCCTTCTTCTCGAAGCCGAGCTGATACAGCTCCAGAGGAAAGAGAGGCTCCACGAGATAAATGGGTTCCTGGGCCTCGACGAGAAGCTCCTCTTGGGAGAGACGATGGTCCTAGGAGACCGACTTTCGATCGACCTTCGGCTTTCGATCGACCTTCATCGGATAAGTGGGGAGGAGGAGGAGGAGGAGCCCGACGACCGGAAGAACGATGGAGTGGTGGACCTTCACGAGATCGTGAACCTATTCGAGAACCAGCTCGTGAACCAGTTCGTGAACCAGCTCGTGAAGGAGACGCACCTCCATCTTCAGGAGCTCCTAGTGATGGCAAATGGAGGCCTAAGTTCAGAGGTTAAATTGCCATTCACTAAGGATTCACTAAGGATTTTACTAAGGATAAGGGCTAACGAAGGATTTTACTTAGGAAGGGAAATGGTTGTGGCCCATCGACACTTTTTCTGATGTGGCGGCCTATTTCATTTGATGATGGAGTAACTTAAAACTCGATAACATGATGTGATCTATCTTGTAAGAGAAGAGAGAATAGATGCACTGTTACTGCCCAATTGGAGGTTGTAAGGTTTGAAAGGATATACTAGAGCCTTTTTTGAGGGGCGTCATGTCGTTGACGTCTTTGTTTTTAGCTGGTGCCTTTCATGTACCTTAATGTTCAAGGATTTTCTACGGAGAGGGAGTGGGAGAGAGGAAAGGGGGAGAGAGGGAGAGAGAGTGTTCTGATGTTGGGTGAGGTGGAAGTGGTCAGGCAGGTTGACGTTGCTCTAGTGCAGGATTTGTCCTTAGCTGGTTGACCATATGTTTTAGTTTTTTTCGTCAGCTTTTTGTCAAAAATGGTGTTGGAGAAAGTATGGAGGGTTAGGGTGTCTGAGTAGCGGTCATGCTGGAAAACCAAGTGAAGATCAGCTTTTATTATAAATCCTGTATTTTGTTCTTTTCCTCGCATTGTTTTTTACAACAAGCTTAAGGACCAATCTTGTTGAATGAACCTGCAATGTGGATTTCATTGCGGTGATGACTATGTGCTGCTCAAATTCTTTTCGTGGGAATGGGTATTGGGTAGTATATTTCATTGTTAGCGAACCAATATCTCTCCTCGTGTTTTCCTCTTCTACCAAGTAATACTTTTAAATTTACAGGCTGGCACTAGCTTCTGCATGGTGGTGTGTTTGTCTCCTCCTTTCGCTTCTGCCATTGTCCCCTTTCTTGAAGTGTTTGATTCTGATAGTAATGACTTTTTTTACAAACCGTTCATTCAATTTTTTAATCAGTTCATGTAATCGCAGGTCATTTGCTGGAAATCACTAAGCAGAATACCTGAATCAGAACATGACAGAGATTGCGATAACATTATTGTCAGGCTACATGTTGGAGCAAATCTTAGCATAAGCAAAAGCAAAGTTAAATAGTGGTAGTGGATTAGCAACTGGTTTACACGACTACCAGCCAGACATAGTATCTACATCCTTCTAAGAGAAGGATTATACTTCTTAATAAAAGGACTATAAAGGAGTATAAAGGAGTTAGGAGTGTCTTTTTCTCCTTCTTAGCATACCAAACGGCCTACTAAGTTCATTTGAGAAAACTTGAGTTGAAATTTTGGTTGCATGGAGTTTAGATCCTCAACTGTTTACTGGATTAGATAGTCACCAACCACAATAGTTTTACACACACCATTCTCTCCTGGCCATTCTTGATAAGAATCAATCTTCCACAATTTGGTAGCTCTATGCCACGTGTGTCCCTACAGTGCTACGTACAAACGTGAAAGTTTCAAATACAGATGTATGAATAGTAGGGTACTATCACTTGGGCATCATAAACCTATCAATGCTTTGTTGACCTGAGGTAAATGGCAGCTCACATTCCAGTCATGCCCTTGAACCAAAAAGCGTAAATTATGCATAAATGGCAGTTTACATTTCCGACATCTCCTTGAACTGAAAAATATATGCATCACAACATATTAACCATGAGTTAACCTCAGTTGCATTTTTAACATTCCTTTGAATCAATAAACATGGCAAGAAAGCCGAAAACGTTCAGCCGACAAATTTAAAACATAACAAAAATTGTTTAAAGTATCGATTCCATAGAATTGCAGGAAAACCTGTACGCTCGCTACTTATTAAAAGCACACTTGTTCATCAATGCATCATATCTCAAGTCATTTTGTAGCCAGGGAAATTTGTTCCAGTGATTGGATGTATAAAGCCAAATAAAAGAGTTCCATTATATTCTTCAACTGTTTCATATTGAAACAAAGTTTAAAAACTTAAAATATAAAATCATATGTTGACGTAGGATCACAGGTAGCGTTTCATTTTTTGCAGTTTCCTGGTTTCGAATTATTCCACATAGTCCAAGTCTTGTGTGATGCCCACCTGACGTTTATTTCAATATGTTAGTTTCCAAACTTTGGGAATATATGCAGTTCTTCCATATTATGAAGGATGCAATTGTTTGCAGTTGTTTTTTTGTTTTCTTTGACCTTGTGTGAAATTTTTCGCTTTCCGTTCTGCCTTTTTTTTCCTTTTTTCATTCCATGTACTCCGATAGTTTACTATCTCACATTTTTTAATAAAGCTTATTGGTATTATTATAAAGGAAAAGAGGAGTTCGAATCCACAACGTCTTTGTTAAAGAAATATATGAAACACGGACGACACCTGTTGATGGACCATCTCACTTGTAGAAAACAATAACAACAAAAAAAAGACAAAGAAAGGGAAGGAAAGAAACAAAAAGAACAAGACAAAAAAAAAAACAACAACAAAGAAAGAGGAGATCAAGACCCACCTCTTTATACATGCCCACGAGCTCGTCTTTTGCTTCAGGATATGTTTTATTGCACCATTGCTGAAGGGCAAAGATGTTGTCTGTCATGGAAGAATTCAAAGTTTTTTTTTCCTAAAAAGTAAGTTTCTTGTGGAAAAAGCTCCACCAATCATGTGTGCATCATTTGTTAAAGACGCCAACCATCCATTATGTAAAACGTTAAAAAATGTACAAAAATTTACAAAAAAACACCGTATCTAAAATTTTATGTTGAGCAGTTTCTATTCCACAAGGCACAAAAATATTATTTACAGATGCAAAAAAACTGTGATAATTGTACAACAATAATGTATAACATTCTTCACTTACGTTCTGCCCTTATTCCCTTTTTTTATTTCCAGATACTCAGATGGTTTACTGTCGCCCATTTTAAAACATATCTTATTTTACATTACAGCAATTAGATTGTTGATGCCCAATGGCATCGCATTTTTGATAAATCTTAATTGTATGACAGCGATAAATTATTGATGCCCAAGAACATTCTTTTCCCTTAAAAACACTCAACTCACCCTGTCCATCGGTTGATCGCATCATGTGCAACATTTGCTGCCTTTCCTGCAACATGGAAATTCCCAGTTCAGTTCAAAATTTGTCACATTATTGTAAGTAATACGCATTATAACGGGCATGGTAGACTATCTGAGTACTTGATAAGGAAAACGAAGATGAAGGGCAAGACGAAGGTGAAAATTGTCACACAAGATCAAACGAACAAAAGATAAAGAACCACAACGGTAATTGTTTCGACGATGGAGATGTATAACTGTTTCAGCAATCAAATTTTTGCCTCGTTTAGAAACATTGATTATACTGTAAGAGAAATATGGACGAAGAGACGTACTTTTCTTGTCGAGAACTTCTGGATCGTTGTCAGCGTAGTGCTCCAGTTCCTTCTGCACAGTATAAAGCGACCATGTTTATGTCAGACGACGTTGAAAAAAAAGTACAAAAACATTCAAAAGATAATATTATAAAAAAATTAAGAATCATTCCAGCATTGTGCTTCGAGTAAATAAAGGTTGTAAAGTTGGGCTAACCATCATGTTTTTGTTTGCATCCTCCAAGGACTTTAATAAACTTAATTTAGCTTCCCGATCAGCCTGGAGCAAGTCAACAAATAAGATTGTTAAAATTCTCATTAGTTTAAAGTAACCACCACAACCACTGGATAAGTACACTGCCTACCGCTGTTAGAGTTTATAACTCTAATTTTAGTGCGTCTTTTTTTTACCCAAAATCATAATTAGTGTTAATAACAATATCTAATTATGTGGCCTATAAGCACGTGACATAACATAATTCAGTGTAGATAATTTAATAAAGTGTTAACGATAAACAATTCACTGACTTTAATAACGATGGGCGGTGTATTACTGTACAACCAATTTCCATGCTTCAGCCAGATGAATAGACTTCAAAAACTAGCAGCAAAAGCTTGTTGGTGGACAAAATAGCCAAAGCTTGCAAAATTAAGGCTCACAGAATCTGTTCTCTCTTTCTTCAGAGTCTCCAATCGTTTTTCTAACTCTTCATGGCGAATTGCAATTGCCGCTCTTTCAGATTCAAGTTTCGCCTTTGTGTGACGTAACTGGGGGAAGGTTGCAATTCAAATCATTAGTCCATCTACACTATGGGTCAAATCATCCATCTACTGTAAACAGTATTTTAGCAGAGTTCAAACATGCAAAAAAAATCTGGAAACTCTATATGCAGTTACACCATACTATACATATAGTTTTAAACACTTTTTCGAACTGAACGGGCTAATGAGATATGGGGTTTCATTTTTTTTTAACACATTTGAACTATGGACCATAGACAGAATGACCAGCAGCCACACTTGTATTCACAATCAAGATGTTGCTGATGTAACTCTATATTTTGCTCTGCGATTCTGCGATTCAACATCTTCTGATGAAACTTTTTTTTTGATAACATCCAAATAATGCTCCTGCCATGATTTTGTATCATACAGAACGTCACAGTGTAATCAAGGAATGAAAATGCACCAACGTCAAATGCATACCATATTGGAGATCAGACCAGCCACCGTTTTCCAAATATGAACGTTTTTCAAATTTATGGATCGTTAAGACAATGTGTGCTTACTTCCTTTCTTCATCTGTAAAAAGTTGTTTACAAACCCGATTGCCGGCCTGACTTGGGAAAGACCAGAAATACACCGAGGAGCCGATTTTGTCTTTACATACAAGATCGTCGTCTATAAGGCTCTGAACAACATCCTTGACGCTTTGGCTTATTACCCCTTTAGATGGACCCTTCTTCTCCAGTTCTTTCAGCTGACCCAAGAAACCAACCCAGTAGTTCATGAAATTTATCACAAAGAACCGACTTATTTTCAATAAGTTTCATCAATAAATGTGCAACTAGATGACCAAAAAACAGAATCGGCATCAGACCTACCTGTTGCTACCAAAAGACTAATGTAATATGATATCAATTTTTTTTTACAAGTAACAGAAACAGATACTTGCAGGCCCGAATCTGGAGAAAGTAGAAAAATAGAAGAGGTTGTAGAGAATAGGCAAGAATAAGCACAAAATAAAAGCCTGCAATTAGGAGACCTCGTAGATGTAGGATTAGAATGTTGAAGGTAAATGTGCTGATTTTTTGCTACGTTTTTAAGGTCGTAAAGACCTTGTTGCAATTTCTTTTGCATATTGAAAGGAAATGATTCAAAATTGGTTCCAGGAATAAAATGGACAATAAGCTGTAAATTATTGCATCCGTAGGGAAAAATTACATTAAGTTACACAAAAGAAAAAGAAAAAAGCTATTTGGCCACCAACAACTTGACTGCTATTTTTTGTAAACTTGTAGGGAGAACAGAGCAAGGGAATGTGGATTGAATCCAAGAAGATCCACAAGAAGACAACATTCACCATTTTCGCTGATCATACTGCTGGTACAAAAAAAATAAAGGGAAGATGTTGTAAATGTCCGCCCTCACCTGGAAAAAATCTTGTGTTTCGTAAAAAAATCTCAAGCATTTTCTCCCTCTTGTCATCGAGAGATAAGCCTCTTTTCTTGGACTGCATCCAAAAAAACTACCTATCATGTTTTAAATTATTTTTGTAAATTTGAACTGAGAGTAGACCACTCGAGTGTGCGAGCTTGCGCCCTTCACAACTAGAACAACAAATTAGCGAATTACTTCACTCACTTTCTCTTATCACCTCTTTTTCTTACTATATTTCTCCAGAATCGAGATTAAAAATAAACAGCAGTAGCACCAATCATGCCTCTTGCAATAGAACTTTCATAACATTTTAATTGAACCTACCGATTCCTCAAATCATGCCAAGAATTTTAGACGCAAACTTGGAAAATCTACCATTTTTTATGTCAATCATCAACCTAAGGATGGCAAAACAGACAAGTCCATAAAGATTCTCAGCTTCAAGTGATATATTTGTTTGCAACTGCACTGATTGCAATAAACAAATGAGCATTCCATATCCATAAAAATGCAATTTTATCATCGTCCATTCTTGTAGTGTTTCCACAATCAATATTGATTTTTGAGGCGCATGACAGAACAAGTTTCAACAATTACAGAGCTGGAAATAATGACAGTGAAACAAGAAAACGAATAAGCAGGAAAGGGACAAAGGGCATAAACGACGAGAAAAATATTGGTTTTGGTCAGGAACAGTCGTTTTAGCAATCATTAGATTTCTCGAGGTGCGCTAAAAATCCTAGAATCATACTCAGTAAATACAACATTTTTTATGTCAGTCATCAACCTATAGATGGCAAAACATACAAATGGACAAAGATTCCCAGCTTCAAGACATGCCTTCGTTTGCAACTGTATTACAATTGCTAGCTCTAAAATTCTTAAACATAATTTAAGGCTAATGCAACATTTCTCATGCCAATCATCAATTCAAAGATGGAAAAACTAGCTAAACCACAGTATTCTCAGCTTCAAGGCATAGCTTTGTTTGCAACTAAATTGAAACTGCAGTGAGCCACTTAGCATTCCAAATCCATAAATATAAAATTGTTGTAGCCGTCGTTTTTAAAAGATTTTTGGAAATCGGTATATACTTAGAATTCAGTCTAGAATTCAGCTTTTAAATGTCAACAAATCCACCTTCTCGATTCTCAGCCTCAAGTCATGAGTACGTTTGCAACTGTATTGCAAGTGCAGTAAGCCCACTGAGCATTCCATTTCTAAAAAGGGTTAAACATTATATACATACATATATTATATATATATTTATATATAGAGGAGAGAGAGAGAGAGAGAGAGGAGAGAGAGAGAGAGAGAGAGAGAGAGAGAGAGAGAGATGAGAGAGATGAGAGAGAGAGAGAGAGAGCGAGAGAGAGTATATTATATATATATTTATATATAGAGAGAGAGAGAGAGAGAGAGAGAGAGAGAGAGAGAGAGAGAGAGAGTTATATTATATATATATTTATATATATAGAGAGAGAGAGAGAGAGAGAGAGATGAGAGAGAGAGAGAGAGAGAGAGAGAGAGAGAGAGAGAGAGAGAGAGAGAGAGAGAGAGGAGAGTAGAGAGAGAGAGAGAGAGAGAGAGAGAGGAGAGAGAGAGAGAGAGAGAGAGAGAGAGAGAGAGAGAGAGAGACCACTGTTATTATTCTATATACAACACTATTAGTTATCTAAGAGCTTCAGAATCAACATATCAGCTAGGACTCAGCAACTAAATGTCAACAAAAGCAGTCCTTCAAGAAAATTGAGGAAACTCACCATCTTTCTTACAGCTTGACCTTCAGGAAATCAGATTTTCAGTAGCTGTAACAAGATTTTCAGGAATTAGGAAATGGGATAATTTAAAAGTCTCCAACTTTGGATTGTGCTTCAACTTTTGCTGTCGTCGGTAAGGCGATATTATTTGTTTATTGCAAGGAACAAATGCAACCATTTGAGTTGATATGCAATTCAAAATTTCCAATGAACTACTCATTCTATCTTCAAAACGTGCGACCATTGTGTGCCCAATCCGTACATAGAACGGAAATTTGTCATGAAGTGGAAAAGTTCGTCCGCACGAAATGTTACATATATTTATGTAATTTTGAGCGACCTCCGAATGAAATGTCGCACAGCCATAGCAGTTTCCGCCAAAATATGGTACGACAATCTGAGGTTTTCTGTGCTTCAACCTTGAACAAAACCTTCGACTGCTTATGAATAGTGATCGTGTTGCACATATATAAAGCATCAACCTAAACGGCAAGGACGCCTCGCGGTACGGATTGTCAGGTTTTGTACTTTTACCTATTTTAACGTATAGATAATGACGGCGGATCCTATATACCTAAATCAGCGTTAAGGAGAAATTAACATTAAACATTTTTTTGACGATGGGATGTATACACAAATTAGCATCAATGACACTATTTTGGTATTGATACTAATAATTTCTTTAGTCTAATAACGATTCACGGTGTACTTTCCGACAGCGAATCAGATTCAAATATGTTCTCGATGGAAAACTCCCTAACATATTTGCCTGGAAGTATTAGCATGGACCGTACTAAATACGACATGTAGAAAGTACTACGGTATATGGTGTCATACAGCTGCAGACTTCATCAATCCGTACAGCCTACAAACACGGATAAGTCCACCAGCATCAGGGAGCTGCCACGCGGCTCCACCTTGTGGCTTCGGAGTTAGAAAGGGTTCAGAGAATCACTTAGTTTTGTGTTGCTGTACACTGTTGAGTGTTGACTATTTTTCAAATTCAAAGTACAGTACGGCAGCTTTCAGTTCGAAGCTTTGAAATGCAGCACTCTGCTTTCATTTGCAGACTGCCTATGTTGCAACTGTTCCAATTCTCTCTCACTCCAAGGGGAGCCGAGAAACGTGAATTTATCACATACATTGTCATTTTTACTACCTTTTCTCTCTTTTCTTACATTGTTTACATTCACTCTGATTACTCCTGACCTAACTATTTATTTCCTTTTGTCAAATTTTGATGCAGAACCTTAAGAAATGAATTAGCATTTTTCAAGCTCTTTTTTTTGGCTATCCACTTTCAAACACTTTCTTTTACTGTCTCTCTTACTTTTCTTGACCATGGCTTGTCAGCTATCCTCTGTCGCATCTCAAGCTTTCCTTTCTCCTTCTTCCTCTCCTCTTTCTCCTCAACTTCTCAAATCTTCCATTTCAAATAGCCACATTTTCCATTCCAGACCTTACACCAGACACAATTCCCAACCTTCTATCCTCACAACCCCTTCCCTTACCTTCAGATCTCGATGGCAGTCCTCTCTTACATCTTTTTCCTCTCCTCTCTCCTCTCCTTCTCCCTCTCTTCCTACCCTAGTCTCCAAAAAAAGCTTTGGCCTTGGAGCTCTAACCAACCCTAAGTTAAAACTGCCAGCTGGCAGTTGTGACAGAACAGTGAGACCATGTGCCTCTCAGTCTTTGGAAGCTTCTGTAGAGGATATTGACCACCCCAAAAAAACAGGTTTTAAATGGGAGGGGGCAAAGCCTGTTCCTTTGGCTTTATCTTTGGCGGTTGGGATTATTCTACGATATGGTTTTCTACGTCAGTTTCTTTCTCTTTTCACTTTTCCTTATTCATCGTAGTTTGGTTTTTTCAAAATCTAAAAAAAGCAATGTTTTTTGGATTTCTATTTGGTTTTTCATAATCTAAAAAGTGCAACTTGTGTTTTAATATGTGGATTTCTACTCAGTTTCTATTTCTTTTTCACTTTTCCTCCTCTGTCATGTTTTCTGGTTTTTCAAATTTTGAAAAAGCAATGTTTTAAATGTCCTGTCTTCTCTTGTTTCTTGCATATATGGGTTTTTACAACGTTTTTTTTCTCTTTTCACTTTCCTCCTTCATTCATTATATTTCGGTGTTTCAAAATTTTCAAACAACATTATTTTAAATTTCCTCTCTTCTCGAATCCCTCCGAGTTTTTGCCATTATTAACATCTTAGAGAATCAAAAAGTCGATATTTTCCTAACAATCTCAGAATCTAAAACAAGACTGAAAGAGAGAAATACAAGAAGCAGCTTCTTTAATGCTCCGACAGTCCTTTTCCCACTTTGCTTTAAGCCTTTCCACACTAACTTTTTGGTTTTTGTTTCAAATTTTTTGAATTGTGACTGTCTTAGACAAATTTACGAACACACTTTCCTGTGATCCACAGTAATATCAATCCAATTATATCTAATACGCAAACCGTCACTGGTAAACAATATAGCGTGAAAAATGCCTTTATACTCTTGAATTGAAGGGTTGTCCGTCTCATTTGGGACGTTAGTTTTTCCTTCGGGACGCTAATTTTGGTCTTTGGGATGGTAAAATTGGCCTTAGTTTGTTCTTAATTGGCTTTTTGACAGTTGTATTTTTTTTTTTTTTAATCAGCTCCTCCTGGAGTATCAACTCAAGCCTGGCAACTTTTGGCCATTTTCCTGTCCACTATTACAGGTCTGGTGCTCAGGTGTGCTCTTTCTTCTCCTCTAGTCAATCACCTCCAGCCCATTTTATTCACTTTTATTTACTTTTATGCACTTTTATTCACTTTCATTTACTGTTATTCACTTTTATTCACTTCCGTTCACTTTCATCCAGTTTTATTTACTTTTATTCACTTTTGTTCACTCCTATCCACTCTATTTACTTTCCTCCACTCTTAATCAGTTTTATTCAATTCTATACACTTTGATTCACTTCTATTCCCTTTCATTCGCTTTTATTTATTTCTAATAATGTTTATTCTCTTTTACTCAATTTTAAACACTTTTATTTTCTTGTATTCACTTTTATTCACTTGTATTCACTTTTATTCACTTGTATTCAATTCTATTCACTTCACACTTTTATTCAATTTTACTCACTTTCAATCTTTTTTTTTTATGCAAATAAATATTCCCGTGTATCTCCGAAGTTGTATTTAAACTTGGACTAGAAATATTTAATTTAGGAACAAAAAAGCAAGTTATAAGCATTTTATTGACCAGTTTTAGAGGATAAAACTTCAAGGCGTTTGCGACTAGATTTTTTTTTAAAAGGTAGGAACAATCGGCAATCGGAAAAAAAGAGTGGATTTTCAATATGGGGCATAAATTGGGTCAGAATTGGAGGTTAGAAGAGCAAAAAAGAGTCCGAGGAGAGGGAGAGGGAGAGGGAGAGGGAGAGGGAGAGGGAGAGGCAGAGAGAGAGGGAGATGGGGAGAGGGAGGGAGGGGGAGAGGGAGAGAGAGAGGACGAGAGAGAGCGAGAGAAGGAAAGACAGCGTTTCTGGAACCAATACCTGGATGCCAGATGGCATGAGGGAGAGGTACAAGCACAGAGAGAGGGAGAGGGAAAGCGAGAGAGAGAGGGAGAAACAGAGAAAGAGCGAGAAGGAGAAAATGCGTTTCAGAAACCAATACCCGGACGCCAGGTGGCATGAAAAAGAGGGAGGGGCAGAGGCAGAGGCAGGGTCAGAGGGAGAGAGAGAGGGAGAGGAAGAAAGAGAGAGAAGGAAAGAATGTTTTTCTGTAACCAATACCTGGACGCTAGGTGTCGCACCGCGGCTGTCGAACAATTCATTTCGTGCTCCGCATGAAGAATAAAGAGGATGTCGAGAGCTCGAGCCAGACGAGGATGAGGACGATAATTGCGGTCACCCCTGTGAAAACCAATTTAAAAGTCATTAGTAAAAGCCGGCAAAGAAGCTTGAAGTGTTTTGTCTTCTGTGACGTAGTTTTGTCCCTTTTCGACGTTGTTTTGCCGATTCTGATGTAAACAACGTGTGACATTGTCGAATCCTATAGAGCCTCGCATACTTCGTACTTACATCGGTATGTATCCGTTTGAGGGAGGGAGGGAGGGAGAGAGGGAGAGAGGAAGAGGGAGAGAAGCAACTAAAATTTGCAATTGTAGGTTTTTATCTGGTAGTGAGTGGATGTCTTCTGTATGCCTTCTGTAAAGCCGTATGGACACTTGAATGGGACACATTTAATAGAAACTGTACATTAACCGACAATTCATAGATATTTCTACCCGTATAGTTATTAAAACCTACATTTGGTGTTCTACCTTTGCGTTTGCTTTGATTCGTTTTAATTGTTTGTTTTTATACTTAGTTTGTTTCTTTGTCTTTTGTGGAGACCTGCAGTCCTTTGCCAGTTGGCGCCTGGGCTTTTATTGGACTGACAACAGCAGTTTTGACAAGGACATTGACTTTTGCCCAAGCTTTTAGGTGAGCTTTTCCAAAATAATTTTCAAGGTTTTGTCGGTTTTACTTAACATTTATTTCTGTCTTTCTTGAAAACTTTTACAATGGATCGACGTCTGTAGTTCTTTTTTAAAACTTACACTTATTTTTGCTTTTGGCAGTGCTTTTACAAGCGACGTTATATGGCTTATTGTCATCTCCTTTTTCTTTGCCCGAGGCTTTGTTAAAACAGGATTGGGTGATCGCGTTGCAACTTATTTTGTTACGTGGCTCGGAAAAAGCACTTTGGGTCTAAGTTATGGCCTTACTGGTAAGCATATTTTTGGCTCGGTGTTGACTGCATATATTTGTTTTGAGAAGACAGTGTATCTCTTAAAAAGTGTACAATGTATCGCAAGTCTTTAGGTTTCTTGTACTTACCTTACATTCGATTAATTGTTGACATGAAAACTTGTGATTCTGTCATCGTAAACGTGTTACATTTGTTCCTGGATAGAGTTCATGTTTCTAAGATGTAAATAACCGTGCAAATTGAGTACAAAAATGGAGATGGTCAAGCAAATTGAAAGATTGAAAACCACTTCCAGATTAAGAAAGTCTATTGCTAAAACCATGTTATCAAGTCATAGAAATGTCACAAATGTTGTTTAAACAAACACAACCCACGAAGCTACTATTTGTTTTTTTGTTGAATTGTCTAATTTGCCATCATCTGTTCTCCCATCTGGCTTCTTGTGATAGTTTTTTCGTACCACTCTGTAAATTTCAATCTCTTTTCTTACACTTTCCTGCCTTTCTCCCATTGGCGTGCTTTGTTTCTGTAGTACATAATGTATGTCATGCTTTCTCCTTCCTCACGCTTTTTGTGAATTCTTCCCATTGACTGAACACCCAACATTTGTCACTCTTTCTCCTTCCTTTCACTTTTTTATGATTTCTTCCCATTGGCTTGCTTTCTGTAATACCTAACATATGTCACCTTTTCTCCGTCCTCTCACTCGTTTGTGATTCTTCCTATTGCCTTGCTTTCTGCAACACCCAGATTATTTCACTCTTTCCCCTTCATCTTACTCTTTTTTCTGGATTATTCGCATTTGCTTTGCAGTTGCGATAGCTTTTTATACCATCCTGTAACTGCTGATTTCTCTCCTTCCTTTCTCCTTTCTTTCTCCTTTCTTTCTCCTTTCTTTCTCTTTTCTTTCTTTTGAATTCTCAATTGCAATGTTCTTTCTGTAACATACCTTCTGAACTTGACCCATTAAATCGTCAACCTTTTCCCTTGCTCTCACTCTTTTTCGGATTTTTCCTCCTTTCTCTCACTCTTCCTCTAAATTTGTCCCATCGAATCTCAATCTTCTTCCTTCTTCTCGCTCTTTTTCTGGATTCTTCCCATTTTATGTCAATCTTTGTCCCCCTCTTCTCACGCGTTTTCTCGATTCTTCCCATCGAATGTCAACCTTTCTTCTTCCTCTCACTTCACTACTAAATTTGTCTCATTAAATGTCAATCTTTCTCCTCCTTCTCACCCTTTCTTTGTCTTTTTCCTTTATGTTTTGCAGTGGCTGAGGCCATTATTGCTCCTGCCATGCCCAGTACCACAGCTCGGGCTGGAGGAGTGTTCCTTCCAATTATTCAATCCTTAGCTTTGGCAGGAGGAAGCAAACCAAATGACCCCTCCTCTAAGAAACTAGGAGCCTACCTTGTTATGAGTCAGTTTCAGGTCGATCTTTCGTTTCCATGGAGTCAAGTTTTTATAGAGTCAAGTCAATACTTTATTCCATGGAGTCAGGTTTTAATGGAGAAATTAATGGTTTTATTCCATGGTTTAAAGTTTTTATGGAGTCAAGTCAACACTTTATTTCATGAGTCAAGTTTTCATAAAGTCAAGTCAGTACTTTATTTCATGGAGTCAAGTCTTGTTGTGGTCAACTAAATTAAGAAACCGGATTTAATTGTAAAGGAATTATTAATATTAAAGCAAAATTAATGTCAGTTGTGCTTATTTAGAGGAGGAGAGCCGGTTTCAGCCTTCTCCTTTAAATACTCCTAATAACACTATTCCGTGTTTTTTAACCAAAACAACTTGCGTTCGATTACGTCGTATCACCACTAATACGGATGAACACTGCACTATTTCCGCAGCTTTGTCGCCTTTCCTTTTTCGTTTCTAATTTCCTCTTTGTTTTTTTTCGTCTTTTTTTTTCCTTTCCAGTGTGCAGGAAATTCCAGTGCTCTTTTCCTCACTGCTGCTGCCCAAAACTTACTCTGTCTGAAACTGGCAGAAGAATTGGGAGTAAAAATTTTAAGTCCTTGGTTGACTTGGTTTAAACTCGCATATTTTCCGGCTTTTGCCGCACTATTAGCGACTCCTCTCCTTTTATATAACATTTTCCCTCCGGAAATAAAAAACACTCCAGAAGCTCCCGGTATTGCGAAGGAGAGACTGGTGGCTATGGGACCTGTGACCTCGAATGAATGGGTTATGCTGGGAACTATGTTGGTGGCCGTATCTTTGTGGATATTTGGGTAAGAGAGGTTTTTTAAGAGGTTTTTTGGGAAGGTTTTTGAAAGGTTTTTTGAGAGGTTTTCTAAGAGTCTGGGAATTTGGGGATCTTTCATTTTTCTCTCTCCTTACTTTACTTTTTTGTGGATTTTTGGCTAAGTGAGTTGTTGAGAATCTTTGAGGGTCTGAATTTTGGGGTTTTCTTCTGCACACTTAATGTTCGTACTTTTTTGGTTGGTAAGAGAGATTCTTTAGAGTCTGCAATTTTCGATTTTCCTTTCTCTTCTTTCTCTATGTTTTTACTAAATGGGTAAGAAATTATTTTGAGAGTCTGGGATTTTCCCTCCTCTCCTTACTTGATCTTTATATATTTGGTTAAAAGATTTTTTGAGAGTCTGAGATATTCCTTTCACCTGACTGACTGATTTTCCTTTCTCTTTTGTTATGCTGTAAGGGAAGGTGGTTTTTGTTTTTTTATTTGAGGTCTTTGACTTGGAGTTAAATGGGTTTATGAAAAATAAAGTTACCTTATTTTAGTGTATCAAAAGGTTGGAGGTTTATGTGTGTCTATGTGTCAAACACAAATGCTGATGGAGTTCACGTAAACATCAAGAATTTTGACTCTTCTCTCTCTCTCTCTCTCTCTCTCTCTCTCTCTCTCTCTCTCTCTCTCTCTCTCTCTCTCTCTCTCTCTCTCTC
>JBBHKE010003285.1:59030-71923 GCA_037447655.1 Zygnema cylindricum
CTCTTTCCTCTCTCTCCCCCTCTCTCTCTCCCTCTCTCCCCCCCTTTCTCTCTCCCTCAGTTGACTTTAAGCTTCGTTTTCCGGATTGGTTTTGGTACGGTCGATTAGTTTTTTAGGCGAATCGGTTTCGTTTTAGTTATATAATGCGCTTCACATGTTTGAGTTGATTGTCATTTCTGAAAAAATTATGAGTTGATTCTCAGTTAATTTGCAGTTTATTCGCAGTTCAATTTTCAGTTAATTTGCGGTCACTTGTGAGTTAGCTCTCAGGTATTTCCTAGTTAAATTATCGGAGGTAGTTCTCGGTTTATCCACAGTTAGTTCTGAATTAACTCTCTGACCGTTTTCCTATTTTCTGTTTCTTTTATCTTCCGTTTCTTTTGTTTTCCGTCTCTTCTATTTTCCGTTTCTTTTTTTTCTGTTTCTTTTTTGGTTTTTGCAGCTGGTTACATTGATCTCCCGGATATTTTCAGAATCGGGGCTATCACTGCAGTTGTGAACCTTCTCATATGGATTGTCGTCGGTTCGATTTGGTGGAAATTCCAAGGCTTATACTGATTCTAAATAGTACAATAGTACAGAGCAGTGCATCTGAAATAACCTTTGGTTGTAGATTTTTTATCGTCGAGTAGTTCAATTTTGACCTGCAGGAGCGTGTTTTCGCAAGCATTAGATGAGGAAAGTTCTAAAGCCTTCTTTTTCTTTTTTCTTGTTTTTCTTTTTTTTTCTTTTTTTTTCGGGGACGGGCATTATTTTAGTTGTAGATACAAAATGTTTGCTTAACCTCACCGCAAATTCCAGGTTAATGTCTATGCACTGTTTCGTGGCAATATTTCTTATTTGACATCAATTATGTTAACAATATTATGGAAAGTGTTTCACATTTTCTTCTTTATCAAATGTTTTGTCCATTTCAAATCCGGTGTTTATTAATTTTGAACGTGAGTGGGAGTGGAAAAAGCGATGGTTCAATCGCTAAGAGAAAAATCGCTCATAATAGAAAGTTATTTTTCACCCACATTTTTCCAAACAATGTCACTAGGCATCATTTATGTATGCTGCCCATTGTTATTAACGTTAAGAATTTAGAAGTCTTAATGCAAAATTGGAGTAGATTGTGGTAATTTTGTGCAAGGAGATGCGGCAGAAAAAAATAGGCTCCCTCATGATTTTTGTATGATTTTTGGTTAAAAAGAAAGTCGCGACCAAATTAGTGTTAAAATTAGTTGCGGCCAAACTCTAATAAATGATGGGCACTGTAGTTGGCTTTTTGTGCTATAGGTTTTTAGAAACTACGATTCACATGCATCTAGGATCATCATCATAGGGTTATTACACTACTAAAGTTTTTTCTTTGTTTTGAGCGTGAATCACATATTTCGTTTAGTTTTTGGGTAATTGTACTCAGTTTTCTCATAAAATTGTACGATTCACCCTCAGCATGAAGGTAAAAGTTCCCTTGTGTAATTACACTAACAAATTTGCCAAATTGTGATGTATGAAATGCATTTAATTTTATCGTGGTTTGCTACGGTTACTCTTTGTCGCTGAGAAGGTCAAATTTACTTGCATGTATTTGCAACCTGACTGAAATTGTTACGCGTTCTAATTGCCACTATGTATGCATGTTACAGTTTTAAAGAACATAGAAAATTTTCATGTTCACTATGTTGAAGTGACACAAGTTAGTGGACATTGCCTACTAACTTTGAGTGTTCTTTGATTTTTTCTAGAAGCACAATTATGGGATTTGCTGCATTACTTAAAGATTCGGTGACCCGACGCTATAATGTTGAACATTTTCTTTTGTTAGTTAGAACTCCAGCTTGAACATATTAGTGGTTTTCACACTACAAATAACAAACTACAAATAACATTGGTTCAAAATGCATGTATTTTACATCCATATTTGTACCTTTACAACCTGCAGTTTTAAAAGTTTTGGTGAGTAGAAAGCCGTTAACGACATGAAAAACTAGGTCAAAATTTTTGGCCAGAAAACAAGTACCTGGAATGGAACTTTTGCTTTAAAAAAATAAACTTACAGCACTCGACAGTACCAGGAAAAAAATTGAAACTGATAACGTCTCCCAAAAACAACCTTAAAAAAGTAAAATACCATTTGTATTATTTTTTCCATTCGTCGTAGCGCTGTGGAAACTGGTCAATGTATTTTTCGTCAGGAACTCAAAGTATAAATGAATGAATACCTCTTGTATTGGGAAACCTTAAAAATTAAAAACGCTGTAATTTTCCACCAAAAGAACACGACATGCTCTCGACACTGAGGGCATTGTGAGACAGTTGACTAAAAAAAGTCAAAAATCAAAAGAAAAGAATAAAAGACATTACATTTAAATGTCGAACCTTGGAGTCCCATAAACAGCTTTGTGAAAACGGACAAAGAAGAGGTTATAGCTATAGTTCTCAGAACACACCGATATAAATGTAAAAAAGGTTTAAAAAATGACTTATGTTTGGAAACTTAAAAAAAACGCAGTGTTGGAAACTTAAAAAATAAAGTTTTAACTTCCAATTTATATTAAGTTCCTTCGAACAAGTTCAAAAACTCTTGCATTTTTTTTTTCTTTTTTCTCTCAAAACTATTTACACTATTTGGATTGTCACAAATCCAAATCATCAATGCCGAAAAGGAAAAAAAAAAAAAAAAGTACCAAAAAATTTTACATGTTCAGATTCTGTACAAAAATGATCCAGATGATTGAAAAAAAAAAAGGTTTTAAGTCCACGAAGGAATTTTATATGTACAAATTCTGTACAATGACCCAGACGATCGCGAAAAAAAAAAAAACTAAAAAAAAAGGGATGGAGCGATCGTCTGTCCATACACTGATCTCATTAAACTTTAAATTTATGATTCATTTAAGAGTTAGACTTATCTTTATAAAATTCAACGACATGTTTGTTGAGTTCTTCCCTCTCTGACGGAGAGAGAGAGACGCGACGATTTTTTCCATCAACCGAGCTCAAATGTCGAGGCCATAATTTCGTTACCGGGTCGGGCCCACTTCCTGTATTTGTCCCAAAAATACCCCCAAAATAAGAGAAAAAAACAGGAGACACCGTTTTTGTTATTAGATTCTGATGGAACACCAATACAAAGATTATACACTATGTTTTTGTCTTATTAGAAAGTGCATTTGGGTGTTTTTTTTTTAACTATTTAATCCTCGAAGTTTTCTGTTCAGAGTTGCCAAAAAAAGGCCACAAATAAGGTTCCTTTATTTTTCAAATGAATAAGAAACTTCTGAAAAACTTAAAAAAACAAAATCCAATAGAACTATTCGAATATCCAGAAATGCTCAACGAGAAAAGCGAGAACAGATGAGTTTCTAAACTATTTTAAAAAAACGGCATTAATGAAAATTCTTAAGTCTTAACGAGTTTTCAGAGAAACTTGCAAATTCCGTACCACCAACTTTCAAACAATCTTCTACTAACCTTAAAAGTAGAAAAGAAGGACCAATAGAAAGGGATTTTTAACTAATCTATTTTTTCGGTGATAACAACCATACCAGGTCAAAACATACCAAAAGAAATTAAAAACCAACAAAAAAACAAAATTAAACAAAGAAAACAGTCTTTCTTTACAGTTTGTTCTCTATTTCCCACAATCTTTTGACTTTTTAGCTTACCACTCGGAACCGGCAAGTTTTTGATAGAATTCGATATTTGATTATAGTCGATTTCCTGACCAAACCCTAAAAGGCCACCGAGCTCCCTAAGTCGTACCACTTCTCGGCCTCCAACATCTATAATATCCTCAAAGGGAATTACTATATGAGAAACCGATTTCCACTTCTCGTGATCCTTAAGATAGGAGTTCAAATACGTCTTTAAGTACCTAAAAATCAAGTTAGCAAGTCCAATGTCTTCCTATGAGAATCTTGGATTGACCGATTACTTGTGAGAGTAGAAATCTAAAATCATGATTGCAATATGTTTTTGTTTGGTGGTTTATTTCTGGATAGGTTTTTTCGAACAACATTACAGGCAAAATTTAACCTTTTCAGATGAGAATTTCACCATTGTTTCCCTTTCGAACTAAACTTTGACTCCCTTCAGCCACGGTCTAGAAAATACAAGGTTTCTTTCCCTTTATTTGTCAAAAATGCGAATGCCTTCAGTTCAATTCGTTTTTATTGATCTCCAATCACATGAACTAAACAGTTTTCCAAAGCTCGGATGTGATGTTTACCGACTCCTTCCATTCATCAATTATAAAAAAAAAAAAACCCACTCACTCGATGTCTTTGTGGAGCCATCCAACTCGAAGGTAAGAGTTAATGACGTCACAGGGGTCTCTCTCAGTTACCGCGATGACATCAGCACATTCCGGATTCCATGAATCGGACCATTCATGCGTCTTAATTACCATATGCACCCCATCCTCTTGGCGGTCATAACCGCGAGATTTAAGTCCTTTTGTTGAGATTGTATGGAGCCAGTAGGAATGTGTTCGATAATTGGTGCTCTGAAGCATCAATCGGAGAGCATTATAAAGCCACGTGGAGCCTAAGAAAAAGGAACATAACAGGAGAAATAAACATGTCTACGAACATTTTGATAGCTTTGAAGGGGTCTAGAAAAGATAAGATTTTTTTCGTATTGCTTAAAAGACGTGGAAAAGTAGAAACAAGGTACATAACTAAACAAGTTGTGAGGGAGGGAGGTAGAAGAAACATCTCAAAGAATTGAAAACCGAGTGTTAAATTGACGAGCAACAGTTCAAAGATTTTTACTTAATCTCAAGTTTCTATTTTGTTAGTCATGTGTGGTTGTCCATGTGAAGAAGAAGGAATGCAAAGCAAAATGTGAGAGATAATGACAATTTGTCAACTTTAACATCAGTTTTCACTAGTCTGTTCAATTTCTTGTCAAAAAGAAAAAAAGATAAGCAAATTTTATCATGATATAATTAAAAGTCAGAAGCTTTTAATAACAAATTTACCATAGCAAAATTCCAAACTCCTCACAATCCACACTAATTCTGGTAAAAATGCAAAAATCAAATCCTACCTGACCTTTCAGGTCCAGCACAGATAATAAGCTTTCCTTTTCCTTCTGGAATTTTCCATTTAAGCTCCAAATCTGATTTTAAAAAATGACTTTGACCGCATTCTCCGTTCCTACAGCTTGTTCCATAAGGACACAAACAAGATTCTGACCAAACTGGAACCAAAGAACTAAGAGAATTTTCCTGAAACACAGCAGGATTCTTACTTTCTGAAGAGTTAATCGTAGAGTTAAACATAGGTCTGTTATTTAGTATTTTGCTATTATTAAAGTTATAAGTTGAACCGCAATTTGATATTTTGCTTTTCTTAAATATATAAGTTGAATACGGAGAGAAATATCCTGAGTTACAAAATAGAAAATATGCTCTTTTTGGATAAACAAAAGAAAGAAATGGGGACATGGTTCTCATCTTACATGCCAACCAAGGTATTTTTATGTGTCATTACTATATTAGTACAATGAAATGCCTATTCTAAAGTACGCACTTTTGCAGTATGAACAAAATGTGCGGAAATTCAGTGCGAATTCCGAGAACCATGCGGAAGTTTCAAATTGGTATAGCAAAAAAATGTATGTATATTCATATGTAAAACATATATATGAAGCTTTGGCGCTTCCTCATTCCTTGCCCCCCTTTCTAATTTCACATTTTAAACTTTCCGTGCGTTGATTCGTGCAGACCGTACGAAAATTTCCGTGAAACACGTAAATCTCCCTTAACTTTTTTCGCCAGCAAATCAGGCCAATGTGGTCCATGCCATCTGTCAATTGCTCTGTGCTTGTCAATATAATATAAAGGCTACAAAGGCGTATGCAGAATTACAGATAGCTATTAAATGACGAAGGATTGAAAGCTGTGTAGGACGCGATACTCGAAGGATACAAAATGATGTGTATTGTTTTTCTTCACCTTTTGCTGCTCTTTTTTTTTCTTTTTTTCCCCTTGTTATCTTTTTTTTTTGCAAGTTCTTTGGTTTACTGATTGATGTTTTCGTTGAACGCTGGAAAATCATGAAAACGATGTGATTGTAAAGTCATCGGCGTCGCATTGAATACTCAGTTTCTTTATTATGATATTAAGTTATTAACTATTGGACGATCAGGATTAAATGTAAAACGTTTGTTTTAGCCTTCTCCCAAGTATTCCCGCCCTTTTTCACTTCCTTCCCTTTCTTTTCTCTGACATTAGTTACTTTCGCCTTTAATCTTCCCTGTTTTTCGGCCGCTTCACCATTTGTCAATCAGATGTCTAATTTCGATGTTTTTTTTTTTTTTTCACTCGTTAAATTTGACAATAATTGACGGCGTTTTTGACGGATCCTTAAATACCTTGACGTGCTTTTACGAAATAAATTATTTTTCGATATTCAATAACCCTCGAGCAAGATAAAAAGTAATGTTCATGTATTACCAAAGTAATCTCAAAACAACAGCAAAAACAAAAAAAACAAAAAGATAAACACAGCCAGTGAAGTGCCAACATATGATTTGATCCCCTTTTATAGAGACATTACCCTAAACATTATTCGCTAACAAGCTTCCAATTCTCTTAAGAAATTTCTTAAGAAAAGGCTATGTCTTCTATTATAATAAGATCTTCGTCTCTTTACCAAGCTGGGCCAGTGTACTTCTTACATTACATCCAATAGTGGTATACATTTACATTTTTTTGAAATCGCTCTGTAAAACCTGGGCCCACCAGTTTTCATGATTAATAACATGCTCCATTATGGTAAATAAATGCCAAAACAGAGAGTAGATAGACACGTATAGCAAGTCGTCCTAAGTGCAATTGCACTCCCACTTCCTTTCCTAACCTGTTAGGTTACTCCTCGCTAATTTATTTCATCATGGGAGGTTGAAATTTAGAGTGACTATCTATTTTTCTTCCCAAAACGATATACAATTCAAAACCTGCATAGAATAGAGGAATATATGCCATAGACAACCAGGTGTAATGTCCAAACTCATGGCCTCCCTATATGTATTATCTTATGATATTCATATCACGCGTCTATTCTCATACTATCTACTTAACATGTGCCATTTTTTGCATCGGCAACAATGTGAATAAACTTTTGAGAGCAAATAATGCTGACGACATGAGCTATAATATCATACGAACATGAAAATATGCAAAAGAAACAACAACTTATTTTGCTCCTTAAGCTGGAACCAATCCCTTTGTTGTAATCAACATTAACGCTTTTCACAATTTTCAAAACACTTTACATTGTATCTTTTATAGTTTCCTTGTACTTTAGCAACCATAAAGCAAAACTGCAATGCTATCTTCATCAAAAATGTTATAGCTTTGTGTTGAAACTAAACATAAGTCACACCAATGGTTTTACTGCATTTGTATGATCAAGATGAATTATGGCATCAAATTGATCCGATAAAGCTGCATGAAAGTAGTGGTAGGAATGCTCCTTCTTAGGCCTGTATAGAGTGCCGATTTCGCGCTGGAAAAAAAAAGAGTCAACCAATCGAAAGAGGATCAATCACATAAGAAAATACAAAAGACATAAATTGGACAATCATAGGGTAATCAGATAAAAGAAATTTACCCTTATGTTGAGGATGAATCATACAGTTTTTAGGTCAGCTGTCCGTAAACTTAACTCAGAAATTGTATGGATTGTAGGATTTACCCTCAAAACGAGGGTGAGGCTTCGATAGTTTAATTCACACAAGCATCGATCAATCATGTATGACCATGATGTTCTTGAAATTTCACTGTCCACCGGAGGGAAAACAATGCTTGTGGAACAAAAATTTGAATGAAACAAAATAATAGATCAAGAGAGAGATAAAGACCAAGCCACATGGCAAGAACAAATTTAAACCATACTTGACATACAACTTCAGCATTCTGTTTCAATGACCAAAAAGGACTTGGTTGTCTATAATTTTGTCTCTATGATTGCCAATGAAGACCAAAAGTAAAAAACAATATAGTAGACTTACGTTTGACAATATCAGCAAGCTAGAAACATCCAATCAAACCATATAAAAGCAGAAATTCTCATCCAATTGTAAGTTAGTGAATGAATAGATTAGTGTTGATAGTAATACCTGTAGCAGGTTTGGATCCTTAAAAGGTGTAGAGGTTAGATGCACAATAAACCTCGGCAAATTCACGGAATGGAAAATTTCTTCATAACTACCAGCTTCAGCAGGCAGCAAGTCAAAAGTTTTCGCTTCTCCTCCCCATTCTTCTGCTGTGGTAAGAGTGCCCTATACAAAACATGGCAACAGCTCCCACTTGATCATAATTTGTTCAATATTTTCAATTTTCAGATTCCAGCGTGAAAGAACTTGTGCAGCAATATTACCAACCATGCAGATATGATATTTGCGATCAAGAAGTCCATGAAAGACGGAGAAGACGGTCGATAAATTCGTGTCAACTTGAACTGTAGCGCCATTTTTTAATACACAACTACAAAGGTCAGTTTCACGCAAACTCCCGAAACTACCGATAGTAAGACAAGTCACAATGTTTTTAAACACAGTAGATTGCGCATGAATTCCACAAAACCCATTGCACCCATGTTTCAATCTATAAGAAAATTGTCCCATACTTTATTTAAATGCAAAAAATCCCTGCTGAACTAGCTCGGAATAAAAACACATTTTCTTATCTCAAAAATCACTATGGAGAAGTACAGCATAGAAATAACCAATCCAAAGCTCAAACCTGATATGCTCTGAAGCCGATGCTGAAAGAGTTTTGAATTCACCACGTTTTCTTATGTCAACAAACATAATAGGGGAGTAGAGCAGTGGACAAAAACCAGAGGACAAACCTGAAATGTGCTAAAGCCGATGCTAAAAGAGGGCAGTCCTGAACGCATGCGGAATAGTTGCCCAAGCGATAATGCTCCTTTCCATCCCATTTCCATTCCTCGAGCATCTCCAACATGAACGTTGTGAGCCCAAACTATAGCTTTCAAAGGCTTGTTGAAAGCCAATGGCCTTGTATTTTGAAGATGTTCTATGAGAGCCATGCATGCTTCAAACATGTGCTCCTCACGCACATTCCATGCAAGTTGCCCCCCTTTCAACAGGGCTCTGCAATAATCCCTCGCATGTTTCATCACTCGAGAATTCTGCAACACCTTGGAGTCGTGTGAAACAAATTAAGTGCATTGGCACACAAAGTAGATCACCGTTAACAAAGAAGCTTTTCGATATGCCACAAGTTAATTCAAGTGGTTTCTGATTCAAACCAATAAATCTCCTTCGAAACATCTATATCCAATGTGTAGTCACACCAAAATACAGACAAAACCCAGCAGTACCTAGAAGATTCATGTAAAATTCCAGCTACTTCAGGAAGTTGATTCTGTTCTGGTCTGCATCATAATAGTTTTCCAGTAACACAATCTCAAAAAGCACTTTCTAACATGTTTAGAATGTTTTTTTTTTCCTCTTCTGGCAGAAACCTTCAAACACATGCTCCTGTTTTCCAAGTATTTCTTGGAACTTTTGTGCAAAGCTATGCATAAAAACTCAGACTCCAAGAATGAACATTTTATATTGTACACGACGCATGCTCACTTTTGCTTACTTGCAGTTGTTAGATGCATTTGTGACTATTCTTTTCCAAAGCATACAGTTTAAATTGTCAATAGACAGTGGAAACATAATTAAGCTCGACAATTTATGCATGAAAGGAAGCATCGAACCTGCTCAGCAAAGAAATGCAAATCAATTGCTTTACATAAATTGTCGCCGTCATGGACACGTGATAACAAGCTTTGCCCTGCCTGGGAACAGAGTTGGATAAAATTGTCAGCTCCCCAATAGACAAGGAAAACGAAATTGGTCAAGTAAGAAAAGATATTTAGTTCAAACACATTTGGTAACACTTCATGGCAGGTTTAACCATATAGCTTTGCTTACTTCTCATAATCTCTTCAGTTACTTTATACAAATAGGGTGTTTTAATTGTAAACAAGCCCAATGATCTCTAAACAACATCTGAAACCCAGCAGAGTAACTTAGGCATTCCTTCAGTAAATGAACAAGACATGCCTCTTCCAGCAGTTTTATAAGATCGTCCACAAGCTCGCTCTCGGCCAATCCACGTAGCTCAGGATTCTCCTCTGTCAAGTTCCCTCTCCCTCTATCAGCCATTTCATCATATCGCTGTACAATTTTTTGGGCCAGGTCAGGATGATGCTCCTCGAGATATCGTTTGACTTCTAACAAGGATGCATGCATGCTGTAAATGTCGAGTCCATAGAAGCCAACCACTTTATGTGGTATATGATCTTTTGAACCGTTGGCTTCTTCTCTTTCAATCACCTTGCTGTTATGCTCTCGAAGCCACTCCAAGAAGAGCCTAACATCCTGTCAAATACCAGTTCACCAACGTGCCACACATTGATCAGCTAAGTGTACCTTATTCTCTTTAGAAATTAAGTCTAGATGAAGGCTACCAATCGTCAAATTGGCTATGAGTCTGCTGGTTTATAGTTGACGTATTTTTGGTACAACCGTAAGGACTGTATTATAGCTGTATTGCAGCAGTTGTAGCATTTTCTATCCAATGTCTGATTATCAAAACTAAACAAAACTTAAGACTTAGCCATGATCCAAAGCAAATTCCCGTGTGCTGTACTATAGCAGTTCATAATAATAAGCACTTTCAGAAGTCTCAATTTTATGTGTAAACAAAGACTTCTTGTACGCCATGCAATCCCTTGAAGAAGGATTAATCGCAAAAACATATTTGACTGGCTGCCTTTTTCTGGCATTCATTAACTTTAATTCACACTGCAAACAGGACTAACCTCGTTGCGCCACATCCAGGAAGGAAACTCCTTAAAACTAGAAAGAGCATCCTCTGCTGAAGCTATGTCATCTGTACCACGGATATAGCTATGGCATCTTTGCGCTTCCAACCAATCTGCTTCCACAGCAAGCACTGTGAAATCCTGCACAGAAATGAAAATTGAACTGTTACTGCTAAATCCTTCACAGTATATAAAAGTGAACTGCTATTATTACTTACTGTCCTCCGGTAACTTGCCTCCAGACACTTCCACAGTTTCTAGGTGCAGAGTGTACGCTTTACAAACCCCATAGCATACACAAACAATAAAGGGAATACATATGTATTTACGCTGTAAAATTGGCAACAACAAAGGCTATTCTACACTCTTCAAGCTAATCCGCTTCTATAGTTATTGTGAAATTGGCGTACTGAATGTATTGATTACCTCTTTCAACCCTATTAGCAAGGACGAAATATATATCTCTAATCCCAAACTTTTACACAAGGAGCAAAATGGCATCATCTAACACCTATGAAATCATAAATCTTTGTGTTTTATAAAGTTCTATGAAATCTACAATAAAAAAGTTATTTGGACAGGCTGTCATCTTTGCCACTTCGACGAGATATCTTTGAAGTATTTTACTTGCACCCACGATGCACTGCAAATGAAACAAAGGACTGATGTAACCTGATCAAACAATGTCTTTTAAGAGATAACCAATAAAAATATTTACGCTTTCCTTTCAGATTCTCTTTTCCAATAGCCCTTACAAATCCCAATGCATTCAGGCGGTCATTGTAATTCTGGTCGGCCCTGCATACAGCGGCATGTCATTTCCAAATGACTAGTAATTTATGTAAATGATAGTTTATGTAAAGTTTAGTTCATGTAATACTAATTTATGAAAATACTAATGTAAATGCTAATTTATGTAAACACTAATATGTTCATTTAAGAGGCTGCACCTTTTCTTCAATCAACCACTTCGTGATCTTCTGTCTCTCCTTGTAGAAGTCTGAGGTTCCGTGGGTGCTGAGAAAAAATGAAATACAGGGACCAAATGTTGGCAACCAAAACTTTTTAAAGATGACGTTTCATGTTATGTCCGTTTATTCCACGCTACTACCAACAATTAATTCAAGCATTCTGTATGTCACCTTTACCGCCAGGACCATACAAGAGGCGAATTATATTACGGGATTTTATAATACCTACATATTCAGTTTTTGCAATTCCACACAATTACTAAAAGGCAGTTACAAATCGATTTTTCCTGTTGTTCCTTATATTACAGCAACAGGAACAAAAGCATTGAATTCACCATTCACCGATAAGAACCACACTGGCATCTCCAATCTCTTTAAGAAGTGGCTGGTAGCTGATCCGATCGGCCGTCTCAGAAAATGATGGCAGTTCATAACTGTTCCTCTTTCAAAGTGGCTACAAACTTCCTATAGTTTTCATTATTATCTGACATTCTGCCAGACAAAAGCTGGTGTTTTCTCCACTCTCTATGTAACGAACTTCTCCAGCATAGGAAAGCGGAAAAGTTTTCACAGAGTCAGATTTCGAAGCCTCTTTGTGCGCCGATGAGAAAGAAAGAAAGAAAGAAAGAAAGAAAAAAAGAGAACTCTGCCAGAAACCCCGACCAACTCTTAAAGAATAACCAGTCTACTGTCTGAATGACCAAGCTCAGGTGTTGACTGAAGTTTACGTCATACTAATCTCGACCGTTCCTTGTGGAATTCGTGATCTCGCGTCGTTTTTTGATGATTTTGCTCTTCAACCGTGTGAATCCCTTATAGGATTTACTTTACTGGTGGGACTTGAGAACCATGGAGCCGTGCAAACGGCATATCTTCTGCCGTCTGTCATCTCTCCATTCAAATAAAATTGCAATGCATGCAGCAGCCCTTACGGGCTTCTGCGGTTCTGCCGATCTTTAGGTGACACGTTTATTAGTGGTCTACTCGACAACTGTACCGTTTAAGGTAAATAGACTGGATGAATCAAATCATCGATGACAAACAGGATAATCAAGCACCCTTAATGGGCCACGTT
>JBBHKE010003285.1:81011-105607 GCA_037447655.1 Zygnema cylindricum
AAGTGTGTGTAAGCAGACTGTCGGCGCACCAACCCCGTTGGCGTTCACACGGTCGAAACGCGGCTGTCAGACGAATGTGTGTGAACGGGATTTTTTACGACATGGTTTTTTTCCCTTTTTAGAACGCACATTCTCATGCGTCTGCGGTTACTAAATCTAATTTATTGTACTTTTTAACTTAAAAAAGGTACATTTATGTACGATATGACACTGACCGTACACCACTCTATTTAAGAGACAACGTACTTTCATTTTTTACGGTACTTGGAAAATAACCCTAATTAGAGTAATGAAAAATATAGAGTAAACTACGCTATTTGAGAATTTTCCCGGTTTTTTTTTTTCCCGGTTTTTTTTCCCACGGAATGTCATCCTACGCCGTGTCAGTTCGCTGAAAAATTCCGTCCGGCGGCGTGCTCTGTACTTTGATCTTACGTCAGATTCGGACGTTCGTACAGGAGTGTGCACGACGCACACACATACAGTATGCCTACGTTGCGAGAGTTTTGTGCAAAGTTTTGTGCGCCTACCAAAAGCCTACTTTTGAACTATGATTACAAGTATGCTTTTACTATATCAAACGATTGTTAATGCATGTCTATATCCTTTATCGTAATATACCAATGTACACATCCATGTCTTTGAATCATAGTTCAAAAGTAGGCGTTTTTTTGTAGGTCTTTTGTAGGCCGCCTTTAGCGTAAGTTGTGTTATGGGCTTTCCATGAGATCTTCTTAGATCGCTACTTTGATCAGCGACCGTCCGATCGTCCGAA
The DNA here is from genome assembly GCA_037447655.1 of Zygnema cylindricum. NCBI lineage: Eukaryota > Viridiplantae > Streptophyta > Zygnematophyceae > Zygnematales > Zygnemataceae > Zygnema > Zygnema cylindricum. Next base: position 81,787 of record JBBHKE010003285.1, read on the forward strand.
TCTGACGGTGTAAATAAAATATTTTGGTCCAAATGTTTTAATTGGTCCAATTTTTGGTCCGAAAGTTTTAATTAGTCCGAATAGGTCCGAATACAATATGGGTCTTAAGGGTATATTGTATTTTTTACGTACAATAGGCATATTGTATGGTTTTACTTTCACCTACTTTTGAACTATGCTTTGAAATTGCGAGCGCTAAAATTGAGAAAAATCTAAAAGTTACTTGAAAAATCCAAAGTGTTGGCCCTGCAATTACTGAGAAACGGTTACCAAGTTCAATGTATTCTGTCACATGGAAAAGAATCCAGCCTAATGTAAACTGTAAAGTAGGTTTACAAAATTCCACTACAACCTTGAATCGTTATTAGCGTTAATAATTTTTCCGTCACTAAAAACATATTTTCTCCATACACATTTGTCCAATTTTTAAGTTAAGACCGCCATTCGTAAGCTGAGAATGTTTTCTTTCAATCGCAACCGTCGGATCCACAATCCAACATGTGTGTACGAAAAAAAGATGTTTTAACTTTTAAGAGTAAAAAAACATTAACGCTAATTACAATTCATGGTTGTAGTTATAGTACTGTACACCGCCAATCGCTATTAGCGTAGTGTACGCTAATTCCATCCCGCTTTTTTTTTCTCAAATTATCAAATAGAGTTATCCATACTATTTAAAAAAACCCTAATTCTTAATTAGAGTATACGATTTTTTTGAAAATTTCCAAATTCTTAATTAGCGTAAACCACGGTAATTTTTCATACACGCTAAAGAAACTAATACGCTAAGAGCGATTGGCAGTGTAGTGTACACAGGATCTTCCAACACTATTGTAAAAAAATCGCTCTAAATGGCTTTTGTGGCTCCGTCTTTCAAAGAGTAACAACCATCCAAAGTTAATCGCACTAATAATGGTGAGACGAAGTGGAAGTTTCCAACAATACATTACACATTGCTGCATTAAAGACAGCACCAAAGAACATTTGACATAGTTCCTTCATTAAAATAGTTTCTTGCAATTTCAAACTATAGCGGAAAATTTACCACATTTTGCCGATGTGTAACAAGGTTTGGAATAACGAGAATGACGTTTTTCTCTAAAAAAATATTTACTTAAACCAATACATAAAATTTGAGCTCGACAATTCTACACCACTCATCATGGCATAACAAAAGCCAAAACATAAATCGCAAATTGAATTGTAATGACCTAAGTTACAATATACCCAATTGACCGCTACTTAAAACATCTTTTATCCGTACACAATTGTCGAATTTTCAATTTGAAACTGCTAATTGAAAGCTGAAAATGTCGCCTTTCAATCACAACCGTCAGATCTAAAAGCCGATAAGTGTGTACGAAGAAAAAATGTTTTAGAAACATTAACACTAAATATTGATTCACGGTGTATACTCGGTTGATACAACCAATGGAATATTTCCATTGGGCCATATTTCCATGTTTTACGCTGTCGTATAGGAGAGCGTAATAAAAGTTCCGTCATTTTTTTGAAGTGACATTGAACTTTTAGCGTCCTGACACATGACACATTAAAATATGTCCGATTAAAAATTCCTCTAACAATTTTTTCATAAAGTCAAAAGTAGCACAATGCATTAACCTCTTTTGATGTAATTATTGGATAGTGAAGCAACAGGAATTCAACTACATCATGTATCACTATTAATGTTAACAATATTTTCGCCACTTATAACATCTATTCTCCGATTTTCACACACTTGTCCGATTTTCAAATTGAGACCGCCAATTGGAAGCTGAGGATCATACCTTTCAATAACAACCGTCAGATCCGAAATCCGATATGTGTGTACGGATAAAAGATGTTTTAAGTGGCAAAAAAAACGTCAACACTAATAGCGATTCACGGTGGACATTGTGTATAGCTAATAGTGTCAATGGATTTGTCCCCGCCTAAAACATCCTTTCTCCATGCACACTTGTCGTGTTGTTAATGCAATGGTTGCGATTGAAAGGTATTGGCGGTCTCCAATCGAAAATCGGACGTGTGTGGCAATAATTTTTTTTTTTGCCATCAACCCAAAGCGGTGTACAAGTTCCTACCATGGCACAACTAGAGGCTATAACCATAAGACAACCTTTCTATTTGAGTGACAACATACAAGTTTAGCAAACTACAACAGCAAATAAAAACATATGGAGTTAATAATGAAAGAAACGGGCAAAAAATCAATCACAAAATTGCCTTCTACACCACGAATATCACAAAATAAACACCTTCCTCCTACTCATCAATCCAAAATTTAGTTTAAAAACTACTGCCGCCATTCGCCATCACGGAGACGAGAATCATTACTCCTTCCTTAAATCATTCCAATCACGACTTAGCTCCCAAGGTAGAATCTAGTTTATGAATTGCATTCATCATTTTGTTATACATGCACACCCATAGAGTCCACGTGGATTGTTATTACCGTTAACATATGCATACGATGGGGCTAAATTTAGTGTTATGACTTCTAATTTAGGCCCAAGTAAAGATTTTCAACCGTTTACCAAATTATTTTTATGATTTAAAAAGTAGTATGCACAAAATTAGAGTTATTAACAGTAATAGCGATTTGCGATGTGTACTTAGCATATATTTACCCTTTTGCATTAATTGTTCCACACAAGTTTACATCCAAGAGGATGCTTGCCATATTAAACAAATATAAACAACCATAAAGCCATAATCTATGACAAATTTATGGCATTTGTGAGGCAGAGAATTATATTGAAACATGAAAATCGAAAAATAAGATAAAACAACTCAACACATACTATCCAAAAAAAAAAGAATGCTATCAGAAAACCAATCACTACACACTGACTTGCAATTCCCTCCCCATTAAGTGTCGCACGCTCTCCTTAATAGAATATGTGGAAGTGTCTCACGCTCTCTTTCCACGTGTTTTCTCACATCCACATCTCGCCCGTATTCTAAAAGTTTGTCTTTTAAAAGTTTGTACTTTAAAAGTTTGTCTTCTAAATGTTTCTCTTCTAAAAGTTTTTCTTCTAAAATTTTATCTTCTAAAAGTTTGTCGATGTCTTGCTTGTGGAACCACCCATTGTAATACCCCCTGCAACATCCATCAAATTTTCATCAGATACGACTTTCGACAATTTTTTATGTCAATGGTTGCTTTAATTTGCTTACGCAAAGATAAAAAAGTTGTTAAATTGTGAACCAAAATAAACCCAAAAATGAAATGGATGCCTGAAAAGGGTCGGACATTCCTGCCCAAATGATCAATTGGACAAAACAAGTTTATTTGTCGATGCCATACTTGCATAAAATTGACATATACAAATACTCACTGTTGTGGAGTTGGAAAAATCACTGCTTTGCAGAGTTCGTGAAAATACTTGATAACCATTTACACATAATAACACGGCTTTAAACATTGTCAAATGGCGCCCATCTTTTGTTTGAGACTAAATGAAAGTGAATGCAAACAGATTCAACAGTTGAAAAATAATGGAAACAATCATAATAAAAATATATAGATGGGATAAATAGAAAGAGAACAAAAAAAAAAAAATTAGAAACATGATTTTTTACAAGACAAAATTAAGAATCATCTACAGTAAATTACTTTTTTCCAAAGAATGAAAAATTACATACATTTCAGCAAGAACTCACTGTTTAATTTTCCAGCTCAAGTTTTGACTGTTTGTAAAAATGTTAGAAAGCATTAAGGATGCTAAACTTACACTTTTTACAACAAAAGAGGTATAATTTGTCTAAAGCTGCTATTAAGAAATCGAGAAGTCATATCTCAATATTGTTATACAAGAAAAAAAGCATTTACAATAAAAATATTACATGTTGTGAAACTATCAAAATTGAAGAAAAAACAACAAAACAAAAAAACAAAGGACAACAATAATGGTGTGTGGCAGTTGGAGGAGCTCGATAACACCATAGTCGTGGTAGAGAGAGACCCTGCGCAATTTAGTGTGGATTCGCAGGAGATAGAGAGACGGTAGAGATAGACCGCCGCCACACACAACCAAGTGGAGGCATCTTTTCTTTCTTTTTGTCTTTTTTCGTATTTGTTGTTAAGTTTCAAGGTTTGTTTTCGGTGATTCAGCCGATTTTAAACTTTTTGGTGGCAGTCAGCGTAAAAATATAGGCTTGGAGGAAAGCAACGAGCAGTTTGAGTAAAAACATAAAGGCACCAAAAAACACTTTAAAGTAAATATCAAACCAATGATACTGAGCAAAATGATATGGCCCTCAGTAAAGTTTTTTTCTGCTGCTGCTTCTTCTTTTTTTTTCTGCTGCTGCTTTTTTTGCTGCTACTTGAGTTGCTCTTTCTTCTGCTTCTTTTTTGAAACAAGGTTACAGAGTGGAATACTTAGTGGTTAGAAATCAGGTTGCTATAGTTGCGGTTCCAGAGGAGCGCAGCTGCGACGCGAGAGTAGTGCAGCAGAGCAACATAGCAACTTAGTAGCGTAACAAAGCAGCGTAACGTAGCAGCATATCAACGCCGCAGAATGTAGATTGAACTGCATTGTTCTAGAAAGATGGTTTTGGATAGATCTCGGTTGACCAGGAAGGTCTACGTGTACATATGTAATACAGGTTTACTAGCAACTGGAGAGTTTAAATAGTTGAGTAGACCTAGTCAATAGACATACTCTTTTGAGTAGACTTTCCCAGCGAGCTTTCAACTTATAATTTACCCCTGATTAATAAAGCTCAACCGTTATCCGTGAGTGCTGTGTACTATTGCTGTTGCTGCAAGAAGATCCTTGGAGGCTTTTCGCTGTGCATTGTGGTGTGTTGTGGTGTACTATAACCCTTTTACATTGGTATCGGAGCTTTTCCTCCTGACTCGACAGCATGGAAGGCCACGGCGTATCCACGGTTGAAATGTTGGAGCAGGTTCTTTGGGAATTGGAAAACGTTAGATTACACAATGTTCAGCTAAGCTACACCGTCGAAACCTTGGAATCTCGCTTGGGTGAACGACCTTATGGAGGCATAGAGAGAGATATAAGGAGACCTAAGTTGAACACTCCCGACGAGTTCAACCATTCCAAGCAGATGAATCTCGATGAGTGGTTGTTTTCAACAGCAAACTATTTAGAGAGTTTTTCCGGGCCTATTGGATCGTGACAAGATTTACTATGCGGGAGGCTTGCTTAAGGGAGCTGCAGGGGCATGGTGGAGGACAACGGTGGAAAGTGATGAGGTGCCCGCTGAATGGACCTTGTTTGTTAGTTCTCCCTGTGACTGTTGGCAACCCGTGAACACGGTCAAGGTCGCAAGGGATAAAATTTCAGTATTGAAGCAGCGCACTTCGGTTTTGGAGTACATGCAGCGATTTTTAGAGTACAAGGTTCAAATCCCAATGATGACGGAGGATGAGGCTGTGGATCGCTTTGTGAAGGGGCTCAAGGCATTCATTCGGAGGGATGTGGAACAGTGGCTCGCGCGAGAATCCATCACTCATAGTCTCTTGGCAATTATTCAGTTTGCGGAGCGGACCGACTCGGTGGACTTCACTCTCTGTCGGTCTTACCACTACGGATCGGGTAGTAGTAGAGGAGGTCGACGCGACAATGGTTTCACCCCCATGGAGCTCGGAGCAATTAACGAAGATAAGGAGGTGGTCAACGTTCTCCGGAAGAAGAAGAAGTCTACCAAGAACAAGACCAGTGACTTGTTCCCTGGGGATCTCCAACGGAGGAAGCAAAACGACTTATGCTTCCAATGCGGTTCCCCTAACCATATGGCCCGAGATTGCCCAAAAAAGAGAGGTCCTAAGAAAAGGCAAGCTTAACGTCATGAGGTTAGCTGGTGAAGGAGGAGACCCGTTAATATTTCAAGGTCGAATCGGAGTGAGCGCAATTAGCTTCATGGTGGACTCCGGCGCATTGGGAACTTCATCAACGAGGTGACGGTGAAAAAATTTAAACTTCCTCTCATGGTTCTTTCGGTCCGTCAAACATTTCAATTGGCGGACGGAAGTTCCTTATCGATTACTTATCGGACTCCAACATTATGTGTCGGAATTGGGGAGTTCCAATGGTTTGATACCCTTCATGTATTACCTCTTGGGGACCATGAGGTAATCTTGGGGAAGCCGTGGCTACAAAAATGGAACCCGACGATCGATTGGAGAAGTGGCGACATGAGAGTGAAGGAAGGTGAAAAAGAGTTTGAGGTAAAGGTGGGAGCAGCTGGTAAAGGATTGGAAGAGGAACGCCTACTTTCGGCCTTACAACTAAAGAGGGCACTCAGGAAAGGGGAGACAATTGGAATGGCGGTCATCCAACCTATGGAAGAGCGAAGGAGGGGATCCCGGAGGAATGGAGTAAAAAAGACCCCGACTTCAACTCAAAAGGGGGCGATGCCACCGGAAAGACTTCCGTAGAGGCCGCGAAAGTCGTGACAAAACTGCTCGAGGAGTATGGTGATGTCTTTCCTCGAAGCTCCCGTAAGGTTTACCTCCGAAGCGCGAAGTATACCACAAGATAGAGCTTGTTCCGGGAGCGATACCCCCGGCTAATCGGATGTACAAGATGAGCTACACTGAGCTAGATGAACTCAAAAAGCAAGTGGCGGAGTTGGTCGAAACTGGAGCAATCAAACCAAGCAAGTCACCGTATGGAGCCCCCATCCTCTTCGTAAATAAGAAGGATGAAGGTTTTCGTATGTGTGTGGATTACCGAGCGCTAAACAAGTTGACGGTAAACATGTTGTTGATATTTGAGTATTTTCTAGGTCTTTACTAGGATAGAAAAAGAGTAGAGGGTGTCTACCTGTGACTCCCTTCTCCAAGCCCCCACACTTGTTGTAGTCACTGAAGGCTGGAAAGGGAGCTAGAGCCATGGCTGCCTAAGCTCTTCAAAGAGTCAAGTATAGATAAATGGAAGATTTACTAATAACAATGTTGACAGACCCAAGAATTGATATTGATACCTACCGTCCGTCAAGTCACCCACAACAGTTAGCTTTAACAGTTAAGTCTAGGAATAGTGTTACGATATATAGGGTTTGATAATTATATAAACAGTTACACGTAGACTAATTCATTTAACGGGAAATAGATGCTTAGTGCATAGATACAGTTTCATTTAGTACGGAGTACGGTAAGGGGACGGAACGGATACCGCGCATTTGTTTCGATAGCAAAACAAATACCGCGCACCGAATTTCGACGGCTTAATTTGAATGTCGTTTTAGATTGGACGGCCGCGATAAATGCCGAGATCGCGGAATAGGTTTTTGGCGTTTTCGGTCACCACCGCGTCAATTGACACGTGGCAGGATAACATTAGATTGCGGCATCTCCGAGGATTAGAGGAACTAATCCGGAAATGGCATGTGTCAACCTTTTGGCCATGTCGTACGATGGTCGTACAAAAGGTACACCGGCACCTTTGCCTTTATGTACTTTACGGTATTGCGATTGGTTCGTACCTTAGCACTAGGGGGCTTAGAGAGGGGTTTTAGGACTTAGAATATTTCAGGTAGGTGGTTGCCTCTCCCAGAGAGCACCTTGTATAAATGACAAACTTTGGCAAGCCATATCAATTGAGTTGACCATTTTTAGTGATTCTTTTTTGCTGCGGACTCAAAGGAGTCCAGGCTACACAGGGGTGTAGTCAGTCAAACTATTTGCTTGCCAGGGTGGCTGCATTTCTAAGGGAAAGTCAAAGTGGGTGAATGTGTCCAAAACTCATATTCTAACTTTGCATTCTGTAGTGGAACTGAGCACACAGAAAGTCTTATTTCACACGAGTGAAGTTGTAATGGGGTTATGATTGTCAAGGAGTCAATTATTTGGGTTTGTATAAACTTGGAGTCAGCACTATGTAGATTAACTTCTTTTGATCTGCGAATTCTGTGTGGCAATGGAGCCCATAGAATTTCAAATGCGTACCCCCTATCGAGGATTAACGAATTGTTGGATCGCTTACGGGGAGCTAAGTGTTTTTCAAAGATAGACCTGCGTAGTGGTAATCCCCAAATCAGAATTGCCAAAGAGGATGTGGAAAAGACCAAATTTAGAACGCGGTACGGTCATTTCCAATTTCAGGTTATGTCGTTCGGATTGACCAACGCACCGGCGACCTTTATGCACTTAATGAATTCTATCTTCCGACAATATTTGGACGCTTTTGTGATCGTCTTTTTGGACGACATATTGGTGTATAGCCGGACATTGGAGGATCATATGGAGCATCTACGAACGGTCCTACAAGTACTTCGGGAGAACAAGTTGTACGCACAGAGGAATAAATGTGACTTTTTGAAGGAGAAAATTTAGTTTTTGGGTCATGTGGTGAGCTGGGATGGGATCGCAGTGGATCAGAACAAAACTAGGGCAGTGAAGGAGTGGCCGCAGCCAACAAAAATTACGGAGTAAACGGAGCTTTCTTGGACTATGCTCCTACTATCGCCGTTGTGTCGAAGGTTTCGCAAAAATTGTTGCACCACTCACAGATTTACTTAAGAATGACGTGCCATATGAATGGAAAACGGCGCAAATGGCAGCCTTTAACACGCTAAAGGAGTGGTTGATTACTGCCCTTGTTTAGCTGTCCCCGACCCGGAATTACCTTGGACGATAATTACCAACGCCAGCGATACGGCTATTAGAGCGATCCTTATTCAGGATCAGGGAAAAGGCCTTCAACCCATTGCCTACAACAGTCGGAAACTAAACGCAGCGGAGCTTAACTGGGCCACATATGAAAAGGAGACAATCGCAATTATTAATGCGTTGGAAGTGTGGAAATGCTACGTTCAAGGGAAGCGGATCACAATTATTACCGATCACCATGTCCTACAATATATCCAGACGCAACCGAAGTTGTCAAAGAAACATGTTCGATGGATGACATTCTTTCAGACCTTCAGACCGGAGTTAACTATTGAGTATAAACCAGGCAAGACAAACCCGGTGGATGCGTTGTCGAGAAGACTCGAAGTAGCTGTGCCAGTGACGGAGCAACGATCGAAAGCATCGCAGGACAGAAAAGAAAGCTCGGTGATAAAAGAAACCGCAGCGTCGCACAAAGCATAAGATCCGAAACTCAGCGCAATGACCAGCACGATGCAAGTGGACGACCAATGGTTAAGAAGGATCAAGGGCGCATACGATGAAGACGAGACAATCAACGAATTGGTAAAACAACAGATAATAGTTAAAACCGCCAATGGTATGTGGCGGTATAGACCGAGTCAGACAACCAGGCTTTACGTTCCGACAAACTTGGAGATACGTCATACGATACTTCAATTGAGTCATGGCGAACCTCTTAGTGGAAATTTCAACGGGAAAAACCAATTCCACTTATCATTCAAGCGTACTATTGGCCGAATATGACTCGAGACATAACGGAATATGTACGGACGTGTGACTCTTCTAACCGAAATAAATCGGAATCGGGTCACCAAGGTCGGTTACAACCCCTTTCGATACCGTTTATTCCTTAGGAGGTGATCTCGATAGACTTCATAGTTGCTCTTCCGTTGTTTATGGAAGGTTATGAAACTCTGAAACCTCCATAAGTCCCCAGAATGGACAGCTTCCAAGAAGCCTCTAGGATAACCCTGACCCCTTTGTGTTTTAGCAAGAACAACTATCACCCTAACAAACAAAAACTCTGACCACTTCCACCCTTGTGAAGGCAAGACTCCCTTGAGTCGATAGCAAAAAGAATCTCTGAATTCGCTCCCTTGAGCAGTTAGTTATGGAGGGTCAAAAAAGACCTTTTGTACCGAAGCTCTCTGAAGAGAGGGTCCTATCTACCAACATCTTCCCCCCTTTGTATACATACTCCTTAACTTTCTAATCAGCCAACTGTTGTTGCTGAATCGTACCACTTCGGTACATCTCTATGAGAGCTATCCAATGGTCAAATGCCCTTTCTACTCGCAAATGAGGACATGCAAGTCCTTCAGTAAGATGGCGGAGGATGAAGTGCTTCGCCGCCATATTGTTGAAGTCGCAGGTACCAGCATCATTCTCCTCGTTCCTCGGAATAGGTGACATGAATGCCGAACCAGTTGCTATTGGTGTGGTCGTCTCTTTCTCTTTTCCTTTGTCCACCACCTCTCCAACCCTTGTCAGCTCCGCTGAAGGTGGATCCTCATTCCTGGTAAATCTGTTTCGTTCAAACCCTGGAGGGATTCTAAGACTTGATGGATGCCCCAATCGTCCACTCACTATCCCCCAAAACCTTTTCTCGCACAGAGCTCCTATCATCATACTTTCCCATTATATGAAGCCAGTTCCATTAAAGATTAGTACCCTAGAGGGTGGGTCCATAACCTGAAACTCTGAGACCTCCATAATTCCTCAGAATGGACAGCTTCCAAAAAGCCTCTAGGATAACCCTGACCCCTTTGTGTTTCAGCAAGAACAACTGCCACCTTGGTAGACAAAAACTCTGACCACCTTCATCTTTGTGAAGGGAAGACTCCCCTGAGTCGATAGCAAAAAGAATCTCTGAATTTGCTCCCCTGAGCAGTAAGTTATGGAGGGTCAAAGTTCACCTTTTGTACAAAAGCTCTCTGGGAGAGAGGGTCCTATCCAGTAATTTTTCTAAGTCCTTTCTCTCTCACAAACTCTATCTTCTGATGTAGGGAACCAATCATATTACACTTGTGTACACAAAAGTACAGTTGTCGGTGTACTTTCTGTACGGATACTGTATGACATGGCCTAAAAGTCGACACATGTCATATCCGGATTTGGTCTCGTAATCCCTGGAGAAGCCGCGATCCAACATAAATTGGCCACGTGTCATCCGATGTGGCGATGACCACAAACCTCCGAGATTCTCTTCCGCGATCTCGTCTTTCTTCCCGGCCGTCCGATTGAATGCAAATTTCAATCGTAGCCGTCATAAATACTTGCGCGATATTAGTTTCGTTTAAAGAAACGAATGCGCGGTACTCGTTTCTTATACATACCGTAATCCGTAATTTAACATAACTGTATCTATGTATCCTTTAATCAGTTTCAGTTAAATGTGTTGTCCATAGCCATTTTCAGCAATTGATTTACCCTCGGAAGCACCACATACTACCCAAAAACAGCATACTTTGAGTAAACACAGAATTCTACAGAAATATCAAAACAACCTGAAACTAAAAATACAGATATTTTCTAGGTTAAAAAATAACCTCACAAAGTTTCAGACAAAAATAATAAATAGAGTGGTCACATCATCTTGTCAAATTTGCAGAAAAACAGTCTGCCAGAACTTTGATAAAACCGGCCAACTTCACAATGAAGTAAAACACAGACCAGGCACAAAATAGGCCTGCAAATATTTGAAATTAATTACAATACAAAGAGGAACATACATACAGAATTTAAGGTAATTCTGTCAACATATCTGAGAGCAATCCTCAGATAAAATTACCAAAAATGTCCATAAACAGTTTTTGGTCCAGAAAAGTTCCTATGTCTTAAAATGACTAAGTCCTACAAATATAAACTAGAGCTCACTACTGAATGTACTGAGGCATACCAGCTGTACGCTATCTACCAGCTACCTCAATTAATGTAAATATACCCGAATACTTCAAGGTATGTCAAAATGAGTAAACGTACACTAATAACTAATTCACAAAAAGACAAAAAAATGTTGAACCAAATATTTACACCGACAACAAAATTGTATGCTGAGTCATTGCGTGTAACTCAACAAGACTCCACGAATCTCGTCAAATAATCCGGGTCGTCCAAAAATAGATATAGTGTGATTGACGCGATTTCTATTTCCCACTAATTGAAAAATAACGGCGACCTTTTTCCGCCTTCCGTAGCTCTTATCCGGCACCCTCGATGTCGCGTCACATGGTCACAAAAATCCAAACGAAATCCACGCGAGTCGTTAAATATCCCACGACGTCGAGAAGCGAAATCACGTCCACTTGCCAATATAATAACAGTACAACCAAAATCATTTCCGTACCGCAACTACGTCCTTTTCGTTAAATGCGGATTGTCCCAAATGAAAGTACACGTCATTTGTCATAAAAGTCGCCTGTCGCATATGAAGTACATTTGTCCTTTTCGTTAAATGCGGATTGTCCCAAATGAAAGTACACGTTATTTGTCATAAAAGTCGCCTGTCGCATATGAAGTACATTTGTCCAAAATAGATGCTTCGTACCGGCGACGTACATTTTGTATACTTCACACTGGATCGCGTCGCAATCCGCCGTCCATTTCTTAACGCATTCTGCGCCACTCAATTACTATCTCACGTCCCTTTAATTTTACTTGTATATTTACTCCCCCACTCCGCAAATCCATTCAAACCACCAAATTACTTTTGATTATATATTACGCACGCGAAACGTCGCGTGCGCACAAAATGTCGAGTACGCACGAAACCAACTTTTCAAAAACAACAAAATGAACTATCCTACGTGGTAATAATTAAATTACTAACAAACCCTAGAGCATGTATCACTAGTCCTAGACTTAATGGATAAGTCTACCTTCTACCGGCTGCTTACCGTTTGGTAGGTAATACTATCAAATCATGCTTCCGACATCTATCCTTTTAGTAAATAAACTACCTATCGGTAAATCAACTAATCTATTTCCCGTAAACCTCTGGATAGCCTAGGTAGCCATGGCTCTAGCTTCCTCTCCAACTTCTCACTGACTGCGACAAGTGTGGGAGTTGGAGAGAGAAATTGGAAACTGACTGCCTCGGCTTCTTTCTGTATTTCTATTTAGACCTAGAAAATAATTAAAAATGACCATCAATTTCTACACTCCCCTTATTTTCTAGTCAATCTTTAATTCTAGACCACACTTCTCCCTGCACACAAAATTTGCTTAGGGGAAGGCACAGGTTTGGTCATCATATCTACTCTCATCTCGCTATCTGGTCGGTACTCTAAACTGATTATTTTGTTTTCTACTTTTTCTTTTACAAAGTTGAGTCTAATGTCCATGTGTTTGGCTTTAAAATGATGTTTAGGATTGGCAAAAATAGCGATTGCTGCCCGGTTATCACAAAAACTTTTCTGCACACCACGCTTAAGGTGACCAAGCTCACCAAGCAAAGACTTGACCCACATCAATTCTTTTACAGCAGAGCAAGAGACGATATACTCAGCCCCTCCATGGTGGACTGAGCAATAACCTTTGGTTGTTTGCTACTCCAACAGCAAGCCCCATCACCCACATATAATACATATCTAGAAGTACATCTCCTCATAGGAGCTTCACCATAACTGGCATCACTCCAAGTAGCGATCATTATTCTCCCCACCCAAATGCAACCATTGATCCCTAGTTCCTATCAAATATCTAAGGACTCTCTTAGTTGCCTCCCCATCCCTCTTAGTGGGAGTATTTAGACTTCTACTCAGCACTCTTACAGCCGCAGCTAAATCCGGCCGGGTACAATTCATAAAATAGATTAGACTTCCCACTACTTGCCTGTAAGGAATAGTTTGCATGAACTTCTGTTCTTCAAGAGATAATTCATCGTCTAAGACTATGACTCCTTCTTCCTCACTCCCCTCACTTCCCTTCTTTAACTCCATTGGAGTTGTACAACTATTAACTTTATCTATCTGAAATCTTTCAATCTATTGCTTCCTTTTGAGTCAATCTTATAATCTTCCTTTTTTTGTCTCTTTCTACTTGAATTCCCAAAATATATTTTGCTTCCCCCATACCCTTCATTTCAAATCTCCCCTTAAGATCGGTTTTCAGTTTAATAATATTATCCGTTGATTTATTTAAAACAAGCAAATCATCAACATAAATTGCAATAAATATAACACATTCATCATCTTCAAAAACATAGATTGAGTGATCTGAGCTGATCCAGATATATCCCAGACCGGTAAGAAACTCATCAAGCTTCTTATTCCACTGTTGAGGCGCTTGTTTCAAACCATAAAAAGATTTAATCAGCTGGCATACTTTACTCTCCTCTCCTTCCTCCACAAATCTTTCGGGTTGTCGCATGAAGATCTCCTCTTCCAATTCTCCATAATAAAAGGTTGTCTTAAATTCCATCTGGTGCACCTCTATGTCTTGCAGTGCTGCGAGACTGAGAAGTTTTCGGACGAAGGGAAATCTGACGACCAGGGCAAAGGTTTCTTCGTAGTCTATTCCCTCCTTTTGTGTAAATCATTTTGCCACTGATCGGGCCTTGTAGCGCTCAATTGTGTTATCTAGGTTCAGTTTTAATTTGAAAACCCACTTACAACCGATTGGTTTTCAGTGAGGTGGACAATCCACCAGCTCCCAAGTATCGGCTGCAATAGTTGAGGCCATCTCCTCATTTATGGCTGTCTTCCACCGGTTCCTTTCTGGACAGGTCATCGCCTCTCCATAAGTCTGAGGTTCATCTTGATGAGATAGTTTTGTTACCTTGTTATTAACCTGCTTTTCTTGCAACCTTTTGCTACTTCTCCTTCCCCCCTCAAAAAATCTGTGGCCGGAATAGATGGTTCTCGTGGGTTCTTTCGAACAATCTTCGCTTCTCCCCTGTCCCTTGATTCCGAATCAATTTCCACCACGTCTTCTGTTGGAATTCAAGTATTTTCTAGGTCTAGAGATTGCAAAATAAAAATCAAATAGGAGATATTAACAACCTACCTCTAACTCCTCACTCATGTCCCCATACTTGTCGCAGTCACTGAAGAATGGAAGAGGAGTTAGCCATGGCTGCCTGTAATATCTAGAGAGACAGGCAGTTGTTTCATTGGGTTTTCTAAAAGATACTTAACGGAGGCCTGGATTTGATCCTGGATCCTACCGCTCGTGAAGTCCGCGTTTATTGGTGATTTTATCCAACTAGTCTAGATCAACGATGATCTATTTGGGGTAAAATAATTATATAAATAATTACACGTAGACTAATTCATTTAACGAGAACTATATACATAATGCATAGAAACAGTTGTACGGAGTACGGTACATTACGAAATAAATACCGCGCATTTTAGTTGACTTCAGAAAGAATACCGCTCAAGTATTTATGACGACTACGATTGAAACCCAGATTTGATCGGACGGCCTCGAAGGATGTCGAGATCGCGGAATAGGATTTTGGCGGTTTGCGATCACCGTCACATCGAATGACACGTGGCAAAACCACATTGGATTGCGGCAACTCCGGGGATTACAGAAACGAATCCGGATATGACATGTGTTGACATTTTGGCAATGTCGTACGATGGTCGTACAGAAAGTACACCGGCACTTGTACTTTTTTGTACGACACAATATTTTTATTGGTAGCGTACTATAGTAGATAGAGTTTTACACAGAGATAGGACTTAGAAAAATTTGGTAGATAGGACCCTCTCTCTGAGAGAGCTTCTGTACAAAAGGTCATCTTTGACCATTCATAACTATCAATTTACTTCACCATTTTCAGTGATTCTTTTTGCTCCCGACTCAGGGGAGTCTAGGCTACACAAGGATGTAGTCGGTCAGAGTTTTTGTGTGCCAGGGTGGATGTATTTCTAAAGGAAAGTCAAAGTGGGTGAATTTGTCCAAATCTCATATTCTAACTTTGCATTCTGTGGTGGAACAGAGCACACACAGAGTTTTATTTCACATGGGTGAATCTGTACAGGGGTTCTGACTGTCAAGGGGTCAGTCATTTGGGTTTATATCAAGTTAGGAGTCGGCACTATCTAGATTAGCTTCTTTGGATCTGCCTACTCTGAGGGCCAATGGAGGTCTCAAAATTTCATCTTCCGCTTCAGGTACAGTTGTCACTGGAGTTTCCGCAACCGGGTCCTTTTCGGTCTAATTTGTACCTGCAAGAATGTCATCTTTGCTAAAACCTGGATAGTTAGGAAGCTCAAAGTCATCGGAATTTTTTGACTCAAATCTGATTTTTACTGACTTTGTATACTTGAAGGGATCCACAAACTTTCCTTCATCCATAACTACAAGATGCTTTACTAAGATCATATCTTCTCTTTTTATATCATAAACTCTATACCTTCAACATCCTCATCATATCCTAATAGATATCCCGGTTTTCCTTTAGGATCTAGCTTCCAATTAGACCGATCTGTATCTAGACTGAATACTTGACTGCCGAAAAACCTTTAAGTGAGATATGTCTGGTTTCCGGCCTGTCCATCTCTCATAAGGTGTTTGATCTTTTATAGCTGAAGTAAAAACTCTATTTTTGAGGTAATTAGCACAATTCATTGCTTTTGCCCAAAACATTTTTCCTATCTTCTTATCTGACAACATACTTTAGCACTATCACTAAGTGTTCTACTTAACCTTTCAGCTACCCCATGTTGAAATATCAGTATTGTCTAGGTCTAGAGATTATTAAATAAAAGGCAAAAAGGGGACACTGACAACCTGCCTCTAACTCTTTACTCAAGTCCCCACACTTGTCGCAGTCATTGAAGACTTGAAGAGGAGTTGGATCCATGGCTGCCTAGACTGTCCAAAGAGGACAGGTAGGCAAATCTTGATAGAGTTATCTAAAAGGTTTGATGGACCCAGGATTTGATCTTAGTACCTGTCGTCCGTCAACTTAGCCGTTAGCTTTAACCTATAAGTCTAGGACCAGTGTTAAGGTATTATAGGTTTGACAAATAAATAAAGTGTTACACTAAGACTAGTTCGTTTAACAGGAAATAGATACGTAATGCATAGATACATTTTTGTATAGTACGGAGTACGGTTTAATGTACGGATATCGCGCATTTGTTTCGAACGCGAAACAAATACTGCGCACAAATTAATGACAGCTACGATCGAAAACTGGTTTTGATCGGACGACCGAAAAAGGATGCCGAAATCGCGGAAGGAGTTTTCGGCGGTTTGCGGTCATCGCCACATAGGATGACATGTGGAAAAATGACATTGGATCGCGGCATCTCTGAGGATTACGTGATTGAATCTGGAGATGACATTTGTCGACATTTTGGCCATGTCGTACGATGGTCGTACATAAAGTACACTGGCACCTGTACTTTTTGTACGACACAGCTATTTGATTGGTGCTGTACTTCAGTAGATAGGGTTTTAGAGAGAGATAGGACTTAGAAAATTTAAGAGGTAGCAGTCTCTCTCCGAGAGAGCTCCGGTACAAAAGGGTCATCTTTGACCATTCATAACTATCAATTTACTTGACCATTTTCAATGATTCTTTTTGCTGCCGACTCAGGGGAGTCTAGGCTACACAAAGGTATAGTTGGTCAGATTTTTTGTCTGCCAGGGTGGATGCATTTCTAAGGGAAAGTCAAAGTGGGTGAATGTGTCCAAATCTCATATTCTAACTTTTCATTTGTGGTGGAACTGAGCACACAGAAGTTGTTATTTCACATGGGTGAAGTTGTTTTGGGGTTTTGACTTTCAAGGGGTCACTCATTTAGGTTTATATCAAGTTGGAGTCGGCACTACCTAGATTAGCTTCCTTTATATCTGCCTACTCTGAGGGCCAATAGAGGTCTCAGAGTTTCACCCCATTCTGTTCCGGGTTTTCTGGAAGTGTCCTTTTGTGTTGGACTCCATCTTCCCTCAGAAAATCCTCAAACTGGTTAGAAGTATACCCTCCACCATTATCACTCTTTACTCTTTTGATTGGAGTTGAATGGAGTTTTTTCGCTCCATGCTTTATATAGTCTAAACAATCCTGAGCTTTTGACTTGTTTTTCAAAATATACACCCTAGAATACCGAGACCAATCATCAGTCATAGTGATCATAAATCTTTTCCCCCTGGTGAGGGCACTTTAGCCGGTCCCCAAATATCTGTGTGTATTAAATCTAGAATTCTTTCTCCCTTATAGGTGGTTGTTTTGGGAAAGAATAATCTGTGTGCTTTACCTTGAGCACATCCACTACAATCACTGATATTATCACTCCCACTGAACTGAATCCCTTCCACCACTCCCATCTTTTTCATCTCTCTTAACTTATCTAGATTCACATGCCCTAGACTCTTATGCCACATCATAATATCATGAACACCAACATAATAAAGTTTCTTTGTTTCATTACTTAAAATCAGCCTAAACATCCCTTGGCTACCTTTCTCAGCAATGAAATAGACATCCTCCTCAAAACTAGCATTAAAGACTCCTTCCGTATTGCTAGTTAAAAAACCCTTATCATCTAATACAGATGTTTGTTCAGCTCCGTAATAAACAATACATCTGAGAATGTTACTATAGATGTCTTTCCTTGTACTAACACTTTCAGATCTACCGATCCTACAAGAGTAGTAGTGACTATCCTCATATCCCCATACTTTATCTCTACGGTGGGAATCTTTCTTATCTTAGTGAACAGGTGCTTATCCTAACACATGTGCATGGAGGCACCTGAATCTATAATCCAGCCTGCTTCACCTTTATATCCACCGTAAGCACATTTTTGCCTTCGTGGAATTTCGACCTCGTTTTTCGCCACCAACTGATCATCCAATAGGAGCTCATCGTCCTCGTCCTCGGATTCCGCCTCATGTACATGTGTCACAAGGGCCTTTTTCTTTCCTGTCGGGGTTCCACTGGTTTGCCCCTCCTTTAACCGAAGCTCGGTTAGCTTATTGCACTCTGCCATATAGTGCCATAGTTTCTTACAAAAATGACATAAACCTTTGGGAGCCCTTAGTCCGAACTCGTCGGTCTGATTTTTCTGCTCCCTCCCCCCATAGTTTCTGACCGGTTTCCGGGAATCCTTTTTCCTCCTATCGGTCTCAGTTGCCAGGGCTTGCCCACTCTTTCCTCCCCTTCGGATCTCAATCTTTTTTCCCGAACGAAAATCATCCCCACCACTGAGTTCCATATCCTCCTTGAGTCGGCCAAGTCCTGCACACGGTTAACTATGTCCTCGAACTCATCGAGTAACTTCATCAGTAGACAGTTAACCTTTTCTTTTTCACTAAAATCTTTTCTCGCACTCTCTAGCTCCATGAAGATTGTAGCAAGCTCATTGCAAAAATCCAACATCTTCCCCCATTTGTATACATACTCTTTAACTTTCTGATCAGCGAACTGTTGTTGCTGAATCGTACCACTTCTGTACATCAATATGAGAGCCATCCAAAGATCGAATGCCCTTTCTACTTGCAAATGAGGACATGGAAGTCCTTCAGTAAGATGGCGAATGATGAAGTACTTTGCCACCATATTGTTGAAGTAAGAGGTATCAGTATCATTGTCCTCGTTCCTCGGATTAGGTGACATGAATGTTGAACCAGTTGCTATTGGTGTGGTCGTCTCCTTCTCCATTCTTTTGTCCACCACCTCTACTTCTTTTGTCTTCTCCGTTAAAGATGGATCTGCTTTCCTTGTGAATCTGCTTCCTCCAAACCCTGGAGGGATTCCTAGACCAAATGGACGCCCCACTTGTCCACTCACTATCCCCTAAAACCTTTTCTCGTATAGAGCTCCTATCATCATACTTTCCCAATATATGAAGCTAGTTCCATTAAAAATTGGTACCCTAGAGGGTGGGCCTATAACGTGAAACTTTTAGACCTCCATAAGTCCTCAAAATGGACAGCTTCCAAGAAGCCTCTAGGATAACCCTGACCCCTTTCTGTTTCAGCAAGAACAACTGCCACCCAGGCAAACAAAAACCTTCACCATCTTCACCCATGTGAAGGCAAGGCTCTCTTAAGTTGATAGCAAAAAGAATCTCTGAATTTGCTCCCCTGAGCAGTTAGTTATAGAGGGTCAAAATTGACCTTTTGTACAGAAGCTCTCTGGGAGAGAGGGTCCTATCTACCAATTTTTCTAAGTCCTATCTCTCTCACAGACTCTATCTACTCATGTATGGAGCCAATCATATTACACTTCCGTAAACAAAAGTACAGCTGTCGGTGTACTTTATGTACGGATACTGTACGACATGGCCTTAAAGGCGACACATGTCATATCCGGATTCGATCCCGTAATCTCGGAGATGCCGGGATCCAACGTAATTTTGCCACGTGTCATCCGATGTGGGGATGACTACAAACCGCCGAGATTCTCTTCCGCAATCTCGGTGCTCTTTCCGGCCGTCCGATTGAATGCATATTTTAATCGGAGCCGTCATAAATACATGCACAGTATTTGATTCGTTAAAGAAACAAATGCGCGGTACTCGTTTCTAAGATATACCGTAATCCATACTTTTACATAGCTGGATCTATGCATTCGATAAGCAATTCCAGTTGTATGAATTATCCTAGGTTGTAATGTTTAAATTAATATCAAACCCTATAGTATAAATCATTAGCTCTAGTCTTAACGAATAAGGTTAGCGTATACCAGCTGCTTGACGTGGGGCGGGTTCCACGATAAAAAAGTGGTTCCGTCACTAATCCTTTTGGTAAATAAACTACCTATCAGTAAATCAACTAATCTATTTCCCGTAAACCTCTGGATAGCCAAGGTAGCCATGGCTCTAGCTTCCTCTCCAACTTCTCAATGACTGCGACAACTGTGGGAGTTGGAGAGAGAAGTTAGAGATAAACTGCCTCGGCTTCTTTCTGTATTTCTATTTAGACCTAGAAAATACTTAAAAAGGACAATCAATTTCTACAGGTTATGACTCAATCTTCGTCCTCATCGATTATCTGACGAAAAATGGCACATTTCCTACCCACGACATCCACAACAACAGCCTGGGATGTGGCAGATTTATTCTTTCGGAGATATTTCGCCATCACGGACTACCAAAGAGGATGGTCATCGACCGTGATCGGATGTTTGTGAGCCACTTTTAGAGGAGTCTGTTTGAGCTGTGTGGAACGTTGTTGGCCATGTCCATAGCTTATCACCCTCAAACCGATGGTCAGACCGAGAGGGTGAACCAGACTCTGGAGGAGGCTTTACGGGCTTATGTAGCGGTGCACCAAACAGATTGGGTGAACCATTTGATGGCAATTGAGGTGGCGTACGACAGCGTTGTGCACTCTTCCACGAATGCCACGCCATTTTCCCTCAATAGACGAGAACCCACCTTTCCCCAAAATTTATTGGTCGTGAACTGCTTTACACCTGCAGCTCTGGATTTTGCCAAAACACTACACGGAAACCTAGAAAAAGCGGCGAAAGCGCTCTAGCTTGCAAAGGACCGTCAAAAATTGTAGACCGACCCTCACCGAAAGGACATCGTCTTTGGTGTGGGTGATAAGGTTCGCCTTAACATGGCGAACATGTTTTTACCAGGTGCCCTCTCAAAGAAATTGGCACCGAGATTTACGCGCCCTTTCACGGTTCTTTCGAAAGTGGGTGAGGTGGCCTATAAGTTGGATATACCTCAGGATTGTCATATCCACATTGTTTTCCATGTTTGCCTCCTCAGACCATTTCCCGACCCCAATTCAATTTTTCCCAATCGACGGCGGCATTACCCATTTACCACCAATTCAGGGTACATTGGACGAGTACGAAGTGGAAGATATCCTTCAGTCGCGTCACATTCGGAATTCTACCTCCACCCAATACTTGGTGCGTTGGAAGGGCTAGGGAGTTGAAGATGATTCTTGGGTGGACAAGAAGGATCTCCATTCACCTGAATTGCTGCGCCGGTTCCCGCGGAGTGAGGACACTCAGCTTCACCGGAGGGGCAAACCCAACGGACGCGATAAAGGAACGAATCGCAGTATTGCAACCATCACGATCATATTGGGGACGCGGTGAAGAAACGCAGCCGGGATGTTAACGGACCGCAACGGTATGGTGGCGAAACCATCGAAGCTCAGCATAGTAGACGTGCCGTCAGAGAAGCACAGCGCCACCGCTGTGCTGACAGGAAATCGCAACGGCGCATTTGTGAAGCGCAACATTGGCAACATCGAGCCCTCGGTATCGCCGCAGCCGCGCAATTTACTAAATGTTGGACGCTGCGATACCCTCGTACGCTGCGATGGTCGGAAGAGTCCAATAGTAAAACCCTCCACCCTCACAGTTAAAGCCCCCATCGGCCTTCGCGATCAACCTAGTCGAAGAAGTTTGGAGAGCGTTTCACTCCACACAGCTAACTTACCTTCACTCGTCAAATTACCGGAATTATCATGTGCAACAACGTCCATGGGGTCGTCATCCTCTCCACCACCAAAGAGAAGGAGACTTGTCCGAGTGGGCCAGGAGGAAATACCCTGCCAGGGTAGACTGTTAGTGGCGGCGGAGGTCTTGGTAGCCGCAGATCGAAGGAGGGAGGTAGAAGAGGAACCTGAGTTCAAAGAGACAGCCAGTAGAGAGGCGGGACCAGCGGAAAAAAGTGGAGGAGAGGGGTCAGAAATTCGCAGGACCCCTAAGGCAACCCACTTCAAGAAGGGGATCAGGAGGATGAAGAAGACCATGAGCTCTCGGACGCTGAAAAACTAGAGCGGGAACCGACACCCCCACCAATAGAGGAGCATGCCTCTGATCTTGAGGTGATGAGGGACCCTAATAAGGAGAGCACCGCGGACGAGCAGTCTTCAGAGAGTTTTGAAAAAAAGGCAGAGGCTCAGTATCCTAGCGGGGATGAGGTATTCGTTCTTCGATGGGAGGAAGGGGTTACGGAAGGGGAAAGTGAAATAGAGGAAGAAATTCTTGATTATCTTTTTCCACATCCTAAAGACACTCAATACCCAGACCTCACCTTTAGCTTTGCCAAACGCTTTTATTGGGATCCTTCAGAGTGGCCAACGGCGTGGCGCACAAGAAAACATGAAAACCTCTTAACATCCCCACCAGCGTGCTGTCACATCCAGCCTGGAATTTCATGAGGACCAAAGACCTAGGGAATAACCATAAAGGCTATGTGCTGTTAAACCCTCATGCCCTATCATTTGTGGAAGTGGTAGAAGACCACTATCGGTACTGGGTGGATGTGCCAGGGCTGCTCTGCTAAAATCACCCATAAGATGTCTGTCTTCACGACATCATCTCACGGGCTAAAGTCACACCCGAGGTACGAGCACTTAAATTAGCTCGGAAAAATGCTCTACAAAAGGCCTAAGCTGCCAGGAAACATATTTCTTTCAAATTGAGGAAAGTGCCTCGGTGGGAACCGGGACGAGGTGGTAGAGGAAGCCTAACCAATTGCAGAGCCCGAAGCTCCCCAAAGTTCGGCACCTGAAGCACCTACACGTGCAGCTATTCTAGTGCAACCCGAAGCACCCGCGGTTGCACCGGAGGAAGGGGAAGACCAAGTTCGGGAGCGAATCACCCAGAGACGCTTGGCAACAGCGGACCATCACATTGCGCTGTTGGAGACTCGATGTGAGTAACTCCAAAGTGAATTGGACACTCTACGACAAAGATTTGAGGAGTACCGTGAGGAGACATACAGAATACTCGAGCAACTTCGGTTCCCTTGAGTAAGTGAGGTTCAGCGGGACACTAAATCCTTAGTGGGAGGAACTATAACAAGGTTACAGAGTGGAATACTTAGTGGTTAGAAATCAGGCTGCTATAGTTGCAGTTCCAGAGCGGCGCAGCTGCGACGCCAGAGTAGCCCAACAAAGCAACGTATTAACTTAGTAGCGTATTATAGCAGTGCAACGTAGCAGCATAGCAACGCCGCAAAATGTAGATTGAACTGCATTGTTCTAGAAAGATAGTTTTGGATAGATCTCGATTGACCAAGAAGGTCCACGTGTACATATGTAATACAGGTTTACTAGCAACTGGAGAGTTTAAATAAATGAGTAGTCCTAGTCAACAGACAGACTCTTTTGAGTAGACTTTCGCAGCGGGCTTTCAACTTGTAATCTATCCTTGATTAATAAAGTTGAACCGTTAACCGTGAGTGTTGTGTACTTTTGTTGTCGCTGTGAGGAGATCCTTGGAGGATTTTCGCTGATCATTATAGTGTGCTG
>JBBHKE010003285.1:105617-176595 GCA_037447655.1 Zygnema cylindricum
TTTTTTTTTTTTTTCACTTTTTATTTTCACTAATTTCACTAAAAAAACACAATTTCACTAAATTGGGTGTTATCTATAAAATCAGACAGTAAATGACGATATATAAGTCGGAGATGACAACTAACCCGACGTATAAGTCGGAGGTAACAACTGAACCCGATACTGCAGACATTAAACTACGAGGTCGTCGTACAAAAAAGGGGTTAGACATTTTGTGTAAGCCAACAATTAAAAGACGAAGCCTACAAACACATCGAACGTAGTGAGTTCCACAACTAGAAGTGAAGACTAGGAGAGTCCAAATTTATTTCTAAAGATCAAGATTGGGGAAAAAACATGCTGCTGGAGCATCAAATTACAGACGTCATAGCCCAAGTCAACAATGGAGGCTGAATATGCAGCCCAATCAACAGTAGAGGCTGAATATATAGCAGTAAATGACAGACTAAAATATCTATTGTGGGTTAAATCACTTTAACACAAAAAAATCACTTTAATCACTTTTATTTTTCACTTTTTTTTTTTTTTTATTAGGATTTATGCAAACTGGTGCATAGGTTGTTTGGTGCAAAAATAAAATGTTGTTCTACAACCACCGTTGCAGCAGGAGAACCAGCAATGGTAGCGGAAGTAGACATCTTCTCAGCAAAAGCTATCGAGTACCTTCTCCAACAACCAACTTTCAGATGACACAGAATGTGATATACAATTCCAAACTGACTCAGATTTAGCACCACAATTCAGAACACAATGTACTGACAACTCCCAAAGTTGCAGACCAATTGACCAAGTCAACCATAAGATATAGTCTCTGCAAGTTTCTCATAAACTGCCTTTTGATAGCTATCTTCCCAAGACTGGATACATAAATTTGGCCAAGTCCTAGACTATATACTCACGATGAGTATCTACTGCTTTCTAACCAATCAAATATCAGTACTTGAAATAGTGGTGCTGTACTGTAGTACGACAGAGTACGAAAACTGTACGTCTCTGTTTCTATAGTACTTCGAAAACCCTATTTACTACTTGCCGCTAAATGAATAGTATAACACTATTTACCAATGCACTAAACTACAACCATTTGTTTTCCAAATATTTACAGATACTGTCCGTACAATTAATGTTGCCGATGCTCAGTCAGCATTAGTCACAAAAGTCCAAATGAATGTTGGTCAAGTGGTACGAAACATCCTGAGTGCGTAGGGCGCACTTAGTCATTGTGGTCCCCACTTGAATCGCGTCCGTCAACTTGGTTAGTATTAACGATCTACTTTCGATCTCTTACAATGCTCTCCCTGATATTCGTTTTAGTCTCTGTCCGTCCGATTCACCGAAACCTATCGTTCGACTTGTGACACGTGTATGTGGGTGTCGGCGCCACTCCGCAATACCTGCATTATCTTCAACTGTCGATACGTGTCCCTGCAAAAGTACAGTACACTGTACTGTCCATCTGCTACTGTCACACTATCAAAGGTAAGTATTATATCTGACTTAGATGGAAAATATTCTAAGTCCTTAATCTCCCCTCATAGTCTTGTCTACTGAACTAAAAATTTCATATTTCAACAACAAACAACCATCTCAATAACCCAAGTAATCTTTTTAAAAGTAAGCATATGGCTATAAGAATGCAATTCGTAAGAGAACAAGTTCTTGCAAAAATTATTGGATTAGAATATCTGCAATATTCTAAGATAGTGGAAGATATGTTAATGAAAGCATTTCGTGCTCTTGAGTTAGCATAATGCAGGGAAGCATGTGGTCTGAGTAGTTGAGAGTCCAAAGTTTAGGGGGAGCATTGTTTTATAAACTCTAGTCTCTCACTAAATCTGTATGTGAGGGAGAGATCTAAGACTAAGTCATATATTCCTAGTATCAATTTAAAGTATGAACCATGAATAGGTGATAGTAACACGTGTCACTCACCAGTGAAAGGAAAATCCCAAAGTCCATGTACAGTTGAAGCGCGAACGTCGGACTCGTATACTACGGACAATAAACAGACACGGATTATCCGGAATGGACCACATGAAGATTACAAACGGACGAACTTCTTATTAGGGGAGCACAAAGAGGACTACTTGGGTTGTACAAAGCGTACGGAGATGACTCATGAAACATTTCGGTGGTCGGTGGAGTGTTTCCACCAGAGTACGCTTAGTTCAATCTACATATGTTTTAGGAGTGTTTAGGGTAGATTATTAGTTATGGGGACAAACTAGGGTTGTTCGTAGCTAAGTACAGATCATAGAATTGAATGTAACAGGTAGTGTTGTGTATCAGTAAAAAAATTATCGCGATAACACGGATACTGATAGTTATCAATTATCGAACGCTCAAAGGTCCCGATATATCGGCATGAGACCAACAAATTCCATATCGGCGATAACTTCAAAAAAATATAGTATGCATACAATAGTAGTTTATTACATACTGATTGTATTATTGCCTTTATATAGTGTGGCATAACACGTATAAGAATTTGTTATGTATCTGTTTAATTGAAATTTATTACGGACAACGCAGCTCATAAACGTTGACAAATTTAAAACAATGCTTTATAGTTTTAAAACTATAGCACCGAAACAAAAATATTAAATTACATTGTAAACTTTAAAAATCAAACTTTTCCGAAAACCAGACGAACAGAGCAGACGAACAAATCTGTTGGACTGCCGCCATTTCCAGCCACCATCTTCTTAAAATTCAAAAGGACATTCTGGAAGGGTATGGGAGCGTGGAACCCAAGTAAAACCGTTTTCAATTAGAAATAATAAAGGAAATATCGCGATTTTTTTATCGAAATCGGGGGAAAAGTGGTCCGTGGCGCGTCATAGGAATAACACGTACAATTGAGTGTACTGGTCGTACATTGGTGTTATCGACGATAAGTTACCGATGTTATCGGCTACTTATCGGCGATAACACTGATGTCGATATATCGTACCAATATATCGATTATCGACAACCTGAAAAAACGCCCATATCGATTATCGACAAATCCTTACCGATACACAACACTAATAGCAGGTAAAGATATCGGACAGTATGACATGTATCGCTTAGGTAGGTAGATTAGGTAGTTAGGGCGAACCTCCATCAGGGGAAAAGTGTGGTTTATTACCAGAAAAGTGCATTTCCGTATAGGGCCATCGCATTTTTGTACATGGCCGTTCTGTTTTTTTTTATATAAAATATGATTACTGGAGATTCGTTAAGATTTTCCCAATTTTTCGGCGACAAGGTAGACCGTCTAATTATGTATTTTTGAAGCAAGCGGTCGTTCTATTCAGTGTCTAGCTAGTCTTCTCAAGGAGGAGACTAGCTAGACACTAGAAGCGTAAAATTTTTACGTGTGGAAAGGCCACGTACGAACCACGCGCCTTCAAACAGACGAGAATCAAATTCAACGAAAACCACCAAAAAATATTTGTCGAAGAGTAAGCTATGACGCCTCCTCCTCAATCCTTTGACATTCGGAATTTGCGTCGCCACAACGAAACACAAACGACAAAACAACAATAAAAGTGACAAAACACAAACGTACAAATTGTACATTCACGTAATTTAGTTTTGCAGCTGGTTGTACGGATACTGGTTCATATTTTATGCTTTTGGAATCTTTGACGAAGCTCGTCGTCAAAACAAGAACCTACGTGCATCGAATCGAAAGGAAGCACTTACATGATAGATGTTGAAATATGTGTTTTTTTAATGTATTTTATGGGTCATTCATTTTGGAAACAAAAAGGTTTTGAAGGCAGCTAGGCTCTAACTTCTCTCTCTCTCTCTCTCTCTCTCTCTCTCTCTCTCTCTCTCTCTCCTTCTTTCTCTCTCTCTCTCTCGTATCTCCACACTTGTTGAAGTCACTGATGACTAAAGAGAGAGAGAGATAGATTCATGACAACTTGAGCAACAAAGAGGAGATGGTGAATAGTCTAAAGAGATTGTACCAAAAAGATTACGGACCAACTAGGAATTGATCTTGGTCCCTACGATTTCGGAATACGGCAACCTTGTTCTATAGTCTATGAACAGTTGGATATATAGGTTAGATAGCACCTAAAGAGAGATACATGCATATTGAACCGATTAACTAGGTATCCAGGAAATATAACATACAATCAGTAAGAATTTTGTATGCCCGCCGGTATTGCACTTAACAAATGCATCCGATATTTATTTTGAACGGCCAATATTAAAAATGGGTTTGCATCGGACGGCTATTACTCAAAGCCGGCATCACGGAATGGCATTCTTGGCGGTTTATGGACATTTTTTCACTGAATAACACGTGGCGCAGCGAAAATGAAATGCAGAATCACCGGAGAGCATCAAGATGAGTCTTAGAGTGACAAACGTCCTCACCATGGCTATGTCGTACCTTGACCGTACAAAAGGTACCACGGGATCAGTACCTTCTTGTGCAGTACAGTTTTGTGATCGGTGCTGTACAACAATATATAGGGGTTTAGAGAGGATTTTAGGACTTAGTCAATTTGGTAGGTAGCCGCCTCTCTCCTAGAGAGCTTGGGTACAAATAGGCATCTTTGCCTCTTTATAATTATTGGTCTGATTGGGCGTTTTAACAGATGTCTTTTCTTGTAGACTTAGGGGAGTCCTGAATACACAAGGGTGTAGTAATCCATAAACTTTGCGTGCCAGGGTGGCAGTAGCTCTGAGACCAGAGGAGCCATTGAAAATTAACTACAGGCGTCATATTAAAAGGGAGTTTTGTAATCCAATGGGGGATACATAATCACAGGTTATGGGACAACACTCTAGGGTGCCCATTTTTAATGGAACATGATTCATCTATTGGGAAACGATGATGACAGGAGCATTCTGCGAAAAGCAATATTCGGGAATAAAGAGTGGAAAAGTGAGGAGTCCATTCCCAAGAACTCCACCAGGGTTTGGGGGAATTAAATTTTGTGGGACCTCATTTTGTCCAAGGAAGGAAGCAAATGAAAGGGAGAGCAGTGTGTCGGAGGGAGGAAAGGAGAAAAGGAAGGAGCCCCTTACTATTATTGCCTCGGCGATAGAGACATCAGTTTAAAAGACCGAGGAAAATGATACTCTCACGTGGGAGTAAAGCAACATGGCACCGAGACACTTCATTTAAAGGCATCTCACTCAGGGTTTGGCAACATCTCATCTTCACATAGTGGCGGCTGCGGATCTTTGGGCAGCAATGGTGGATATTTACAAGAGTGGCAATATTTAGGAGCAACAAGTTGTTGAATAGAAACTAAGTGCATACTCTTACAAAGGGGGTGTAACTCTGAGACCTCCATAAGTCCTCAGAGTGGACAGCTTCCAAGAAGCCTCTAGGATAATCCTGACCCCTTTGTGTTTAAGCAAAAATAACTGCCACCCTAGCAGACAAAAACCCTGACAACCTGCACCCCTGTGAAGGCAAGACTCCCCTGAGTCAGTAGCAAAAAGAATCTCTGAATTTGCTCCCCTGAGCAGTAAGTTATGGAGGGTCAAAGTTGACCTTTTGTACAGAAGCTCTCTGGGAGAGAGGGTCCTATCTTCTAATTTTTCTAAGTCCTATCTCTCTCACAGACTCTATCTACTGATGTACGGAACCAATCAGAATTGAGTTTCGTACGCAAAAGTACAGCCGCCGGTGTACTTTCAGTACGGACATTGTACGACATGGCCTAAATGTCGACACATGTCAAATCCGGATTCGGTGCCATAATCTCCGGAGATTCTACAATCCAACGGAATTTCGCCACGTGTCATCCGATGTGGCGATGGCCACAAACCGCCGAAATCTCCCTCCGCGATCTCGGCGCTAATTCCGGCCGTCCGATTAAATTCAGATTTAATCTTAGCCGTAATAAATACATGCGCGGTATTTATTTCACTTCCGAAACAAATGCGCGGTACTGATTCGTAATCCGTACCGTCATCCGTACCGGTTCTATGTATCCCGTAATCCGTAACAGTTAAATGAATTTATCGTACGTATACATCTTTAAATAATTATCAAACTATATAGTATGTATCACTATAGCTAGACCTAACGGCTAAGGCTACCGGCTATTTCCTATCTGCCGGCCGTTAGGTACAGGGATCAAATCCTGCCGCCGGCGCTTAAATTTTAATTAAATAAATAAACCCTAGTATTAAATTCCCGTAAACTTTAGGATAGCCAAGGTAGCCATGGCTCTAGCTTCCTCTCCAACTTCTCAGTGACTGCAACAAGTTTGAGAGTTGGAGAGAGAAGTTAGAGATAGACTGCCTCGGCTTCTTTCTATTTCTATTTAGACCTAGAAAATACTAATAAATCCATTAGTTTCTACACTCCCCTTATTTTCTAGTCAATCTTTAATTTCAGACCACACTTCTCCCTGCAAAAAATTAGCTTAGGGGAAGGCACAGGTTTGGTCATCATATCTGCTACCATCTCACTATCTGGTCTGTACTCTAAACTGATTATTTTGTTTTCTACTTTCTCTCTAACAAAGCTGAGTCTGATGTCCATGTGTTTGGCTTTAAAATGGTGTTTAGGATTGGCAGAAATAGCGATTGCTGCCTGATTATCACAAAATATTTTCTGCACACCACTCTTAAGGTGACCAAGCTCACCAAGCAAAGACTTGACCCACATCAATTCTTTTACAGCAGAGCAAGAGGCCATATACTCAGCCTCCATGGTAGACTGAGCAATAACCTTTTGCTGTTTGCTACTCCAACAGCAAGCCCCATCACCCACATATAATACATATCCAGAAGTACATCTCCTCATCGGAGCATCACCATAACTGGCATCACTCCAAGTAGTGATGTCAGTATTCTCCCCACCCAAATGCAACCATAGATCTCTAGTTCCTACCAAATATCTAAGGACTCTCTTAGCTGCCTCCCAATCCCTTTTAGTGGGAGCATTTAGACTTCTACTCAGCACTCCTACAGCTGCAGCTAAATCCGGCCGGGTACAATTCATAAAATAGATTAGACTTCCCACTACTTGCCTGTAAGGAATAGTCTGCATGAACTTCTGTTCATCAGGAGATAATTCCTCGTCTAAGACTATGACTCCTTCTTCCTCACTCCCCTCACTTCCCTTCTTCAACTCCATTGGAGTTGTACAACTATTAGCTTTATCCATTTGAAATTTTTCAAGCATGTTCCCTATTGCTTCCTTTTGAGTCAGTTTTATAATTTTCCTTTTCCGGTCTCTCTCTACTTGAATTCCCAAAATATATCTTGCTTCTCCCATATCCTTCATTTCAAATCTCCCCTTAAGATCGGTTTTCAGTTTGTTAATTTTTTCCATTGATTTACTTAATACAAGCAAATCATCAACATAAATTGCAATAAATATCAAACCTTCCTCATCTTCAAAAACATAGATTGAGTGATCTGAGCTGATCCGAATATATCCCAGACCGGTAAGAAACTCATCAAGCTTCTTATTCCATTGTCGAGGTGCCTGTTTCAAACCATAAAGAGATTTAATCAGCCGGCATACCTTACTCTCCTCTCCTTCCTCCACAAAACCTTCGGGTTGTCGCATGAAGATCTCCTCTTCCAATTCTCCATGCAGAAAGGCTGTCTTGATGTCCATCTGATGCACTTCCATGTCTTCCGCCGCTGCTAAACTGAGAAGTATGCGGACGGAGGGAAATCTGACCACCGGGGCAAAGGTTTCCTCGTAGTCAATTCCTTCCTTTTGTGTAAATCCCTTTGCCACTAATCTGGCCTTGTAGCGTTCGATTGTGTTATCTGGGTTCAGTTTTAATTTGAAGACCCACTTACAACCAATTGGTTTTCGGTTAGGTGGACAGTCCACCAGCTCCCAAGTATCGGCTGCCATGATTGAAGCCATCTCCTCATTGATGGCTGTCTTCCACCGGTTTCTTTCTGGACAAGTCATCGCCTCTCTATAAGATTGAGGTTCATCTTGATGAGATAGTTTAGTTACCTTGTTATTAACCTGTTTTTCTTGCAGTCTTTTGCTACTTCTCCTCCCCCCCTCAAAATCTGATGCCGGAATAGATGGTTCTCGTGGATTCTTTCGAACAAACTCGGCTTCTCCCCTATCCCTTGATCCCGAATCAATTTCCACCACGTCTTCCGCTTCGAGTAGAGTTGTCACTGGAGTTTCCACAGCCGAGTCCTTTTCGGTCTGATTTGTTCCTGCAAGAATGTCATCTTCTCTAAAACCTGGATAGTTAGGAAGCTCAAAGTCATCGGAATTTTCTGACTCAAATCTGATTTTTACTGACTTTGTATATTTGAAGGGATCCACAGACTTTCCTTCATCCATAACTACTAGATGCTTTACTAAGATTATATCTTCCCTTTTTAAATCATAAACTCTATATCCTTTAACATCTTCATCATATCCTAATAAGTATCCCGGTTTTCCTTTAGGATCTAGCTTCCAATTGGACCGATCAGTATCTAGACTGAATACTTGACTACCGAAAACCTTTAAGTGAGATATGTCTGGTTTCCGGCCTGTCCATCTCTCATAAGGTGTTTGATCTTTTATAGCTGAAGTAAGAACTCTATTCTTGAGGTAATTAGCACAGTTCATTGCTTCTGCCCAAAACCTTTTTCCTATCTTTTTATCTGACAACATACTTCTAGCACTATCACTTAGTGTTCTATTTAACCTTTCAGCTACCCCATTCTGTTCCGGATTTTCTGGAACTGTCTTTTGGTGTTGAACCCCATCTTCCCTCAGAAAATCCTCAAACTGGTTAGAAGTATACTCTCCACCATTGTCACTCCTTACTCTCTTGATTGGAGTTTCATGGAGTTTCTCGCTCCATGCTTTATATTGTCTAAAACAATCCTCAGCTTCGGACTTGTTTTTCAAAAAATATACCCGGGAATACCGAGACCAATCATCAGTTATAGTCATCATAAATCTCTTCCCCCCCGGTGAGGGCACTCTAGCCGGTCCCCAAATATCTGTGTGTACTAGATCTAGAAGTTTTTCTCCCTTATAGGTGGCTGTTTTAGGAAAGGGTAATCTGTGTGCTTTACCTTGAGCACATCCACTACAATCACTTATATCATCACTCTCATTGAACTGAATCCCTTCCACCACTCCCATCTTTTTCATCTCTCTTAACTTATCTAGATTCACATGCCCAAGCCTCTTATGCCACATCATAATATCATGAACACCAGCATAGTAAAGTTTCTTCTTTTCATTACTTAAGATCAGCCTAAACATCCCATGGCTACCTTTCTCAGCAATGAAATAGACATCATCCTCAAAACTAGCAGTAAAGACTCCTTCCCTAGTGCTAGTAAAAAAACCCTTATCATCTAATACTGATGTAGAGATAAGATTTTTGTTCAGCTCCGGAATAAACAATACATCGGAGGATGTTAATATGGATGTCTTTCCTTCTACTAACACTTTTAGATCTACCGATCCTACAAGAGTAGTGGTGACTATCCTCCCATCCCCGTACTCTATCTCTACGGTGGGAATCTTTCTTATCTTAGTGAACAGGTGTCTATCCTTACACATGTGCATGGAGGCACCTGAATCTACAATCCAGCCTGCTTCACCTTTCAATCCACCGTAAGCACATTTCTGCCTTCGTGGAATTTCGACCTCTTTTTTCGCCTCCAACTCCTCATCCAAAAGGAGCTCATCGTCCTCGTCCTCGGATTCAGCCTCAAGTACCTGTGTGACAAGGGCCTTTTTCTTTCCTCTCGGGGTACCACCGGTCTGCCCCTCCTTTAACCGAAGCTCGGTTAGCTTAGTGCACTCTGCCATATAGTGCCCCGGTTTCTTACAAAAATGACATAGACCTTTGGGAGCCCTTGGTTCGAACTCATCTGCCTGTTTTTTCTGGTCCCTACCCCCATAGTTTCCAACCGGTTTTCGGGAATCCCTATTCCTCCAATCAGTCGCTGTTGCCAAGGCTTGGCCACTCTTTCCTCCCCTTCGGATCTCAATTGTATTCTCTTGAACGAGAATCATCCCTACCACTGAGTTCCATATCCACCTTGAGTCAGGCAAGTCCTGCACACGGTAAACTATGTTCACGAACTCATCAGGTAACTTCATCAGTAAACAGTTAACCTTTTCTTTTTCACTAAAATCTTTTCCCGCACTATGTAGCTCCATGAAGAGTGTAGCAAGCTCATTGCAAAAATCCAACATATTTCCCCCTTTGTATACATACTCCTTAACTTTCTGATCAGCCAACTGTTGTTGCTGAATCGTACCACTTCGGTACATCTCTATGAGAGCCATCCAAAGATCGGATGCTCTTTCTACCTGCAAATGAGGACTTGCAAGTCCTTGAGTGAGATGGCGTAGGATGAAGTGCTTTGCCGCCATATTGTTGAAGTCCCAGGTTTCAGTATCATTCTCCTCGTTCCTCGGAATAGGTGACATGAATGCTAAACCAGTTGCTATTGGTGTGGTCGCCTCCTTCTCCTTTCCTTTGTCCACCACCTCTCCTTCCTTTGTTTCCTCCGTTGAAGGTGAATACTCTTTCCTGGTGAATCTGCTTCCTCCAAACCCTGGAGGAATTCCAAGACTTGATGGACGCCCCAATCGTCCACTCACTATTCCCCAAAACCTTTTTTCGCATAGAGCTCCTATCATCATACTTTCCCAGTATATGAAGCCAGTTCCATTAAAGATTGGTACCCTAGAGGGTGGGCCCATAACCTGTAACTTTGAGACCTACATAAGTCCTCAGAGTGGACAGCTTCCAAGAAGCCTCTAGGATAATCCTGACCCCTTTGTGTTTAAGCAAAAATAACTGCCACCCTAGCAGACAAAAACCCTGACAACCTGCACCCCTGTGAAGGCAAGACTCCCCTGAGTCAGTAGCAAAAAGAATCTCTGAATTTGCTCCCCTGAGCAGTAAGTTATGGAGGGTCAAAGTTGACCTTTTGTACAGAAGCTCTCTGGGAGAGAGGGTCCTATCTTCTAATTTTTCTAAGTCCTATCTCTCTCACAGACTCTATCTACTGATGTACGGAACCAATCAGAATTGAGTTTCGTACGCAAAAGTACAGCCGCCGGTGTACTTTCAGTACGGACATTGTACGACATGGCCTAAATGTCGACACATGTCAAATCCGGATTTGGTGCCATAATCTCCGGAGATTCTACAATCCAACGGAATTTCGCCACGTGTCATCCGATGTGGCGATGGCCACAAACCGCCGAAATCTCCCTCCGCGATCTCGGCGCTAATTCCGGCCGTCCGATTAAATTCAGATTTAATCTTAGCCGTAATAAATACATGCGCGGTATTTATTTCACTTCCGAAACAAATGCGCGGTACTGATTCGTAATCCGTACCGTCATCCGTACCGGTTCTATGTATCCCGTAATCCGTAACAGTTAAATGAATTTATCGTACGTATACATCTTTAAATAATTATCAAACTATATAGTATGTATCACTATAGCTAGACCTAACGGCTAAGGCTACCGGCTATTTCCTATCTGCCGGCCGGTAGGTACAGGGATCAAATCCTGCCGCCGGCGCTTAAATTTTAATTAAATAAATAAACCCTAGTATTAAATTCCCGTAAACTTCAGGATAGCCAAGGTAGCCATGGCTCTAGCTTCCTCTCCAACTTCTCAGTGACTGCAACAAGTTTGAGAGTTGGAGAGAGAAGTTAGAGATAGACTGCCTCGGCTTCTTTCTATTTCTATTTAGACCTAGAAAATACTAATAAATCCATTAGTTTCTACAGGGGGGAAGGTGTTGGACTACTGTAATGATCTAGCATCGTTGTATATAAAGTTGGAAAGTGTCGGTTGGATGGGAACCATAAAAGCAAAAGTCAACACCTTGATAATGAAATTACCAGATGATTATGAGAATATGGTTAACTGAGTATAGGATATTGAAGACACCCTATGGATCTGGAACTTAGTTTTCAAAATGATCCTCGTCCGAAAGAACACTATTGAGATCTGGAGAGGAGGAAATAGTGTTCAAGCTCTGGCTGCTGGAACAGATTGGTGGAGCAAGGATTATAAGAAACCGTATGGAAATTTTGGTGGGGGGGGGGGGGGGGAACTAGTCTGAAGGACCGCGGATTCCAAAAGGACTCTGTCATTTTTGCAAGAAAATTGGTTACTACATGGCGGAGTGCACAAAGCTAACGGAGTTGAGACTCAAGGAGAACCAATCTAGTGGACCTTCCGGAAAGAAAAAGGCAATTGTGACCACACAGGTGAAAGGGGATCTTGGAGAGGAGGAGATCTTAGACGAAGAGGACGTGGAGCTTCTTTTCTAAGAAAAGTTGCAAGAGAAGGAGATCCCACGGAGGCAGAAATGTAAGATCTGAGCTATCCTAGAAGCTCCGGAAGAAGGTTAGATTATTGACTCCGGTTCCTCAATACATATGTGCATAAAAAACAATTATTTAGTAAGCTGAGAAAGATCCCCATCGTAGAGATAGAGTATGGGGATGGAAGAGTGGTAACTACATATCTAGTGGGATCGGTACATCTAAAAGTACTAGTGGAGGATCAAACGTCCATAGTTACACTCTCAGATGACCTCTATATACCTCGGTTAAGCAAGAATCTTATCTCGACCTCTGTCATATATGACAAAGATTTTGAGACTTACACTAAAAAGGGAACTTTCACAGCAAACTATGATGATGAGATCTATTTCACTGCTAACAATAGTCGCCAAGGAATGTTTAAGGTTAACTTGAGCAATGAAAAGAAGAATGCTCATTATGTTGGTGTCCCTGAGAAAATGATATAGCATAAGCGGTTGGGACATGTCGGACCAGCCAAAGTACCTTCGGTAGGAGGGAAAAGGTATATGCTAACTATAATTGATGACTTGTCTAGATATTCGGGAGTTTACTTCCTCAAAAATAAGTCTGAAGCACTGATCTATTTTAAAGAATATAAATCATGGAGCGAGAAGTTGCATGGAACCCCCATTAGTAGGATTTGATGTGATGATGGGAGGGAGTACACATCTAATCAGTTTGAGGATCTCTTGAGAGATGAAAGAGTACAACATCAAAAGACTGTCCCTGATAATCCAGAACAAAATGGTGTAGCTGAAATACTAAAAAGAACTCTAGGTGATAGTCCCCGAAGCATGTGAAATTATGTGGTCTCCATTGACCCACAGAATGAGCAGCCTATGTAAAGCCTCTAAGATAATATTTGACCCTTCTACTTTCCCGCTGAATAAGCGCCGCCCAGGCACACAAATATTCTGACCACTCTCACCCTTGTGAGGACAAGACTCCCTTGAGTCAAACGCAAAAAGAATCACTGAATTTGCTCCCCTGAGTAGTAAGTTATGGCTGGTCAAAGATGACCTTTATAGTTACAAGCTCTCTTAGAGAGAGAGGTACCTAAATATTACTAAGTCTCGGTCTGCCTACTCACGACTACCTACTACTAAACCCTAGTCCAATAGGAACACTATAAAGTACAAGAAGGTACAATAGGCGATGTACTTATTGTACGACCATTGTACGACAAGGTCTACAAGGTGACACCTGTCATATCGGAAGCCATGGTTCCTCCTCCCATCTTCTCCGGTATCAAATAATGTGGCGCCACGTGGCACCGCGTGACGCTATCGCCGTATGCCGATAAAAATCTCACTTCGCGTGGCGGCTATAATGCCGGTCGTCCGATCAAAACATATTTTACACGGTTCAGATTCGCGTACATGCAGAAATCGCTCCTTTTGGTTAGTCTGCAGTTAATTAGTTGTTGTGTTAATGTTTATATATTTATAAAACCCGTCACGTGAATCGTTTCGTAACGCCTTAATGGTTAAGGCGTTAGGCTATAGAGAATTTAGAGGTCATAGGTTCAAATCTAGACTTAGGCATCATTTTAGTAAAATACCCTTAACTGCAAAAACTGCCACTTTCTAAATATGGCGGCAGCCATGGCGCACCTTTGATCCTCACTCTCTTTCTTTAAAACGAAACTAAAATAGGGAAGTGAACTATTAATTACCTCTTTTCAACACTCCCATTAATTCCTAGTCACTTTTCAATTTTAATCCACAGTTTTCTCTGCAATAAATCAACTTAGGGGAAGGCACTGCTTTTGTCATCATGTCTGCAATCATTTCTCTATCAGTTTTATGAACCAATTTAATATTTTATTTTCTACCTTCTCTCTGACAAAGCTTAGTCTAATATCCATATGCTTAGCTTTGAAGTGATGTTTCGGATTTGCTGCAATAGAGATAGCAGCTTGATTATCACAAAAAACATTTTGAGTTCCAGACTTCATGAACCCAAGTTCTTCAAGAAGAGATTTAACCCACATTAATTCTTTGGTGGCAGCACAGGAAGCCATGTATTCAACCTCCATAGTGGACTGAGCAACTACTTTTTGTTGCTTGCTACTCCAACAACATGCACAGGGTCCAATTTGCAACACATATTCAGTCGTACACCTCTTTAACGGCACATCTCCATAACTGGCATCACTCCAAGTGGTGATGTCAGTGTGCTCCCCTCCCAAATGCAACCATAATTCCCTTGTCCCCACCAGATACCTCATCACCCTTTTGGCAACCTCCCAATCTCTCTTTCTTGATTCATTTAGATTTCTACTAAGGACACCTACAGCTGCAGCTATATCCGGACGGGTACAGTTCATAAAATAAATTAAACTGCCTACAATCTGCCGATAAGGGATATTTTCCATAAATTTTCTTTGTATCTCATCCATCTCATCATTAATGATCAATATTCCTCCCTCTTCACTCCCCTCACTCACTTTCTTCAAATCCATGGGAGGAGTACATCCGTTTGCTTTCTCCATTTGAAATTTTTCTAGCATATTACCGATTGCTTCTTTTTGAGTGAGTCTTATAGTTTTATTCCCTCTATCTCTCTACATCTGAATTCCCAAAATGTACTTTGCTTCGCCAAGATCTTTCATATCAAAACTGCTTCTGAGATCCCGTTTTAGTTTGTTAATTTTATCTAAGGACTTGCTTAAGACCAACAAATCATCCACATAAATTGCAATAAATATCACTCCATTCTCATCCTCAAATAAATATATAGAGTGATCTGAACTAATTCTGATATACCCCAAACCGGTCAGAAATTCGTCGAGCTTTATATTCCACTGTCGCGGGGCTTGCTTAAGCCCATAAAGTGATTTTATCAGTTTGCAAACTTTGTTTTCTTCCCCACTTTCCACGAATCCTTCCGCTTGCCTCATGTAAATTTCTTCTTCCAACTCTCCGTGCAAAAAGGCCGTTTTAATATCCATCTGGTGGATTTCCATATCCTCCGCTGCGGCTATACTTAAAAAGATTCTTACAGAAGGAAATCTGACTACAGGTGCAAAGGCTTCTTCGTAGTCTATCCCCTTTTTCTGTGTATAACCTTTTGCAACTAACCTAGCTTTGTACCTCTCAATGGTATTATCCGGGTTTAATTTAAGTTTAAACACCCACTTACATCCGATCGGTTTTCGGTCTGGTGGACAATCTACCAACTCCCATGTATTTGCTTCCATGATAGAGGCCATTTCTTCATTTATAGCTGTGATCCACCGACTACTTTCTGGAGTGTTTTTGGCCTCTAAGTATGTATGAGGTTCATCTGGGTGAGACATCTTTGTGAGTTGGTTATTTACTTGTCTTTCTTGAAGTCGTTTACTACTTCTTCTCCCCCCTTCAAAATTGGACGCCAGTATGGAAGGCATCATTGGGTTTCGTTTTGGGAGATATTCAGCTCCCGTATCTTCCAATTCCGGTTTCTCATCAAGTTCCTCATCGGTTTCCACTTCGTATTGTGGCGTTGCCGCGGGTGTTGTCCTATCCTCCTTCTCCTTTGGTAGATCTGCATATTTTTCTTTTTCTCCCTCTTCCTTCTCTTCATTTTCAAAGTCAAAGTCAGAAAACTGATCCGTTTCAAATCTGATTTTGACTTCCCTATTATATTTGAATGGATCAATGGACTTCTCTTCATTCATCACCACTATGAGTTTTACCAAAATTAAATCTTTCTTTTTCAAGTCATACACTCGGTATCCTTTTGTGCTCTCATCATATCCTACAAGATATCCTGGCTTCCCTCTCCCCTCTAACTTCCATTTAGTCTTATCGGAATCCAAACTGTAGACTTGACTTCCGAACACCCTCAAACTAGACAAATCAGGCTTTCTTCATGTCCACCTTTCATACGGAGTTTCCTCCTTATTTGCTGAAGTTAGGACTCTATTTTTGATGAAATCAGCATAGTTCATAGACTCCGCCCAAAACTGCAACCCTATCCTCTTATCAGTTATTATACTTCTGGACATATCTCCTAAAGTTCTATTCACTCTTTCTGCTACTCCATAACAATTTTCTCATGATGAATTCCTTCTTCTTTAAGATATTCTTCAAATTCCCTTAAGGTGTATTCTTTCCCATTATCACTTCTTATCTCTTTTATTGAGGTTTCGTGTAGTTTTTCACTCCATACTTTATACTCTTTGAAACATCTTAATACCTCTGACTTATGTCTGAGAAAGTTTACCTTCGTGTATCTAGACCAATCATCTGTGATGGTTAACATCCATCTCTTCCCGCCATGTGAAGCATACCTAGCAGGTCCCCAAACATCAGTGTGAACTAGATCTAATACTTTCTCTCTCCTAAATGTGGTTGCCTTTGGAAATGGAAGTCTATGAATCTTCCCTTGGGCACATCCACTACAATCATCAAAGGTCTCATCATCCTCAAAAGTAATACCCTCCACTATTCCCTTTTTCTTCATTTTCTTTAATCTATCTAGATGCACATGCCCCAACCTTTTATGCCAAAGCATCATCTCACTTGCACACGAGTAGAGAACACTCTTTTCATTGCAAAGAA
The DNA here is from genome assembly GCA_037447655.1 of Zygnema cylindricum. Classification (NCBI taxonomy): domain Eukaryota; kingdom Viridiplantae; phylum Streptophyta; class Zygnematophyceae; order Zygnematales; family Zygnemataceae; genus Zygnema; species Zygnema cylindricum. The sequence goes on from JBBHKE010003285.1 coordinate 122,468, forward strand.
CAATTTTGAACATTCCTTGACTTGCCCTTCTTGACTATGAAATAAACCTCATTATCAAAGCTTGCTGTGAAGATTATGAAGATTCTTTTCCTAGTTCATGTTTCAAACTCCTTTTCATCTAGGACACATGTTGAGACTAGCTTCTTGGTAAGCTGTGGAATGTAAAGAACGTCTGAGAGTGTTACAATTGAGGCCTTTCCATCAACTAGAACCTTCAAGTCAACAGTTCCAACAAGACTTGTGGTTTCTACTCTACCATCTCCGTACTCTATATCAACTGTTGGGATCTTTCTCAGTTTAGTGAACCACCGCTTATCTTTGCACATATGCATTGAAGCCCATGAGTCTATGATCCACCCATCCTCTGGTGGATCCCTCTTATCTCCGAAAGCACACTTTTGTCTCCGTGGAATGTCGCCATGCTTTTCAATGTTTTTCGGATTAAGAAGAAGCACCTCATGCTCCTCTTCTGGTTCAGTTTTTCCTTCCACTTCCTCATCATGAACTTGAGTCAGGAAAGCCTTTTTCTTTCCTCCATCCGTCGAGGTTCCTTGACCATCTTTCAGTCGAAGATCTGCAAGTTTGACACAATCTGCCATATAGTATCCCAGTTTCTTGCAGAAGTGACATAATCCTCTTCGAGAAGTTCCTCTCCCCTGTCTAACAAATCTGCCACCTCATTGTCCTCTTTCACCAAAGTTTCGATAAGGATCTTTCCCTCTCTCCTCATCACGCTTCCGCCAATCAGCTCCTGCAGACAATGCTTGAACACTTGGACTACCTCTCCTAAGCTCTATGGTGCTTTCTTTCACTAAAATCATTCCCACTGTGTCATATCAATTCAAATTGCTATCTCCCATGTCCTGCAATCGGTTAATGATATTCTCATACTCTTCAGGTAGTTTCATCATTAATGTGTTCACTCTTTGTCTCTCGGACCATGAGTTACCTGCACTCTCTAACTCTCCAAATAATGCTCCTAAATCATTGCAATAATTATTCATACTTCCTCCTTTATAAGTATAAGCTGCAATGTTATTTTCGGCCAACTCTTGTTGCTGCAATGATCCACTCTTATATTTGTTAACTAGTGATATCCAAATATGAGATGAAGATTTGACATGCATAAGGGGAATGGCAATGCCCTTTGCTACACTTTTAAGAATTAAGAGCTTAGCAACCTTGTCATTGTAGTTCCACTTTTCATACTCCGATCTTTCGGTCTGAACCCTTGTCGCCGTTTTTGGTGGTGCTGCTGCCGGTATCGCCTTCGGCAATGGTGTCACTTGAGTTGCAACTCCTCCCTTTTCTCCTTCCATGAAAATCTCCTCTCCTTCCTCATCTTCATCCTCGGTGATGGTGGCAGCTGTTCTACCAACTGTAGAGGCGGAGGTGCCAAAAAAAACGTGTCCCTCCAAACCCAGGTGGAGGTGGGAATCGAATTTGTCTAGACACTATGCCCCATAGATGCTTCTCAAATAGTTCTCCCTCCATCGTCATTTCCCAATAAAGAAAATTAGATCCATCAAATATGGGCACCCTAGAGGGTGGGCCCATAACCTGAAATTCTGTGGTCTCCATTGACCCACAGAATGAGCAGCCTATGTAAAGCCTCTAAGATAATATTTGACCCTTCTACTTTCCCGCTGAATAAGCGCCGCCCAGGCACACAAATATTCTGACCACTCTCACCCTTTTGAGGACAAGACTCCCTTGAGTCAAACGCAAAAAGAATCACTGAATTTGCTCCCCTGAGTAGTAAGTTATGGCTGGTCAAAGATGACCTTTATAGTTACAAGCTCTCTTAGAGAGAGAGGTACCTAAATATTACTAAGTCTCGGTCTGCCTACTCACGACTACCTACTATTAAACCCTAGTCCAATAGGAACACTATAAAGTACAAGAAGGTACAATGGGCGATGTACTTATTGTACGACCATTGTACGACAAGGTCTACAAGGTGACACCTGTCATATCGGAAGCCATGGTTCCTCCTCCCATCTTCTCCTGTATCAAATAATGTGGCGCCACGTGGCACCGCGTGACGCTATCTCCGTATGCCGATAAAAAGCTCACTTCGCGTGGCGGCTATAATGCCGGCCGTCCGATCAAAACATATTTTACACGGTTCAGATTCGCGTACATGCAGAAATTGCTCCTTTTGGTTAGTCTGCTGTTAATTAGCTGTTGTGTTAATGTTTATATATTTATGAAACCCGTCACGTATATCGTTTCGTAACGCCTTAATGGTTAAGGCGTTAGGCTATAGAGAATTTAGAGGTCACACGTTCAAATCTAGACTTAGGCATCATTTTAGTAAAATACCCTTAACTGCAAAAACTGTTACTTTCTAAATATGGCGGCAGCCATGGCGCGCCTTTGATCCTCACTCTCTTTCTTTAAAACAAAACTAAAATAGGGAAGTGAACTATTAATTACCTCTTTTCAACAGCATGCTAACAGATAAAAAGATAGGAAAACGCTTCTGGGTTGAAGCTATGAACTGTGTAAATTTCATCAAGAATAAAGTTCTTATGTTAGTTATAAAAGGAAAAACACCTTATGAGAGATGGGCTGGGAGGAAGACGCATGTATCTCATCTAAAAGTATTTGGGAGTCAATTGTATAGTCTGAATTTTGACCAAAAAGATTGGAAACTAGATGCTAAGGGAAAGCAAGGATATATAATGGGATATGATGGGGATTTCAAAGGATACCAAGTCTATGATCTCGAGAAGAATGATATCATAAAAGTCAAGCACCTAGCTGTTGTAATTCTGTTTCCCCCATTAGATCACAAAATTAAGGAAGCCTTTAGATAGCTTTTGGCTAGCCTAATTTCAAATGCGATCACTGCTACCCAAGCAGACAAATAGACAATCTGTTTGCAACCCTGTGCAGTCTAGACTTCCTTGAGTCCTTTGCAAAAAGAATCAGTGAAAACGCCCAACCAAGCGATTAATTATCAAGTGGCAAAGACGCCAATATTTATACAAACTTGTTGGGAGAGAGGCCGCTACCTCCTCAATCTTGTAATCCTAAACCCCTCTCACAACCCCTATCTACTGATGTACGATCCAATCAGAAGACTGTACAGTACAGAAAGGTACTACGGCCGATGTACTTTCTGTACGGCTTGTGTATGACAAGACGATGGAGTGGACGTCTGTCTCCTTCATACTTGTCCTCATGCTCTCCAGGTTTTCCTCTTTCCATTAAAACCTTGCCACGTGTTGCCACGTCATGTCACGTCCAAAAACCGTCAAGGCGGCCATTACGAGATCCCGAAGATGATGCGGGCCGTTGGATCTAAACCGGCTCTAAATCCCCGCCGTCCAAAATAACAAATGTCCGGTACATTTGTTTCGTGCGCACTAAAAACTCAACTAGTTCATATGTCCTTTATTTTCATTCCGTTAATCAGATTAATGATCTGGCTAAATTTTAAATAGATATCAAACCCAATGTATCCTAACGAACTTCAACGACAGACCGGTAAGAGGTGACTGCTACGCCTCGCTCTGCGGGTCTGAGGTTCGAGTCTTGCCGGACTCAACCTTTTTGTTAAGAGTGACTTAGGTCACTCTTTACTCCTGCCTATGGAGCTAAGGCAGTCATGGCTCCACCGCCCTCTCTCTCTTTCAGTGATTGCAACAAATTTGGGGGCTACAGAGAGAGAAGGTGGAGGCAGGCTGCCTACGCTTTTCTTTTAGCTATTTTAATCAATTAAGACCTAGAAAACATCTCCCCTAAATCTAATGATTTCAATACTCCCCTTATTTTCTAGTCTAATTTTAGTTTCTATTTTAACCAACACTTTTCTTTGCAGTATTTTACCTTGGGATAGGGCACAGGTTTTTTCATCATATCAGCCACCATTTCCCCATCACCCCTATACACAAGATTCACATGAGCCAACCTTTCCCTCACAAACCCACCTTATATCCATGCTAGCCTTGAAATGATAGCATTATTGCAATTGATTTCAACCTGATAATCATAAACCACTTCATGCACTCCCTTCTTTATATACCCAGCTCTTGCAATAAAGACTTAACCCACATCAGCTCTTTCACAGCAGAACAAGAGGCCATGTACTCAACCTCCACAGTGGACTGAGCAACCACCTTTTGTTGCTTGGTACTCCAGCCGCAAACACCTTCTCCCACATATAACACATATCCAGAAGTGCATTTTCTCATAGGTGCCTCCCCATAACTGGCATCACTCTAAGTAGTGATGTCAGTGTGCTCCCCTCCGAAATGCAACCACAAATCCCTAGTTCCTACCAGGTATCTCATAACTCTCTTTGGTGCCTCCCAGTCTCTCTTTTTAGGGTCATTAAGACTCCTACTGAGCACTCCAACTACTGCCGCTATGTCCGGTCTGGTAAAATTCATAAAGTATATTAAACTTCCTACAGCATGTCTGTAAGGGATGGACTTCGTAAACTGTCTCTCTTTTGGACGCATCCGACCATCTAGCATTATCACTCCTCTCTGTGCACTCCCATCCCTTACTTTTTTCAAGTCCATGGGAGTGGTACAATTTTTTGCATTTTCCATCTCAAATTTCTCAAACATTTTTTTTTAGCTTCTTTTTGAATAAGTCTGATTATCCTCTTCCCCCCTATCTCTTTCCATTTGCATTCCCAAAATATATTTACCCTCCCCTAAATCCTTCATGTCAAATCTGCTTTCAAGATCTTTTTTTAGCTTTTTTATCTTTTCGACCTTCACCGCAAATCATCATAAATTGGGTGGAAGACAGGTTCGCACCTCAAACATTTAAATAGAATGGTCAAAATGTATCCGGATATATCCCAGACCGGTGAGAAACTCATATATTTTCTTATTCCATTGTTTGGGAGCCCTTCAGTCATAGAAGGACTTTATGAGTCTGCAGATTTTGCTTTCTCTCTCTCTTCTACAAATTCTGGGTTCGCAAAGATTTCTTCCTCTAGTTCACCGTTGAGGAAGGCGTTCTTAATATCCATTTGGTGTTTTTCCATGTCTTCCGCTACCGCTAAACTAAGGAAAATCCTTAGAGATGGGAATCAAACCACTATTGCAAATGTTCTTGATAATCTATCCCCTATTTTTGAGTAAACCCCTTTGCTACCAACCGTGATTTATATCTCTCAATAGTATTATCTGGGTTTAGTTTCAGTTTAAACACCCATTTTCACCCAATGGGTTTTCTATCCGGAGGATAGTACACCAGCTCCCAAGTATTTCCTTCCATGATTAAAGCCATCTCATCATTTATGGCTCTAACCCATCTATCTTTCTCCGAACTATCCATTGCCTCTGAGTATGAATGTGGCTCATCTGGGTGAGATAGCTTTGTTACCTTGTGAGCAGCCTGCTTTTCTTGTAGTTTTTTGGTGCTCCTTTGTCCACTCTCAAAGTCCAAAGCTGGAATGGAGGGAAGTCTTGGATTCCTCCGTACTGGCTAATCAGCTCCCCTCTCCATGGAAACCGGTTCCGTCTCCTCTTCCTCTTCCTCCTCAGAGTGTAGAGAAATATAAAGAGATTCCGGTATATTTCCCTCATCTTGGATCACCCCTGAATCTGCAATTATGTTTTCACTTTTGTCTTTTTTGGGAAGATCTGAGTCCTCCTCACTCTCGGACGCAAAACTGATTTTTATTTTCTTAGTGTATTTGAATGGATCAAAAGACTTCCCTTCATCCATGACAACCAGATGCTTTACCACAATGATATCTTGTTTAGCTAAGTCATAGATTCTATATCCTTTAACATCCTCATCATATCCGACAAAATATCCCGGTTTTCCCTTAGCATCTAGTTTCTTGTTTTCCTATCTGTGTCAAGACAGTAAACTTGACTCTCGAATACTTTCAAGTGCGAAATATGCGGTTTCCTCCCAACCCATCTCTCATAAAGTGTCATTCCTTTAACGGCTAGAGTGAGGACTCTAATCTTAATGTAGTTAGCACAATTTATGGCTTCTGCCAAGAATCTTCTACCTATTTTCTTGTCATCTAACATGCTATACACACTATCTCCCAAAGTCTGGTTTAACCTCTCAGCTACCCCATTTTGTTTTGGATTATTCGGTACAGTTTTTTGATGCTGAACTCCCTCATCTTTCAAATTTTCCTCAAACTAGTTAGAGGTGTACTCTCCCCCATTATGACTCGTTATTCGTTTAATGGGGGTTTCGTGCAATTTCTCACTCCTGGCTTCGTATTCTTTGAAGTACTTTGGTGTTTCAGACTTAATTTTTAGGAAGTAGACTCTAGAATATCTGGACCAGTCATCAGTAATTGTCACCATATACCACTCCCCCCCAATCGAGGGCACTCTTGCTGGTCCCAAGATATATGTATAGACTAGATCTAGTACTTTCTCACCTCTATATGTGGCAGTTTTGGGAAAGGGGAGTCTGTGAGCCTTACCTTGGGCACAACCACTACAATCATCCATCATTTCATTATCCCCAAATTGAATGCCTTCTACTACACTAAGCTTTTTCATTTCCCTCAGCCTATCAAAATGCACATGCCCCGACCGCATATGCCAGATCATCAAGCTCAAGACACCTCTAGAGTAAGCACTCTTCTTTTCATTACTCAGGTTAAGCTTAAACATTTCTTGGCTACCCTTATATGCTGTGAAGTAGACTTCATCTCCATACTTAGCTCTAAAGACTTTTTTTCTAGTGTCATCTAATACAGAAGTAGACACTTGATTTTAACTCAGCCGAGGAATGTGGAGAACATTTGAAAAAGTGAGAATAAAAGTCTTACCCTCCACTAAGACTTTTAGATCTACCGAGCCCACTAGATCTGTAGTAACTACTCTCCCATCCCTCCCATCCCCATACTCTATTTCTACAGTACGGATCTTTCTTAGCTTCGTGAAGAGGTGCTTGTCACGCCACATATGCATGGACGCACCTGAATCGATGATCCATCTTTCCTATGGAGCTTCCCGAATGACTCCAAGAGCACCCTTTTTTTTCCAAGGATCTCCTTTTCTTCCAGGTTCTTGTCAAGGAGAAGCTCCCCATCCTCCTCTTCAGAGGACTTGTGCTCCTCGATCTCTCTTTTCACTCGTGTGACCACAAGTGCCGTCTTCTTCCCTTCGGAAGAACCCCCTCCACGGTTTTCTTGGAGCCTCAGCTCCGACAGCTTGGTGCAATCAGCTCTGAAGTGTCCCGACTTTTTGTAGAAATGACAAAGACCCTTTGGGGGCCAAGGTTCTCCAGATTGGTCTCTCTCTCCTCTGAATTTGTTGTATGGTTTCTTCAGATCCTTCCTCCAACAGACCGTTCCGGCAGCTAGAGCTTGACTCTCACCTCCTCTACCGATCTCAATAGTGTTTTTCTGCACGAGTATCATTCAACCCACGGTGTTCCACTTCCAAGAACTGTCATCCATTTCTTACACTCGGTACACTATGTTTTCATACTCCTCAGGCAACTTGATGATGAGGGTGTTGACTTTCGTCCTCATTGTACCTGTCCATCTGGCACTCTCCATCTCCATATACAGACAAGAGAGGTCATTTCAGTATTCTAACATCTTCCTTTCTTTGTAAGTAGATCTCCCCAACCTTCGCTTTGCCAGCTGGAGCTCCTAAATGGTACCAGCTCTATAGATCTCAACTAAAGTCATCCATAACTCCTCGGCCTTGAAGATGTGAAGATGAGAGGTCACCAACGCTTGAGTGAGGTGCCTCAAAATGAAATGTCTGGCATTCATGTTGGTAAACCCCCACATCTAAATGTCTTTTTCTTCGATCATCACGACCACCGCTCTGGGTGGCGTGGCAATAGGAGTAAGAGGTGTCTCCTTTTTTTTTACCTTTTTGGACACACTGCTGTCCCCATCGTCTGTCTCGTGCGTTGGAGCTGATACTCCTGCAGAAAACCTCACTCCACCAAACCCTGATGGGGTCCCCTGAGATGGAAGTTTCACTTGTCCACTAACAATACCCCAGTATTGCTTTTCACAAAGTGCCCTTGTCATCATGGCTTGCTAGTAAATGAACCTAGATCCGTTGAAGATTGGCACCCTAGAGGGTAGGCCCATAACTTGTAATTTTGTGTCCCCCCTTAGATCACAAAATTAAGGAAGCCTCTAGATAGCTTTTGGCTAACCCACTTTCAAATAGGATCACTGCTACCCAAGCAGACAAATAGACAATTTGATTGCACCCCTATACAATCTGGACTCCCGTGAGTCCTCAGCAATAAGAAACACTGAAAACGCCCAACTGGGCAATTAATTATGAAGTGGCAAAGATGCCAATATTTATACAAACTTGTTGGGAGAAAGGCGGCTACCTCCTAAATCCTCTAAGTCTTAAACCCCTCTCACAACCCTTATCTACTAATGTACGAACCAATCAGAAAACTGTACACTAGAGAAAGGTACTATGGCTGATGTACTTTCTGTACGGCCTATGCATGACAAGGCCATGGAGTGGACGTCTGTCTCCTTCAAACTTGTCCTCATGCTCTCCTAGTTTTCCTCTTTCCACTTAAACCGTGCCACGTGTCGCCAGGTCATGTCACGTCCAAAATCCGCCAAGGCGGCCATTACGGGATCTCGGCAATGATACGGGTCGTTGGATCTTAACCGGCAATAACTGCCCACCGTCCAAAATAACAAATGTCCGGTACATTTGTTTCGTGCGTACTAAAAACTCAACTAGTTTCTATGTCGTCTATTTGTCATTTTGTTTATCGGATTAATGATCTAGCTAATATTTAAATAGATATCAAACCCAATGTATCTTAACGGACTACTATAACAGACTAGTAAGAGCTGACGGCTACGCCTCGCTCTGCCGGTCGGAGGTTCGAGTCTTGCCGGACTCAACCTTTTTGTTAAGTGTGACTCAGGTCACTCTTTACTCCTGCCTATGGAGCTAACGCAGTCATGGCTCCACCGCCCTCTCTCTCTTTCAGAGACTGCAACAAATTTGGGGGTTAGAGAGAAAGAAGGTGGAGGCAAGCTGCCTACACTTTTCTTTAAGCTATTTTCATCAATTAAGACCTAGAAAATATCTCCCCTAAATCTAGTGATTTCAACAATTGCTATGAATGAAGGGAAGTCAATAGATCCCTTCAAATACTGTAAGACAATCAGAATCAGATTTGACTAAGTAAGTGAGGAAGAGTCAATTTTTTTTGAAAGGAATGCCAGTCATTAGATTCTTGCAAATTTGGAAGAAACTCAAACCGAGGAGACTCCGATGAATCTGCAAGCTCCAGTATTGTCCGAGGACATGGAGGAAGAGGAAGAGGAGCTAGTTCCCCATAGATAGGGGAGCAAATGAAACGGTTTGGAAAAACCCGAGATTACCCTCTATTCTAGCTTCTTAATATGAGGGAGGACAAAGGAGCAGCAAGAGGCTGCAAGAAAAACAGGCAGCTCACAAAGTAATACAGTTGTCATCAGTAAACACGCACCTCACAAGTTAACAAAGTTGTCACATATTGATAACAGTGAAGAGTCCAGAAAAAGACAGATGGATTAGGGCCATAAATGATGAGATGCCTTCCATTATGGAAGCCAATACATAAGAGTTAGTGAACTGTCTGTTGAAAAAGGTATTTTATATTCTATCTCTTTAGTCTATGGTCTTACTACAGTCCTTATACTTGTCGTAGTTACTGAGGACTGGTAGGCAGTCATGGTTGCCTCAGGCAAACAAAGTGATATCATAAGACACAGCCCTTGCAAAAGATAGGCGGTCAAAACCAGGATTTGATTCTATGAACTTCCGGATGACCAACGTACGGCATAGCCGTCTATCTTATCCGGCAGTTCTTGATGATGCGTTACGTGTATGGTATGTGATAAATATTTAAAAAAAGACGCGACGGCATATTCCATTTGATAATTTACAAAACAAAATGAACATGAAAACAAACTAGAGCGCACGAAATACTGGGACGCACGAAATAAACGAAACGACATTGAATTTCAACGGATGAAATCAATTTTCGTTTGATATCGACGGCTCACAGAGGAGCCGGCATACGTGAATAGACATTTGGCGGTTTGCGGAACTAATGTCGGTGGATGACACGTTGCGAGCTACAAATGGACAGCGGATATTGCTGGAGGGCAACTACGACTTAAGAACTGAGAGACGTTAGTAGAGCGGTCATGCCGTACTATGGCCGTACAAGAAGTACACGCGGCACATGTTCCTTCTTTAACCTTACAATCTTTTGATTGGTTAGGTACACTAGTAGTAGGGGATTCAGAGAGGGAGTTTAGGACTTAGACAATTTTGAGGCACCTCTCACTGAGAGACCTTTTGTATTCATAGGCCGTTTTTGGCCAGCCATAACCTAATGCTCAGTCGAGCAATTTCAACGATTCTTTTTATTGTGGAGTTAAGGGAGTCTAGGCTACACATGGTTGTATTTGGTCAAAGTTTTTGCGTGTCAAAGTGGCATTTAATTTATGGGAAAGTCAAAAAAGGCAAATATTACCCTATAGGCTTCATATAAGCTAGACATTCTGTAGACCAATTGAGGTCACACAGTTACAAGTTATGGGCCCCACCCTCTAGGGTGCCCATTTTCAATGGAACGGGGTTGATATACTTGGAAACCATGATGAGGAGTGCACTTTTTGAAAAACGGCTATAGGGCATTGTGAGTGGTCGTGTGCGGCGGCCAAGTGCAAAATTGAGTGTTCCATCTGGTTTCGAGATCTCAATTCACCGCACGGCTAAGGGGCATTGTGAGTGGTCGTGTGCGGTGGCCAACTACAAAATTGGGATTTCCACTTGGGTTTGGAGGATCTCGATTCATAGGAGGATCTACGGAGGCAGTGGTGGTAGATGACGATAGAGAAAGCATCGTGTTGGAAAAAACGAAGGAGAAGGGAAAGGAGAAACTCACACCAATAGCTACTGGATCGGTATTGGTAGTGGATGCTCAAAAAACTGAGGCTAATGATACTAAAATTTGGGACTTCAACAACACTATGGCAACTCATTTTATTCTCGGGCGTCTCACCCAAGCAGTTGCTACACCTCACCTTCATGTGGATAAGGCGACCGAGTTGTGGGAGGCTCTTGTCAACATTTACAAGTGTGGTACAATTCAAAAGTAAAAACTGGCAGATCAGAAGGTACAAGCATATGTTTACAAAAGAAGAAAGATGTTAGACTTTTGTAATGACTTGGCAAGGTTATTTATGGAGTTGGAGAGTGCAAGGAAATGAGAGACCGAGAAAGAGAAGGTGAATACTATGTTAATGAAACTTCTAGATGATTATGAAAACATTTTTAACAGGGTTCAGGATTTGCCAGATTATCGATGGATCTGGAACTCCGTTGTCGGGATGATTTTGGTTCGGGAAAGTACAATTGAGATTCGGAGAGGAGGGAATATTGTTCCACCATTGGCTGCTGGAACTAACTGGGGGGATAGACATTCCAAGAAACCTTATGGAAAATTTGGTGGAGGAGGAAGAGGAAACCAATCGGACGAATTTGGATCAAGGCCTCCAAAGAGGCTTTGTCACTTTTGTAAGAAGCCAGGACATAACGTGACGGAGTGTACTAAACTGACGGAGCTGAGATTGAAAGAGGGGCAGATTGGTAAATCAGACGGAGGAAAGAAGATTGCATTTGTGGCAACACAAGTCTTGGGAGAGGATTTCGAGTAGGACGATGGAGAACTCCTCAACGAGGAGCTGGAGGTGAAAGGTGAGCCGAAGATTCCAAGGAGGCAAAAGTGTGCTTTCGTTAGAGTAAGAGAAGCTCCTAAAAAAAAGATGGATTATTGATTCAGGTGCCTCTATGCATGTGTAGAGAAAAACAATTGTTTACCAAAATGAGAAAAATCCCTACTGTAGAGATAGAGTATGGAAATGAGAGAGTAGTAACCACTAGTTTAGTGGGATCAGTGGATCTAAAAGTCTTAGTTGAAGGTAAAACATTCATAGTCACTTTCTCTGATGTTCGATTTATTCTAGAGTTGAGCAAGAATCTTATCTCTACGTCAGTCTTAGATGATAAGGATTTTAAGACTAGTACTAACAAAGGAGTCTTTGTTGCTAGCTATGAAAATGAAGTGTACTTGAGAGCTGAAAACGATAGCCAAAGAATGTTTAGATTGAATTTGAATAATGGAAAAACGAGAGTTTACTATGCCTGTGTAAGTGATTTGATGATGTGGCATAAAAAATTAGGACATGTGCATCTAGATAAATTGAAATAAATGAACATAATGGGTGTAGTTGAGGGAACTAATTTTGGAGATAATGAGACCAGTGGATGTGCTCAAGGTAAGGCCCACAGATTAGCTTTCCCAAAAGCCGCAACATATAAAGGTGAAAAGGTCCTAGATTTAGTTCATAATGACATATGGGGACCGACCAAAGTACCATCAGTTGGAGGGAAATGGTTGATGCTTACTATCAATGATGATTGGTCTAGCTACTCTAGATTATATTTCTTGAAAAATAAATATGAGGCTTTGGGTTATTTTAAAGAGTATAAAGCATGGAGTGAGAAGTTTCATGAGACACCTATAAAGAGAGTGAGGAGTGATAATGGGGGGGAATACACCTCTAATGAGTTTAAGGATTTTTTGAAAGAGGAAGGGGTTCAGCACCAAAAGGATGTCCCAAAGAACCCAGAACAAAACTTTGTAGCCGAGAGACTAAATCGGCCATTAAGTGATAGTGCACGTAGTATGTTATTGTATAAAAAGATAAGAAAAAGCTTTGGGGCACAAGCTATGAATTGTGCTAACTATATTAAAGATAGATTTCTTACCTCGGCAGTACAGGTCATACACCTTATGAAAGATGGACCAGAAGAAAACCGGATATTTCACACTTAAATGTGTTCGAAAGTCAAGTTTTTAGTCTAAACAAAGAAAAAACTGATTGGAAGTTACATGCAAAGGGAAAGTTGGGGTACCTACTTGGATATGATGAAAATGTAAAGGGATATAGAGTTTATGATCTCGAAAAAGAAGATATCATTTTGGTAAAACACTTGGTAGTCATGGATGAAGGAAAGTCCATAGATCCCTTTAACTATACTAAACCGGTTGGAATTATGATTGAATCCGCAAATGAGCTGAATTCATAATCTTTTAACCGAACTTTGGTTCAGTCTGACCTTGCAGATGAAGAGAAAATCTGACCGAGAATGACCCTCTCTTGGAACCACAGCTTCCGGTTCAAACTGAGGAAGAGAACGAAGAAAGACCGGAAATGGATGATGAACGTCTAGAGATAGACTCCACGGACACGAGAGATGATGAAGTCGTTCCGAGAAATCCAAGATTACCCTCCATTCTGTAGAAACTAATGGTTTTATTAGTATTTTCTAGGTCTGAAAAGAAATATAGAAGTCGAGGCAGTCTATCTCTAATTTCTCTCTCCAACTCTCAAACTTGTCGCAGTCACTGAGAAATTGGAGAGGAAGCTAGAGCCATGGCTACCTTGGCTATCCTGAGGTTTACGCGAATTTTATATTAGGGTTTATTTATTTATTTAAAAGGTATGTGCCGGCGGCAGGATTTGATCCTTGTACCTACCGGCCGGCAGACAGGAAATGGCCGGTAGCCTTAGCCGTTAAGTCTAGCCGTAGTGTTACGTAGCATATAGTTTGATATTTATTTAAATGATTATACGTGCGATAAATCATTTAACTGAAATGGATTACGGGATACATAGATCCAGTAATATATTATGTACGAATTACGGTACGGACAAAAATCAGTACCGCGCATTTGTTTCGTAAGTGAAACAAATACCGCGCATGTATTATTTACGGCTACGATTAAATCCGAATTTAATCGGACGGCCGGGATTAGCGCCGAGATCGCGGAGGAAGATTTCGGCGGTTTGTGGCCATCGCCACATCGGATGACGCGTGGCGAAATTCCGTTGGATTGTGGAATCTCCGGAGATTATGGCACCGAATCCGGATTTGACATGTGTCGACATTTTGGCCATGTCGTACAATGTCCGTACATAAAGTACACCGGCAGCTGTACTTTTGCGTACGGAACTCAATTCTGATTGGTTCCGTACATCAGTAGATAGAGTCTGTGAGAGAGATAGGACTTAGAAAAATTAGAAGATAGGACCCCCTCTCCCAGAGAGCTTCTGTACAAAAGGTCAACTTTGACCCTGCATAACTTACTGCTCAGAGGAGCAAATTCAGAGATTCTTTTTGCTACCGACTCAGGGGAGTCTTGCCTTTACAGGGGTGCAGGTGGTCAGGGTTTTTGTCTGCCAGGGTGGCAGTTATTTTTGCTGGAACACAAAGGGGTCAGGATTATCCTAGAGGCTTCTTGGAAGCTGTATACTCTGAGGACTTATAGAGGTCTCAGAGTTTCAGGTTATGGGCTCACCCTCTAGGGTACCAATCTTTAATGGAACTGGCTTCATATACTGGGAAAGTATGATGATAGGAGCTCTATGCGAAAAAAGGTTTTGGGGGATAGTGAGTGGACGGTTGGGGTGTCCATCAAGTCTTGGAATTCCTCCAGGGTTTGGAGGAACCAGATTCACCAGGAAAGAGGACCCACCTTCAACGGAGGAAACAAAAGAAGGAGAGGTGGTGGACAAAGGAAAGGAGAAGGAGACGACCACACCAATAGCAACTGGTTCGACATTCATGTCACCTATTCCGAGGAATGAGGAGAATGATACTGAAACCTGGGACTTCAACAATATGGCGGCAAAGCACTTCATCCTACGCCATCTCACTCAAGGACTTGCATGTCCTCATTTGTAGGTAGAAAGAGCATCCGATCTTTGGATGGCTCTCATAGAGATGTACCGAAGTGGTACGATTCAGCAACAACAGTTGGCTGATCAGAAAGTTAAGGAGTATGTATACAAAGGGGGAAATATGTTGGATTTTTGCAATGAGCTTGCTACACTCTTCATGGAGCTACAGAGTGCGGGAAAAGATTTTAGTGAAAAAGAAAAGGTTAACTGTTTACTGATGAAGTTACCTGATGAGTTCGTGAACATAGTTTACCGTGTGCAGGACTTGCCTGACTCAAGGTGGATATGGAACTCAGTGGTAGGGATGATTCTCGTTCAAGAGAATACAATTGAGATCCGAAGGGGAGGAAAGAGTGGCCAAGCCTTGGCAACAGCGACTGATTCAAGGAACAGGGATTCCCGAAAACCGGTCGAAAACTATGGGGGTAGGGAGCAGAAAAACCAGGCCGATGAGTTCGAACCAAGGGCTCCCAAAGGACTATGTCACTTTTGTAAGAAACCAGGGCACTATATGGCAGAGTGCACTAAGCTAACCGAGCTTCGGTTAAAGGAGGGGCAGACCGGTGGTACCCCGAGAGGAAAGAAAAAGGCCCTTGTCACACAGGTACTTGAGGTTGAATCCGAGGACGAGGACGATGAGCTCCTTTTGGATGAGGAGTTGGAGGCGAAAAATGAGGTCGAAATTCCACGAAGGCAGAAATGTGCTTACGGTGGATTGAAAGGTGAAGCAGGCTGGATTGTAGATTCAGGTGCCTCGATGCACATGTGTAAGGATAGACACCTGTTCACTAAGATAAGATTGATTCTCACCGTAGAGATAGAGTACGGGGATGGGAGGATAGTCACCACTACTCTTGTGGGATCGGTAGATCTAAAAGTGTTAGTAGAAGGAAAGACATCCATATTAACATTCTCCGATGTATTGTTTATTCCGGAGCTGAACAAAAATCTTATCTCTACATCAGTATTAGATGATAAGGGTTTTTTTACTAGCACTAGGGAAGGAGTCTTTACTGGTAGTTTTGAGGATGATGTCTATTTCATTGCTGAGAAAGGTAGCCATGGGATGTTTAGGCTGATCTTAAGTAATGAAAAGAAGAAACTTTATTATGCTGGTGTTCATGATATTATGATGTGGCATAAGAGGCTTGGGCATGTGAATCTAGATAAGTTAAGAGAGATGAAAAAGATGGGAGTGGTGGAAGGGATTCAGTTCAGTGAGAGTGATGATATAAGTGATTGTAGTGGATGTGCTCAAGGTAAAGCACACAGATTACCCTTTCCTAAAATAGCCACCTATAAGGGAGAAAAACTTCTAGATCTAGTACACACAGATATTTGGGGACCGGCTAGAGTGCCCTCACCGGGGGGGAAGAGATTTATGATGACTATAACTGATGATTGGTCTCGGTATTCCCGGGTATATTTTTTGAAAAACAAGTCCGAAGCTGAGGATTGTTTTAGACAATATAAAGCATGGAGCGAAAAACTCCATGAAACTCCAATCAAGAGAGTAAGGAGTGACAATGGTGGAGAGTATACTTCTAACCAGTTTGAGGATTTTCTGAGGGAAGATGGGGTTCAACACCAAAAGACAGTTCCAGAAAATCCGGAACAGAATGGGGTAGCTGAAAGGTTAAATAGAACACTAAGTGATAGTGCTAGAAGTATGTTGTCAGATAAAAAGATAGGGAAAAGGTTTTGGGCAGAAGCAATGAACTGTGCTAATTACCTCAAGAATAGAGTTCTTACTTCAGCTATAAGAGATCAAACACCTTATGAGAGATGGACAGGCCGGAAACCAGACATATCTCACTTAAAGGTTTTCGGCAGTCAAGTGTTCAGTCTAGATACTGATCGGTCCAATTGGAAGCTAGATCCTAAAGGAAAACCGGGATACTTATTAGGATATGATGAAGATGTTAAAGGATATAGAGTTTATGATCTAAAAAGGGAAGATATAATCTTAGTAAAGCATCTAGTAGTTATGGATGAAGGAAAGTCTGTGGATCCCTTCAAATATACGAAGTCAGTAAAAATCAGATTTGAGTCAGAAAAATACGATGACTTTGAGCTTCCTAACTATCCAGGTTTTAGAGAAGATGACATTCTTGCAGGAACAAATCAGACCGAAAAGGACTCGGCTGTGGAAACTCCAGTGACAACTCTACTCGAAGCGGAAGACGTGGTGGAAATTGATTCGGGATCAAGGGATAGGGGAGAAGCCGAGTTTGTTCGAAAGAATCCACGAGAACCATCTATTCCGGCATCAGATTTTGAGGGGGGGAGGAGAAGTAGCAAAAGACTGCAAGAAAAACAGGTTAATAACAAGGTAACTAAACTATCTCATCAAGATGAACCTCAATCTTATAGAGAGGCGATGACTTGTCCAGAAAGAAACCGGTGGAAGACAGCCATCAATGAGGAGATGGCTTCAATCATGGCAGCTGATACTTGGGAGCTGGTGGACTGTCCACCTAACCAAAAACCAATCGGTTGTAAGTGGGTTTTGAAATTAAAACTGAACCCAGATAACACAATCGAACGCTACAAGGCCAGATTAGTGGCAAAGGGATTTACACAAAAGGAAGGAATTGACTACGAGGAAACCTTTGCCCCGGTGGTCAGATTTCCCTCCGTCCGCATACTTCTCAGTTTAGCAGCGGCGGAAGACATGGAAGTGCATCAGATGGACATCAAGACAGCCTTTTTGCATGGAGAATTGGAAGAGGAGATCTTCATGCGACAACCCGAAGGTTTTGTGGAGGAAGGAGAGGAGAGTAAGGTATGCCGGCTGATTAAATCTATTTATGGTTTGAAACAGGCACCTCGACAATGGAATAAGAAGCTTGATGAGTTTCTTACCGGTCTGGGATATATTCGGATCAGCTCAGATCACTCAATCTATGTTTTCGAAGATGAGGAAGGTTTGATATTTATTGCAATTTATGTTGATGATTTGCTTGTTTTAAGTAAATCAATGGAAAAAATTAACAAACTGAAAACCAATCTTAAGGGGAGATTTGAAATGAAGGATATGGGAGAAGCAAGATATATTTTGGGAATTCAAGTAGAGAGAGACCGAAAAAGGAAAATTATAAGATTGACTCAAAAGGAAGCAATAGGAAACATGCTTGAAAAATTTCAAATGGATAAAGCTAATAGTTGTACAACTCCAATGGAGTTGAAGAAGGGAAGTGAGGGGAGTGAGGAAGAAGGAGTCATAGTCTTAGATGAGGAATTATCTCCTGATGAACAGAAGTTCATGCAGACTATTCCTTACAGGCAAGTAGTGGGAAGTCTAATCTATTTTATGAATTGTACCTGGCCGGATTTAGCTGCAGCTGTAGGAGTGCTGAGTAGAAGTCTAAATGCTCCCACTAAGAAGGATTGGGAGGCAGCTAAGAGAGTCCTTAGATATTTGGTAGGAACTAGAGATCTATGGTTGCATTTGGGTGGGGAGAATACTGACATCACTACTTGGAGTGATGCCAGTTATGGTGATGCTCCGATGAGGAGATGTACTTCTGGATATGTATTATATGTGGGTGATGGGGCTTGCTGTTAGAGCAGCAAACAGCAAAAGGTTATTGCTCAGTCCACCATGGAGGCTGAGTATATGGCCTCTTGCTCTGCTGTAAAAGAATTGATGTGGGTCAAGTCTTTGCTTGGTGAGCTTGGTCACCTTAAGAGTGGTGTGCATAAAATATTTTGTGATAATCAGGCAGCAATCGCTATTTCTGCCAATCCTAAACACCATTTTAAAGACAAACACATGGACATCAGACTCAGCTTTGTTAGAGAGAAAGTAGAAAACAAAATAATCAGTTTAGAGTACAGACCAGATAGTGAGATGGTAGCAGATATGATGACCAAACCTGTGCCTTCCTCTAAGCTAATTTTTTGCAGGGAGAATTGTGGTCTGAAATTAAAGATTGACTAGAAAATAAGGGGAGTGTAGAAACTAATGGTTTTATTAGTATTTTCTAGGTCAGAAAAGAAATATAGAAGTCGAGAAAGTCTATCTCTAACTTCTCTCTCCAACTCTCAAACTTGTCGCAGTCACTGAGAAATTGGAGAGGAAGCTAGAGCCATGGCTACCTTGGCTATCCTGAGGTTTACGGGAATTGTATATTAGGGTTTATTTATTTATTTAAAAGGTATGTGCCGGCAGCAGGATTTGATCCTTGTACCTACCGCCGGCAGACAGGAAATAGCCGGTAGCCTTAGCCGTTAAGTCTAGCCGTAGTGTTACGTAGCATATAGTTTGATATTTATTTAAATGATTATACGTGCGATAAATCATTTAACTGAAATGGATTACGGGATACATAGATCCAGTAATATATTATGTACGAATTACGGTACGGACAAAAATCAGTACCGCGCATTTGTTTCGTAAGTGAAACAAATACCGCGCATGTATTATTTACGGCTACGATTAAATCCGAATTTAATCGGACGGCCGGGATTAGCGCCGAGATCGCGGAGGAAGATTTCGGCGGTTTGTGGCCATCGCCACATCGGATGACGCGTGGCGAAATTCCGTTGGATTGTGGAATCTCCGGAGATTATGGCACCGAATCCGGATTTGACATGTGTCGACATTTTGGCCATGTCGTACAATGTCCGTACATAAAGTACACCGGCAGCTGTACTTTTGCGTACGGAACTCAATTCTGATTGGTTCCGTACATCAGTAGATAGAGTCTGTGAGAGAGATAGGACTTAGAAAAAATAGAAGATAGGACCCCCTCTCCCAGAGAGCTTCTGTACAAAAGGTCAACTTTGACCCTCCATAACTTACTGCTCAGGGGAGCAAATTCAAAGATTCTTTTTGCTACCGACTCAGGGGAGTCTTGCCTTTACAGGGGTGCAGGTGGTCAGGGTTTTTGTCTGCCAGGGTGGCAATTATTTTTGCTGGAACACAAAGGGGTCAGGATTATCCTAGAGGCTTCTTGGAAGCTGTATACTCTGAGGACTTATGGAGGTCTCAGAGTTTCACATTCCAGCATCAGATTTTGAAAGAGGAAGGAGAATCAACAAGAGACTTTAAGAGAGACAAGTGAACAACAAGGTAACTAAAGTGTCACATTTGAGCGATTCCCATGCTTAGTTAGAACAATAAATAGTCTGAAACGGAGTATATGGATGATAACCATTAATGATCAAATGGCTTCCATTATGGAAGCAAACAAATGGGAGGCGGTGGACTGTCATTTTAACAAAAATAGGATGCAAGTGGGTATTCAAGTTGAAACTCAACCCGGATAACACTATCAAGCAATGTCTCATTGAAGTGTTTGTACTCCGAGTTTAGGTCATTGTACGGTTATGTGTCGTAGTGATCGTAGTGGTCTTTGTTCTAGGGTTGTACTCTGTTGTAGTACGTTGCCGGCGCGCATTTTGCGCGCCCCGTCTGATTGGTTTATTTGAGGTCCCGCGTGTCTGATTGGTTTATTTGTACTTAGGTAATCAGTGGTACTTTTGAGGTCTTGTGACGTTTGGCGTCTGCGAGAATTGACGATGATTTGCTTCGCGACGAAAGATTCTATTTCACTTTGGTGTGGAGATTTATCCTTTCGATTGCGGCGTACATTTGTACGACAGATATCATTTCATTTTCTCGTAGATTTCTGGTTGACGTTGGCATGCGTACCTTTTGAGCATGTATGGAGAGCAATGATGTTGCGAGGTGACTACCTACTTGATCCCATGTGATTCGTTGTACGTTTTTTGTTTGAGGTGTGCGCATTCTACGCACGTGATACTTTTGGAGATTTTGTTTCACGTCGTGATACTTATTCAGATACTGTTTGGCGTCGGTCAAGTCTATAATTGTTGAATATGTTTGAAGTGTACTTTCGTATACTTCGTTGTGTTACGTATTGGTGTAGTTTTATTTTTAGCGCTTAGTGCGTATTTGATGTGCGGTTTGGAGGAGTATAGTGAGGCGTAGGGAGAAGAGGTTTTTATCAATCTATCTATTGAGTTGGTATTGATCCTCCTTGTAGATTATCAAGGAGTTAGAGGAATGGAAAGAGTTAGAGGAATGAGGATTTAGAGGAATTAGAAGTGATAGTGTTTAGAGGGTGTTGGGAAAGTATGTAAGAAAAGTTCTCCTAGGAATATATTGGCTTCCTTGGGGTTATCTTTCTCGTGAGTGTTTTATCTTTAATGCTTCCGCTTGCATTTGCACTCGGTTTTATTTTATTGTAAAGATCCTCCTATTATACGTCAGAGTAGCTAGTAGCCATTAGTGTTGTCCTATAGGTTAAGTACTGTGCCAAGATATATGGGGCGTGATGGGTACTTAAACACTACCTCGTAGGCCATTTCATTTAATTGAAAGAAACGAACTAGAGAAGATAGACTAAGTTGGAAAAAAGTGTGAACCGAGATATTGCATGAAACAAATGCTCCACACATTTGTTTCACAACTAATATCAAAAGTCGGTTCGATGGAACGACCACCATGGGAGCCGACATCGCGGAATGGGCGTTCGGGCGGTTTTCGGCTACCGCCTCACCAATTGACACGTGGCACTACCTTGTTAGCTAGCGCGATTTCTAGAGCGCACCAAAACGAGTCCGAATATGACGAGAGTCCACTTCTTTGCCATGCCGTAGAGTGGTTGTGTAGAAGTACTCCGACCACAATACCTTTCTGTACTGTACAAATACTTGATTGGTGCCGTACATCAATAGAAGGGGGTTTAGACAGGGGTTTGGGACTTAGTCATAACTTAGGTAGCCGCCTCTCTCTCAGACCGCATCTGTACAAAAGGTCATCTTTGACCATCAATAATTAACTGTTCAAGGGAGCAAATTCAGAGAATCTTTTAGGACCATACTCAAGGGAGTCTTATCTTCACAAGGGTGATAGTCAATCTTGGTCAAACACAAGAGAGTAACGGTTTTCCTAGGAGCTTTTTGTGAGCTGCTTATCCTGAAGACCAATAGAGGTCTCAAAGTTGTAGGTTATGGGCCCACCCTCTACGATGCCCATCTTTAACAGTACTAGCTTCATATACTGGGAGAGTATGATGACAAGAGATTTGTGCTAGAAAAGGTTTTGGGGGATAGTGAATGAACGAGTGAGGCGTCTAACCAGCTTAGGCATTCCTCAAGGGTTTCCAGGGACCACGTTTACCGGAAAAGCAGATCCAACTCCACCAAAGGAGAGTGAGGATGGGGAAAACATTGTGATGGACAAGGGGAAAGAAAATGAGACAATCACACCGATATCAACAGCAACAGCAACCGGGTCAGCATTCATGTCACCTATTCCAAAGAACGAAGAGAATGATATTGACACATAGGAATATATTAATATGGCGGAAAAGCACTTCATTCTCTGCCATCTCACTCAAGGGCTTGCTTCTCCTCATTTGCAAGCAAAAAAGGCATACAATCTATGCCTAGCACTCATAAAAATGTACCGAATTGGTACGATTCAGCAAAAGCAGTTGCCAAATCACAAAATTGATGCATATGAATACAAAGAATGGAAGATGCTACATTTATGTAATGAGCTTGCAACAATTTTTATGGAGTTAGAGAGTGTTGGACAGGTAGAAATTGAAAAGATGAAGGTTAACTGTCTACTCATGAAGTTACCCCGTGATTATGAGAATATAGTTAATCGTGTACAAGATCTACCGGATTCCAGCTAGACCTGGAACTCTGTGGTAGGGATGATTCTTGTTCGAGAGAATACGATAGTGATCTGGAGGGGAGGAAAGAGCGGACAAGCCATGGAAACCAAGACCGATTCTAGTAACAAGGATCCGAGGAAACCATTTGGAGGCTATGGAGGAAGAGGAGAGAAAAATCAGTCCGATTAGTTTGAACCAAGAGTTTCAAATGGGATGTGTTACTTTTCTAACTAATCGGGGCACTATATGGCGGAGTGCTCAAAATTAACTAAACTCCAATTAAAAGACGCGCAGACTCGACATCCAAAAGGAAAGAAGAAATCTCATGTGACGCAGGTACATAAGGAGGAACCTGATGACGATGAGCCCTTGTTGGATGAGGAGATGGAGGTGAAGACCGAGGTGAAAATTCCACGAAGAAAGAAATGTGCCTTTGGGAGATTGACAGGTGAAGCAGGTTGGATTGTGGATTCAGGTGCTACTATGCGCATGTGTAAGGATAATCACATGTTTACTAAAATGAGAAAGATTCTCACCGCAGAGATAGAGTATGGGGATGGAAGGGTAGTCACAACTACTTTGGTAGGATCGGTAGATCTGAAAGTATCAGTGGAAGGAAAAACATCCATAGTTACATTATGTGATATGTTGTTTATTCCTGAGTTGAACAAAAATCTCATCTCAACATCTGTGTTAGATGATAAGGGTTTTGAAACCAGCACTAGGAAAGGAGTCTTTACTGCTATTTTTTAGGAGGAAGTTTTCTTCACTGCTGAAAAAGGTAGCTAAGGGATGTTTAGGCTGATTTTTAGCAATGAAAAGAAGAAACTTTGTTATAGTGGTCGTAGGAGATTTTGTATTTTTCTATCGTTTTCTCCTTAGCATTTCTGTGCATATTATCAAAGCTTTTTATGAGGCAATTTTTTGCCTTAACTTATCTAAGGCCAGCTCTTTCTCTTTCCAATATGCTTTTAATGTAAGCCCTTCAAATAAATTCACTCAGTTTCGGCTCGAGTACGCAAGGTTTCCCTTGAACCACCTGTATTAGTGTGGATTCTGCCACTACCAACTTTCTCAAGCTGTGTTTGAACCCTTCTGGATGCATTCTGTGAATTAGGGTTCGACCTTTTGTTGTGTAAATTCTGTTGTCATTTGGTGCTGTTTATTTTGAGTTTATCGAAATCCTTTATCTCAGATTCTCTACATATTTCCATTGTTGTTTTTCTGTATTTCTCTTAGGTTTTTTTATTTCTTTAAAATATTAAACCTAACTCATATGAGGAATACCTCCAAACCCTGGAGCCTAGTGGCTATCCATCGGTTTAGTTAATAAATGGATCTTCTTCTCGGCAGTTCACTCACATTTTTTCCATTTACTTTTTCATGTTGTCATTTCATTCTTTTCGCTTTGTACTATGATTTTGTCGCATTTTTTTTGTTTTGTTTTTATCATTTCTATTGCTCAGGTGATTGTGTTGCATACATGCTTGCCACTTAGATTTATGCACAACATGAACGAATCATGTCGCAACAGGTGTTCCATTAACTTGAAACTGTTTTGATTCTCGACCTGGCATTCCATTTTACGCCACACGTGTTAAATTGATTTCGAAACAGTCTTGTACGGACGATAATTCAGTAATGATGACGAAACTTACAGTTTGAATGACGTAAGTAAGTTTGAATTTTACAGATGTACGGCTGAGATTTACTTTGTTCGCCAGCGTGATTTATCGAAGTGGACCGCCGATCATTTCTTCGAGCGTTCGCGGTCAAACGAAGTCTCAATCAAATGAAACTACGTATCGCCGCAGTATCGAGTTGGAATATCATGTTTGTACGATTATGGCCGATTATTTCGTGCAGCGATTCACGCGATTTCATTGGGACTAAGATAAAAAATCGTGACAACATCATCAACGATTTCGCAAGGAGCACATTAAATTATGTATAACTCCGACATGCAGATGTTCTCATGTTACATTATTGCTTGTGCGGCTTGTACACGTGACATCTTGTCATTCGACCGCCACTCACTTTGTTTTGTTTACACTAGGATAAATAGCATAGGACAAAGTGATAAGAATTATCATTCACAGACAAATTATGTTTGGAAGCTTTTATACTCATAATCACTTTATTACTCAACATTCTCCTCCGATTACATTTGTATTCCTTTCTGTTACAATGGAATATACTTTATGAACGACTCTCTATTCTATGCCTTGCTACATGTTGTAATTTTGTGTCCCCCATTGGACTACAGAATTCAGAGAGCCTCTAGGTAGTTTTTGACTTACCCCTTTTCAACTAGGACCACTGCTACCCAAGCAGGCAAACAAAAAATCAGACTGCGTTTTTGTGCAGTCTGGACTCCTCTGAGTCCACAGCAAAAAGAATCACTGAAAACGCCCAACCACGTGATTAATTATCAAGCGGCAAAGATGCCAATATTTATACAAGCTTATTGGGAGAGAGGCGGCTACCTCCTCAATCCTCTAAGTCCTAAACCCCTCTCACAACCCCTATCTAATGATGTACGAACCAATTAGAAGATTGTACAGTATTGAAAGGTACTATGGCCGATGTCCTTTCTGTACGGCCTGTGTACGACAAGGTCATGGAGTGGACGCCTGTCTCCTTCGAACTTGTCCTCATGCTCCTCGAGATTCCCGCTTCCCAATGCTATCTTGCCACGTGGTGCCAAGTTATGTCACGCCTGTAAACTGCCAAAGCGGCCATTCCGCAAACTCGGCGATGATGCGTGCCGTCGGATCCAAACTGTCTTTTAATACTAGCCGTCATAAACAAATGTCCAGTACATTTGTTTCGTGCGGGTTCTGTTCGCACTATTTTCCAATTGTCTCTATGTTCTTTATCTGTAATTCCGTTAATCGGATTAATATTCTTAACTAATGTTTAAGTAAAATCCAAACCCTATATAGTCTAACGAACTTTTATGACAGACTGACTAGAGCTGACGGCTACGCCTCGCTCTGCCGGTCGGAGGTTCGAGTCTTGCCGGATTCAACCTTTTTGTTAAAGGGTGATTTGTGTCACTCTTCAGTCATGCCTATGAAGCTGAGGCAACCATGGCTCCACCACTCTCTCTTTCCTTCAGTGACTACAACAAGTATGGTGGCTAGAGAGAGAAGGTGGAGGCAGGCTGCCTATGCTTTTCCTTTCGCTATTTATTAATCAATTCAGACCTAGAAAATACCTCCCCCTAAATCTAGGGATTTTAACACATGTGAATGCGATTACTCTCCCTACCTACACTTTTGACCTATCCACCTTTGTGATTTATCAAGTTCGTCGCTTCTGCGAATCTTGTCATCTGATTAGGTGTGTGTAGTCATAGCAGTCCTCCTAGTTACTCAAAATGTTTGATCAAGGTCAACATACCATTGGTACATGTGAAAAAGCAAAAATATATATGCGACGAACACGTGATGGCAGGCTTTCACCTTAATAGGTCATGTGCCTTCCGCCATGGTGGATTCACGTCCACCGACCGGTGCACCGAAAATATTCTCGCACGTTTCTTCTGTTATGCACTGGCCTTCAAAATTTGTGCGTCTTTCTGCTTCAAAATGTCATTTACATTTTCAAAATCAAAGTTGGTTTTGTAAACTTTTTGTACGAGTAATTAATTACCTACGTTGGTACATGCATTCTATTCAAATTTTCCGTTTGAATAATATTTTCAAACCCGCGTGGTACCGACCAAAACGAGCCAACGCATGTGAGAGGTTGTTTATTGACCCGACCGAATGGAAGACCGCTGAAGACTCTGCCCGGTAACGTGTCCTTACATTTATTAGGACTGTCTAATGGAATAAAGGCCTTAACCGTAACGCTTTCATAGGTTCTTAGGCATTCGGTGATTTGGTTTAGATGGACTTTTTGCTTGACACTTCCTCAAAGTAAGGCCCTTCCCCTCACCACATTATACGAAGTTGCATGAGTTAACGTGGGTTTTTGGGATAAAGAGCGTTATTCATGGGGTATAATGGTCGTATCGTATCGAAGCGTTCTTTTACCGGAAATGTTGTTGCCTACGTTTTAGCAGTCGTAAGCGGCTTTACTGGAATAAAGGGGTTCACATTTGGAATATTGTCGTCCTAAAATTTGGCCGTCGTAAGCGGATTTCCTGAAATTAGAGTGGTTCACATTTGGCGACTCTACTGTGTTTGGGGAATCCTGAAATCAACTGAATTTATGCAGCAATTGCCACGTGGCATAAACCACCACTTTTTCTGCGTGCATGCCATGTACGACTCCTGCAAAAGTGTATTCGTGGCCAGCTCCGATTCAGGATTTTGAGCTCCAGGGCTCACTTACAGTATGTATTTTAGCCAGACCACGACTGGAAGAAAATGTGCCGCTGACATAATAGTTTGTATCTAAATTTTATCGTCCCGTTATCATCCCTCGCCATTTCTACAAGTGTTTTGAGTTTTAAACTTTTTCAAGGGTTTTTTTTTTTTTTCAAATTTCGGCTATGGCTCAATCTCAGCATCCTGGTGAGAACCTTCAATCTAAAATCGTGCCTTCAGAAAAAGTTCCTGGAGCCATGGAAAAAGTTGCTCCTCTCCTTCCGGAGGATATTCCTCATCCAGAAACTATCGGTAGCAAACGAAATGAGGTAAGAACTGACCTTTGGCGCACTTGTAGGAACTCAACGTACAAAGTTCAAAACTACAATATTCTAAAGGCTTTGGAATCTGCTTTTTTTTTTTTTTTTTCGTATTTGCCTGAGTTACGGTAGCTGCGAAACTTTTGTCGACAATATGTTAGATCATTTTTTGCAAATTTCTAAACTGTTTAGATGTTCTTCTGTTTTTGGACAGCACTAGACGATAAAGTATCTTATGGAAAAACTGCTATATGTGTCTTTGTTGTTGTTGCTGCTGATATTGTTGTTGTTTGTTGTTTTTGTTGTTATTTTTGCTGAATAGACACAGGAGCTTTTAGGGCGACCTATTACTCCAGAAGATGCTGCAGAGGTAACAGCTGCTTTACAAGCTGCAGGAGAAGACACAGGGAAGGGGAGTGTAGCTGCAAGAATGCAGGTGAGTTTCCATGTTTTTAGAACACGTTGCAATTTGTATCTTTATGTGGTTTTGGTTTTCTTTCCGGATTCTTCGTCTCTTTTTTTTGTGCCTTTGACATCCTCATTGTCTCCAATGGTCTCCCGATGGTTTCCTGGCTTGCTTTTTAACACAGTTTATGATTATTCTTGTGGTTCGAATCGCCACTGCTGATTTACATTCGCATCTCATTCTCTTTTAGATGCTGTTGTTAAGGGCTAATTTTATGTTTTGGATTTGGTGGTTGATAACATTTATGATGATACGTTCTGTTTGTTCAAGATGAAGAAAAGACTATTTGATGTTAGTACGTGATACAATTGTGACGACACATTTCAATCGTTTAAAATGAAGAACAGGCAATTTGCCTCTAGTACGTTTTGTAATGGTGACAACAGGTTTTGTTTGTACAAGAAGAAGAAGAAGAGACAATTTGGGACTTTTGTGCCTGATAACAATTGTTACATCACATTAAATCTTGTTAAGAAGAAGAGAATTCTAGACTTCAGTACGAAATAACAATTATGACGATACATTTAATTTGTTTAAGAAAGAGACAAATTTTGAGAGCGGGAATTTGCTGCTGGGTGAACAGGCTGCGGCAGCCGTGAATGTAAGAGAAGGAATTACACCTCCCGTGGGAACTGGCCCTCCTGGTACGGAAAGAGGGGTTGTAACAGGAGCTGCAGAAAAGACGCGAAATAAAATACACGTACAACATGGGGCAAAGGAGACAGCTTAAGGAGCAACTGCACCAGTCTAAGGCCTCGAAGGAGGATATTGTCCTAGTTTTGTTTTTTTTTTTTTTTCTTTACAAACATTTTGAACATTTACTTGTATACTTTTTTCTTTGTTCTTTTCCTTCATTTTGTCTTTCACTTTTTGTTGAGAATTTACCGGACGTGCAAAATGGTGTAGATCCAATGGCTTTCTGAAACAGTAGTTGCAGAGTCTACGGTATTTCAAAAGTGGGGTGAAAATTCAGTCTTTAGTCGAGATGTAGTTGTTACGAAACCATTTTGTAACGTTTCAGTGTACCTTTACTGTTAAGGAATGTCCATTGCTGCTTTTTATTTCTTTCTTCATAATACAACAACTTTGTATAATGGTCTAGCCATATAAGCATAACCATTCAAGGCTCGTCAAACCCTCAAGGCGAGGACAGATGTTGGTGCAAGGAAAACTAAATGAATATAGAAAAAATAAAGGAATATGTTGGAAATGTAATTTGTTGTGTGCCTGGGTAAATGAATGTTCCGAAATTTACGCATGCATCTGTAATGTTCAGTGTTTGGTTATCCATAACTGCCACACTGTGTGGCTCAAGTGCATTTTATTGCTAAAAGCAAGGCCAATTTCTTAAATATAAAATTAAAAATCTGTTTATTGGTTGTGGAGCCTGGCTAGCTACTAGTTTGAAAGTACGCTGCATTGTGTGTTAGACCTCATACATTACTAAATTCTGTGAAAACTATGTTGTGTTACCTACTATTGTATACAGGTTTTATTGAGACTGCGCAAACCATCAACACTGGAATGTGCTAGCATGGCCATAATCCACAACTCAATGCTGACCTTTGCCTGTGTATTTGGGCATTTGATTTTGTCCCTATGATCTGTCACAATGTTTGATATTTGAAGTTAATGTTTCAATATTGTGTCTGACAAAACGATCCATGACTTATAAAGTCAGGAGAATGCCTCAAAATTTAGCATATTTCCAATAGTATTTCAGAGGTTGCGGCATTGCACATTCAGCTTTCAACATCTTGAACATCTAGCTTCTAATCGTAGTATTGCAGAGCCAGATAAGAAAGTTTCTCACATTGTTCTGGCTTCATGTCATTTCTATTCCGGCTATTTGACAAATTCTTAGGCGGCTAATAGATGATGTTTGTGTTGGAGCTTTGTTAATAAATGTAGCGAGCAGAGATCTCTCAACTATACCTGATTACTCCATAGCTCGTCCAGTTATGCAAGGTGTCCACATGCAATTTTGCCTGTTAATTCAATATTGTATTGTTGTCCATAAACGACAGGTCTTCTTGGCAATAACAACCTAATTTACATTTGAGCAGTTTTAAGTGCCCACCAGATGATGCTTGAACTCAACAATGTACCACCTGTATAGGTCCAAAAGTATTGCCATAGAAGACTATAAGAAAGACTGCATAAGTTGCAATTTGCTCTTGCTGTTTCGTGCGCGGACAAACTTTCAATGGATCAACTCAAGACTGGATTTCAAATGACTGTACACCTCAATAGTGCTAAAGCGCTAGAAAGAAAAAAACATCTACCAGGTAAGCATTTTGAAAACTGTGTGGATGCTGTCTTCTGTCCATGTCGCCTGAACAGTATGTTTGTGATGCAAGCTTAGAGAATCAATTTCAGCGTCCCACATCCCGTAGTTATCTATCATTATTCATCGTTAGGACCCACCGGAAAATTAGATTAGCTACAAAGTCATGTGTTTCCGTAGTTATCTATCATTATTCATCGTTAGGACCCACCGGAAAATTAGATTAGCTACAAAGTCATGTGTTTCCACTGGGCAACCTTAGTAACTCCCTCAACTATGTTCCACACAGCATATAAAACTCGGGTAGAAAGCAACACTAACCTCACACCCAAAATGACTTCACTTCGTACACAATTACACCCACACACCCTCTTTTGTCCTCCTACCAGGATAGCAATTTTAACTCTGAGAAAACCGTCACGCTGAAGCGAACAACAAATGAACCATTTTAAGAACTGTCTGAAAAGTTTCCGAGGAATCCCATCAAGAAACTGGGAAAAAACCCTTTGTAATCAAAACGACTCAAACTCAAACCCGGGTCAACTTCGGCTCGACAGAGACATTCCTGATTACAAATAATCAATAGTTGCAAGTAAACATGATTTGACTAGTGTCAAAACTCTAAAAGACCAACTACGGTCATCAATGCTGGAACTTTATACAATCCACTGGGGAGCAAGGACTTGAACCGCAGAAAAAGACGAATATTATTTCACAGACAATTTACAACGCTGCCACATACATACACTGAAAAGCCTACCTGTGACCCCTGTGCCCAAAACCCTACCAGATACTAAGGAGGTTGACACAAATACCAAATAAATCTCCAGTTGTCTGAACCACGAGACTATGGCTTTGTCCTCAGCATGAGGAAAGGAAAGCTTTGCGATGGTGAGTGGTCAATTGAGTGTAAGAGCGGCAACTACTGACTCGATACATCAGCACAATGTAAGGAAAAAGAAAAGAAACAATGACGAAAACTTTTCTTCTTCCTAGACAAAGTGTAAGAAAGGAAAAGAAAAGAACCAAAAAAGAAAACCTAAAAGAAAAGCAAAAAATCATTTAAGAAAACCTTTCTCCTTCTTCTTTTGTCTTATTTTTTAATGAGGGTTCAAGCCCGTAGGCAATCGTCCATGGCCAATAATAGCATCGGCATAAACGTTCGCACAGAACGATTTTAGTTGAGGCAAATTTGCCAGTGTTTGAATATAAAGGTTGTCCTGGGGAAGGTCTAAAAGGGAACTACCGACGCTTGCGATTGGAGGGAGAAGCTTGGCCAGGTGAATGCCTCTCTCTGCACTCCCTCCAAAGGTACTTCTCAACTCCTCCACCACACCGTCTGTCACCACATCCAAGGCTGTCGAGAGCACATAATGGAACTCCTCACTGCAGTTGACAATGGTCAAATATTAAACACTTTCACCTTTATCCACATTATCCACAGTATTAACAACAAGGCAAACAAAGCCGAGGCATGAGCGGTAACATTCGCCGGTTAAAATTTGAACACGAGGCCACATAAAGCATAAGATAGAACGTTAAATTCATACCTAAGTCAACATGGTTTGAAGGATAACTATCAGCAGTGACCGAGAAAAAAAGTTATGGACAAAAGCACAAGTGCCTTTTAAGT
This sequence comes from Zygnema cylindricum, assembly GCA_037447655.1. Taxonomy (NCBI): domain Eukaryota; kingdom Viridiplantae; phylum Streptophyta; class Zygnematophyceae; order Zygnematales; family Zygnemataceae; genus Zygnema; species Zygnema cylindricum. The sequence continues at coordinate 153,909 of JBBHKE010003285.1, forward strand.
AAAAACTCTTTCAAGCAACTTACCTGGTCAGTACTGCCCTGGTCTCATCCAAAAGATGGTTTAACATCTCCAATGCAAAATTGCCCTTCAAGTAAAAAACTCTTTTACGTAAATTACCTTGTCAGTACTGCCCTGGTCTCGTCCATAAGATGGTTCAACATCTCCTCTTCCTCCTCAGAAGTCACATTTTCTGTATGTGATTGGGCAGCATCGGCTGCAGAAGATGCCGCTGCGAGATCTTCCGGCAATATATTGTCCTCAGGAAGAACATATGCTTGCCATACAGATCCCTTTCTGTCAAACGCCTCCCTTATCGCATTCAAAAGGTCCCTCAGTTGTTCCAATGTATATAACTCTTTCAGCGGTTTGCTGCAAAAACCGCACTGATCATTAATCACAATGGTATCTTTTCATCGTCCATGTATTAATTTGAATTCCAAAAAGTGAATGCCTCTCTTTTGCATTCAAAAGGTCCCTCAGTTGTTTCAATGTATAGAACTCTCTCAGTGGTTTACTGAAAGATGACCAGCCCCACCTAAAAGTTTAAAATCCTTCTATCCGGTTAACATGGGAATAAAAAATACATGTAGTGTGTTGATGTAAGTTTGCAGATCCAAGGAAAGTCAAGCATTTTATGACAGTTGAGATAAGAACAATATTCAACAGCCCTGAGAGACCAAACATAACAAACCAAACAAGGACACGACTGGGGAATCCACATTTTTTAGAACATGAAAGGATTTACGGGCATTCCATGTCATGCCAGGTGGAATAATGTTCAAACACAACTTTCAGATTGCTTCTAGTCTATGAGCTTCGCTTGCGAATTCGTATAAGTAACTGCAGAGCTCTTCAAACAATAACAATAAAGACCATAGGTGATTTGTCTTCCTTGTGACATGTCCATTCAAGCAAATTGCCAATAGATTTCCATGACTGACCTTTATCCATTCACGTGCAATGATCAGCTAATCGATATTAACATTAATAACACTATTTCCATCCCGGTTTTTTTTGGCCTTTTGAGCATAAAACAACGTTGATAAGACTATTTGTTCTTTTCTTAACGCAATCTGGTAGCGGTCCAAAGTCGTCCTCATTGCTCTATTATCACTAAAGCAAACCCCACGCAATATATTTCTTTACGCTCATAAAGATTCACAGTGTAGCTTCTAGAAAAACATGAAGCTTCTCTCACCCTGAACATTCTGTAGAGCGACTGTGCTACAACAGAACTTAAACCTCATTTCAAACCCAAAATCTAAGAGCACTTAAGCCCCCTATTTCAACGCAATTCCCTTGCTAGATATTTGTCTGAGGGCCCATGGAATTTAGAGAAGAGGATTAATAAGCCTTTTTCCATATGGACATCCAGCATATAAGTAAAGCCTCTCAAAGTCTAAAAGCTGACCTTTTTTCTCAGGGGCTCTTTTGCCCTCATCATCTCGTTAACATTTTAAGATGTTAACGACAACGTTTTGGATACATGGCTTCTCTACTTTCAGGTGGCTTTTTTGCCCGAAGCAGAAGGGCTGAAACGCTTTCGAGACAAGTGGGCAAGAAAAAAAAAAAACTCACTTTTGCACAACACCCCGAACCACTTGGTGACAATCGGCAATGAGGGCGTCCAAACCTCGGTGTGGCAAGTAGTCGGCAAATGCAATGAACTTGTGTTGTGTGCCTTTTGTTAATGGTTTATGGCCCAACTGCTTGAAGCCCACAACAAAACAACAGCCCCTTGCCTTTGGATCAGCCTCGGACAGCTGCAGCAGTCTTCTCCATGAACTAAATACCAACCAAACACCCTCCAACAACCCATTGCTTCATCCAATATTAATCTCGTTTGCAACAGAATAGTTTGTCTAGCCACCTTGTTCTGATCTGGCATGCCTTGCCCTGCTGATGTCTGTGCTGTATCGATATAAACCCTCCGCCCAAGTATGTTGAGCTGCGTTCGCACAAAAGATTCAACAAGCTTACTCCCCACATTGCACAAAAAGTGCGAGTAAAACCTGAAGCAAGAAATTGCAACAACCCAAAATACAGCCTCCCTCACTTCAATCAGCTAATGAATGCACCTTATGACAAGCTAATGAAAGATCGAGAAAGAATGGCCAGACCATGCAGCTGTACACCAACAATACGGAATGGAAAGAAATAATATAATAATTAAGAAGTTTTAAAATACAGAAGTTGTTCTAGAATGCCAGGTCAGTAGGCATTGACCATAGCGAGCAGTCCATGCTGTAGCGAACATTTTTTTTTTGAATCACAAATTTTTGTTTATCCATGTAGAATCAACTTTTGCCCCATCGTAAAGTAGACTGGAAACACATGCAAAGAACTTACTTAAAACCTTGAGATCTTGCCATATCTGCATTTTCTCCATCCCTGTCAATGCTTGTTGTGACTGCTTCCCTGCCATAAGCTTCTCTGTGAGGCTCGAAAGGTCGACAGCTTCAAAAAGGCGAGATTTGAGGTGAGGCAGAACTGAAGGGAGAGTAGTCAAGTCTGAAATTCTCTGGACACTTTCAAAATGACTCTGCAACCTAAACAGCCCAAGCAGAAAGGAGCAAAGTGAGCCTCCTTGTAATGATACATTTAAGTTATGGATTACCTTAAGTTCATGTTAAAGTGCCTTCCAATATAGATCTGAAGATCACAGCAAGTACCAAATTCTTTGAGCTTGCTGCCTGCCTATTTTGGTCTGACAACAACAAATATCGTCCATCCAAAAAAAGGGATACAGGGCTGTAGAATATCAGAAGGCAAATGTAGCAAAGAGCAACTATCAATCTACCAGTGACATCAAACAAAAAGTGATCGATCCAAGTCAAAGTCAGAATGTTTTGTTGTTTATATCTGCTATGTTTCAACAGATAAAATGCCAATGCAGCCTGGCCGGTCATTTCAAAAAGAAAAGGAAAGTACTACCATCCAAAATGACAAGAATGAACCTACCCTTAGAGTACATATATTCTTTTTGCAAAATTTGCTGATGGCAAACTAAAGTGTACCAGCACCCACTACCTATTAGGATGATACGAAGCATAATATACTTGACATATTTCCACCATGAACTCCATTAGCATAGTGTCAGGTATTTGCAAGTTCTTGAACATTATTCAGTGACAGAAATGACCGATATTTGGGTATTCCTTACGACCAATCGTACAAACCCACAAAATGGCCCTTTACGGGCGATAATAAGCAAATTATCACTGCAGATTTCCGACTAAACAAAAAACAAGACATTATCTTGAATAACCAAATTAACAACAGGGTAATAGATTAACATCTGACATAAAAGAAAGGCAACATTCGTAATTGAAAACAACATTCTGTTCTCCATTCTCTAATTTGAGACCAAACTCACTGGGCTTCTGCTCTTTCATCAGCTTCTTGCTGCTGCCTCCTTTTTTTCTCCTCTTCCAGTGCCGCATAGTAATTCTTCGCAACATAATAGGTTCCAATTCCCACTCCCACGACGCCAGCTGTCACCAATAAGGCTCGGCGACGTTTCCTTACCCAAGCCCTGCGCATACACCCAAGTTATGAGGTAATTATTTGAGAGCATCCCTCTCATTGTCAACATTCAATAGATAGCAACATCTCTTGCTTCAAGCATGAAAAAAGGGGCTCGCAATGCCCATGATGTTCAACATGAGTAGTTGTAACAATCTTTCGAGCAATACACCAGAAACTGATGGATGTGAGTAAAAAAGCCAAACCACTGCCGTCAGCTGTTAATTTGAATCGTAATTTAAAGTTGTAGATACACCATTCCTGTTCACTCCGTATTACGTGCGCATTCTACATGTTTTTTGTAAATAACACGCATATAGGACAGGGTGTCGACATTTAGAGTTTCCATACTTTTAACTGTGTTTTAAATTTTATGTGAAAACAGAGGGCAATGCTGCCAAAATACACTGGAGATTTTCAAAAAGACAGGCCTTGGAACAGAAAAAAGGGAAAAAAAGAAAAAGAAAGCACTTCTGTGTGACATTTAATGATATTTGGGCGTGAAAATGAGGAAGGCTGACAATTGAACACACTTACGATGCACTACAATCAACACGAAAATAAAATGACCCCGAGAAAAAGCGACAATAATGCGTCTACACGTATTCCATAGAGGATTATAAATAAAATAAAAAAAAACAATTGAAGAAACTGAACAAGCCAATGAAAGAGGCGCGATATACAACTACTATGAGCAGAATATTTACACCGCATAGATAAACCACCCAGAATGCATGTAAACGAAGAAAAGAAACTGAAACATATAAAAAGAAACATGATTCATGCAGTTCCTTTATGACAATTGGTGTTTTACCTACCATTGCCCTAGTTTCAAAGTTCATGAGAGGCATTGGAAACAGTTTTGCTAAAACGAAGAGCAATAATCCTATGGATATTATCAAACATAAAAAAAAAAAAAAATCTTTCCATCTTCAGCAAGTTACTGCTGATTCAAAAGAAACAGCCTTGCGAAACATATACTCAGTCTTAAACAAGCTAGGGCTGACGTCAAAAGCTCTTGTAGGACGCGAAAATCCTGCGGTAGGTGAATAATAAGATAAACGATAACCTGAATGGGAGAGAAGAAAAACAATTACTTGAAGTCATTGTAACACGACATGTGTAGTGGAGTCGTCATTGGGCCCGAATCAGCAATAATGACTCGATGGAACCAGATCTCAATTCGTTAGCAATTCTGGAGCTGAGATATTCTCGGCGCCCCTCGTAGGCTTTCCAGAATAAGGAACACATGCAGAGAATGGAAAAAGAAAAAGAAAAAGGAAAAGGAAAGAGAAGAATTCGAGTGAAACTTGCCAAATTTGTTTAAACGGCTTATAACTAAAAGAAGTATAATTATAACAAGCCTATAAGGCTACTACAGTACTGTAGTTCAATACTAAGCTTGAGAATTTTAATGTGACTGATGAGGAGAGCTCAATGCTGTTAGCCTGTAGTACGGCAAAAGGTACGCGATTTTTTTGAAAAAAAATCTGCTTAAAACACGTGGCAATCGTGCATACGGTGGTGTTTCAAACTTTCAATACCATTTTCGTGTGTTAAAAGTTAAAACTATGATGAAGTACGGTATAGTGTGGCAGACATGCAATACATCACAGTACAGTTCTGTAATGTATAGTACACCGCCAATCGCTATTAGAGTCAAGGATTAAATAGCGTCAAAAAAAAACTAGCGTTATTGATTCTAATTTAGTACCTGAGACGTGGCAGATTATGGTCCACCTACTTAAATAGCGTTATTAATTGTATTTCAGGTTTTTTTTTTGAAAAAAGGGCACCGAATTGGCGTTATATACTCTAATAGCGATTGGCGGTGTACTGTACTGAACATAGAGCCGTACATATAAAGTACAGATAGAGAAGTATTGATTATCGGTAGATCGATTATCGGGTACATGTCGGTTATAGGTAAAAGGCTACCGATACATAACACTATGAATTTATGATTACCTCTGATAGCGATGTGGAGTGCAATGCAGGATTGCAGGTTTACTTTCACACGGAATTGGTGAAAATCAAAACTTCTAAACCTTTGCTCGCTCCCTCTCGCTACGATGAGCTCCGGCCATGGCTGCCTCCTTGAAGATGATGAACCCGAAGAAGAGATTTATGCAGAGAGTATTACAAAAAAAATTATATCGGAGAGTCTCACAAAGAAAACTCTCTCTCTTGGTTGTACCAGTGCTCAGAATTGTGGCACAAACGATACTTGTGGTGCTGGGACTTGCCATTCATCTTCTGATTTCTCTCAGCCACTCTGTAGGACAGGAGGAGATAGCAAGTCACAGGTAATAACAAAATATGAAGGCATATGCGGCGAAAGTGATATCCCCAATAGTAAAACTAAAGTTTCTAGCAGAGAAAATCCACCTGTCTCTCAGGCACCAGTCTCTGGAAAGAGGGGGGGTGGAAAAACTCACGAAAATTGCATTAAGTGTAAAGTGGGACCGGCGGAAGCTGTGGCAAACCAAAGAGAGGCTGTTTGTCGGACGTGCCTCCACAGCAGTTTACTGGCGAAGTTTAAGTCAGCGATCAACAAGTATTCGCTTATAATTCGCCACGATAATGTCCTTCTGGCTTTTTCAGGTGGTCAATCTTCCAGGTTGGGACATATTTCCTTTCCGGCTAGATTTCTTCCCTTTTTGTAATACCCTAGAAAATCCCAGAATAACTTTTAAAATATAACTCCAAATAGCGTGATTCTTTCGCGGACGTCTACCAAATTTAGTACTCTATAATCATAATACCTAAATACCCCTTTATAAACAAGTTCGATCCGCTATTGCTGTTACAATAACGTTATTTCGGCGCCCCCAAATTTTGACAAAAGTTCTCAAATAGTATTATTAATTATATTTAGGATAACCCCAAATTCCCAATTAGAGGCAATGATTTCATTGAAAACCCCCAAATTCCCAATTAGCGTTGATAACGCTAATTGATTTTTAACCCTAATTATTTTATATCGCTAACAACGAATCACGGTGTGTTGCACTGTAATGGAACGCACATACGAAACCTTAAACTTTTTTCGTGTTTCGCTTACCCGGCCGTACTTGAATTTGTTTTTTCTCTTTTGAATCACCTGGCCGAATCCGGCCTGCCGCCAAAATTTGGCACCAGAATCCGTTACGGATCCGACGCGGCCGGCCGGTTACGGATTCGGGTACCCGACTGCGATCTCTTATGTGCAGTTTAGGTCAGAGGTCGCAAAAGTCAAAATTTTATTTAGACAAAACCGACCGTTTTTTTTTTTTTTCAAAATCTGAGTACCTGACGCCCGACCTGGTTATGTCACGCTCCTAAATTGTTAACCGATAACCGAAACGCGTTACGAAAAAAAAGGTTAACCTAAACTCGATTTCTAGCGACTACCCGTTCCCGCTCGTTCCCGAATAAATACAAAATTAGTGGTACATCTCCCGTATACCTTCCACGATAACAAGAGTACAAAGTACAATAATGTTGGATTGTATGGACAGGTACAAAATTTTCATTTTTTTTCGTTTTTTGCTTACCCGACCATAACCTATTTTTTTTTTCTGTGAATCAACCGCCGGAATCCGCCCGGCCCCCCAAATTTGGCACCCGAATCCGTTCCGAATCCGACGCGGGCGGTCGGTTAATGGTCGGTCACGGTTTCGGTTGACCGTTTGCGACCTCTGGTGTAGGTGCGGTTTTACTTTCACAGTGTATCGGTGGTAGACTGAAAGGTAAAACTTTTAAACTTCGCTCGCTCGCTCTCGCTACGATGAGCTCCGGCCATGGCTGCCTCCTTGAAGATGATGAACCCGAAGAAGAGATTGCTGCAGAGAGTATATCAAAGAAAACTCTCTCTCTTGGTTGTACCATTACTCAGAATTGTGGCACAAACGATACTTGTGGTGCTGGGACTTGCCATTCATCTTCTGATTTCTCTCAGCCACTCTGTAGGACAGGAGGAGATAGCAAGTCACAGGTAATAACAAAATATGAAGGCATATGCGGCGAAAGTGATATCCCCAATAGTGAAACTAAAGTTTCAAGCAGAGAAAATCCACCTGTCTCTCAGGCACCAGTCTCTGGAAAAGGGGGGGTTGGAAAAACTCACGAAAAATGCATTAAGTGTAAAGTGGGACCGGCGGAAGCTGTGGCAAATCAAAGAGAGGCTGTTTGTCGGACGTGCCTCCACAGCAGTTTACTGGCGAAGTTTAAGTCAGCGATCAACAAGTATTCGCTTATAAGTCGCCACGATAATGTCCTTCTGGCTTTTTCAGGTGGTCAATCTTCCAGGTTGGGACATATTTCCTTTCCGGCTTGATTTCTTCCGTTTCCGTAATACCCTAGAAAATCCCTGAATGACCGTAAAAAACCCTTAAAAACCCTAAAAAATCCTAAAAAACTCTTAAAAACCCTTAAAAAACCCTCAAAACCATAATATACTTAAAGAAACCCTGAATAACCCTAGAAAATCTTAAATAACTCAACCAGTTAAGTAAAACACAAATTATTGGGCAGAACATACAAATTTGTCAAATCTTGGTCTCGTTGTCTTGGCCTTATTGCTGTAAAATATCCTTACAGAGCTAGGTGCTACTTTTCTATATTTTTTGTAAGTAAACATTCAAATTGGAGAACGAACTGAATTTAATAGCATTTTCTATAATGCTGAAGGTGTTCTTTGCTTTGTCATTTTCGTCAAAGCTTTCGGTGTAGCTCTGTAGATTCGGAACAAAGCGTTGTTAATTTCTTTCCCGATTACAAGGGTACAAACTGGTGCACAATACTTTGTTGAATGTTATGCCAGATTCCATACGGTTTGAAAAATATTTTTTACAGTATGAAGACGAAAAAGCATACCGATTTTGCTGACTGTTTTTTTAGGTTTTTCATAAACAAAGCCTGTAAACTTGACACAACATCTAAAACTCTCATCATAGCCACAATTAGTTGAAAACAATTTTACTTGGATATTACTTAGCCATTGTTAGTTGAAAACAACTTCACTTGGAAATTAGATAGCTAGTGTTAGTTGAAATCAACTTCGCTTTGATATTACATATCTATAATCTTTTGAGAACAACTTCACTTGGATATTTCATTGCTATACTTAGTTGAAAACAACATCATTTGTATATTACATAGCCATAGTTGGTTGGAAGCACACTTGGATATTACAGTATTGGACAGAAAACAACCATTCCTGCACCGTTCCAGTAAGTAGCAGGATTGATAGTCCATCTGCAGGCTGGAATGGGAGACAGTTATTAGCTTGTTATAGCTTGTTGAGGAGAGTTCTGTGGGTGCTGTAAGTCATTCTTGTGGATTTGAATATCCCTGCAAATGACGGTGATGACTCAACCGTACCTTTAGTGGTCTTGATGCCCATTTGTTAGAATTGAAAAGAGCTTTGGCGCTGAAATGCTTCTTAATTGGCGTTTCATTGCAATTTGCAAAGCTGACGAATAGGCATATGTTTGTTAATACGCTTATGTGAGTCTAATGAATAGAAATTGGGATTGTAGCGTTTGAGATTGATCTTGCACAATGATGATTTTCTTTTACCTTTTTTTGTTATGGATTTATGTCCATTCAAGCCATATCAGCTTTATGGTAAACCAAACCAAAACATGCTAGTTAAAGAATAAGTTGCATGCTCTATGGTATTATGCAATGTACCATACGTGAAGTGAAATAAAAAGTCGCATTTGAGCCTATATTCCATTAAATCATGCAGTTACATGAATAAGATGGCAATAAGAATTATTTTTCAGGGGATAACCAAGTCTGGTCTGTTGTTGGGAGAGTTATTAAAAGGTCTGCTGTATTTATTTAATATAGTGATATGCATTTATTGGCTGAGCCATTCTATATGGCACTAAAAAAAAAACAGTGGCTGAATGGTATGCAATTTCTTCCCCTGTATTTTCCACTTATTAGACTTTTTAAATTGTCATAAAAGTTGAAATAAAGAAATCTGTCCTTTTCCATGGTGTTGCTGTTAATTTTGCTTCTATGTGGTTAATGTACCTGGATTCAAGCGCCACCTGTCCTTGGGTCCTTTGGAGGCTACTTGGCTCATGTTTTGCCTCCATGCATTGCTTTTTATGGCCCAAGAGGTCAATCAGTTAGTTGGTGAGCCTGTTGGAAAGCCATCATTCAGAGTTATTCATGTGCATCCCGTGCCCTATCCTCTCTCTTCCTCCCCACTTGCCTTTGGGAGGAAAATATGATAGTCATGGATTTTATTTTTGCATTTGCTGGTTCCTCTCTGTGGCAGGTGGGCCTCGAAGGAGTGGTTGAATTTTGGTGCCCTTTGCCTTCAACATTCTGAACTCACAGCAGTTTAAGTTAATTGCTTAAGCTGGAAACAGGGGACAAGTGAGGGATAACAGTATTGTTGATATCTAGTTGCTGAAGTGTAAGGCAGGCATCAGAGTTTCTTCACCAGATTAATTGGAATGTTAAAGTTGGAATTCAGTCGGATAATTGATTGTATGTTTTTCTTGTCACATTTGTTCTTCAAATTACATGTCTTATCACTTTTTAGAAGGCATTCACATGAATTTACTCTCTTTTGACTGAGGCTGTCAGTGCTGGCTGCTCTTATTTGGCTGCAACCTTTTTGTTTGGTCCTGTTTTTTTCGGAGAGCATGTGCTTAGCAACAAGTAAGGTCGTAGTTTCCAGTAGGCACAAAGCTTTTTCTCTTTCAACCGAACTGAGTTATCGACTGATCACTTTATTTCAAACGTTTTTTGTTTTGCTCACAGGGTTGCTCTTGAGTTTCTGAGGGAGATTCAGTCTATGGCAAAAACTGATGCGGAGGCTTCTGCAGATCGTGGTCGAATCGCCTTCAAGCTCGGTGTTGCATATATAGATGAACGGACCGCAACAGGTGTCACTATCTTAGAGGCGGAAAATGGAGTCGAGGAAGTCAGAAAGATCTGTCGTGATAGTGTAGTTTCTGGGGAGCCTGTCTGTCTCCATGTAGCTCCACTTGAAGATGCATTTTCTTACTTGAAGGTCGGGCATTTGGACGGAGATAGAGGAGATAAGGTGGAAAAGAAGTCAGGAGTTTTTCCGAACAATGGTTCCCTAAAAAACGATGGAAGGAGAGATGTTGCTCCGGAGGAAACGGCACAAGGGAATGGACATAGTTTGAATGTACCACCCAGTGCTCTCATTGGTGATAATGGTAGGGTTTTGGAAGAGGACGGAGCTGCAGGGAAAACTGGTGTAGTGAGAACAGCTGACACAGAGGAAAAAGTAGATGTAAATAGAATGGCTGATGAGAGTGCAGTGCAAAATGGTGAAATAATGGGTTTGAACTGCATAGGTAACTTCCATTTGATGGCTCATAAAAGCTTCTCGAGTTCTTATGGGGATGACATGGTTGAAGAAAGTTTGTCAGGTGCACAAAAGTCCAACAAATTGACGGCTTTATTGGGACAAGTGAAAGACCGGACAGGTAGAGAAGACTTGGTGGAGTATCTTCGTATGCAGGTCCTTCAACAGGTACAAGACGTTAGAATGGTTAGATTGTTATTAAAAGAGAAGCAACTGAGCTTTTGGCACATAGTGTAATTTTTTTTTTAATGCACATATTGTATTTTTTGCCCCTTCTTAACAAGTAATTATCGAGGTCATGTTTTCTAAATAGTCAGACTATCAAGCCTGCAGCTTTTTATATCTTGCTATTATCATTATTGGAAAAGCTCCTAAAGCTATTGTTGTGAATGGGGCCTTGCCCTTTCGTTGAGATTTGAGAAACAGTCATGTCCTTGTACAATCTGGAAATTTACAAGCTAGTACTAGTAGTAGAAATAATAACAGAAATAATAGTAGTAATAAAGTTAGTAATAATAGTAATTATAGTAGTAGTAATAGTAGTAGGATTCTAGCAAAGGAACGTTGGTGGTTAGTTTGTTACACTGAGAAATGATACAGAAAGGTCGATATTTGTAAACGGTGGATTTGTCCCACAAGGCGGCTAAGATTGCTTAAGTCTGAATTTTAAAATTTGATCCAAGCTTAATGTTTGGCCACTTCTGCCCGTCTAATTCCAATTGTACAAAATTACCTAATAAAATAAAAATGTATAGAATCTACCCTCGTTTAAAATATCAAATATTTTTCAAGAAAAGACGCTGAACTAGTTGCAATTATAGACATGCAAAAATAGGGCATGTTTTACATTCAACTCATTAGCAATTCTGCATTTTCTGTTTAACTGGGAGTCAAAAGCTATTTTTGGAAATATATCTTCCCTGGTGTTTATGGACAGAGTATGGCGGTCTGCAGGTGGCTCAAGATCACGGCTATACAAAGATAGTACTCGGAACATGTACGTCCCGGGTGGCCGCCCAAGTCATTTCTGCAACTGCAAAAGTATGCAATTTATTTTCCCTTCACTACTTATTGGCCCGTCTCACAATCTATGGACCTTGTATTGCAACCTGGCTTCGGAACTGTCTTGCCGTTTTGAGAACATTTTTTGAAATACAGAGTTATCCTGGAAAAAAATCCTAATAAACCCTAAAATCATAGAAATCTGTGCAAAGAGAAGGGAGCTGGTTGTCAGCCGTGAGCTATGGCTGGCAGGCATGCTTGCTCTCAAAATGCTGTGTGCACTCCCTTCAGGACTATCTATGCAAACCCCTTTCCCGCGGTTTGAAGCAAAAGTCAAACCTTTTTCTCATGGCTGAAACAAGGCTTTTTCAAATGTCTTTTTTTTTACTCGTCTTTTGCTGCAGTAACCACATCACCTTCACTTGCTGGTGTGCTGCCTGCGGTTAATGCCACATTCCCTGCTTTCCTTTGCAAACATTGGGAGTTTGTCCCTCATTCTCTGTCCCTCCATTTTCACATTCTCCGAATGTAATTTGACAATCCAAGCCTTGGTTGTTTGTACCCCAACCCTCGTGGATGGTTGTCTCTTGATCCCATCCAGTTAGCCCTTTATCCCACACTATCCATGCCTCACAACAACTCCTAAACTATGTTGAATTAGAAGTAACGAAAAGCACGAAAAGCTCTCCTCACACAGGGCCGAGGCTTTGCCCTTCCTGTCGATATTCACTATTCATGCCTTATACCAGTTCTTAAACTATGTTTAATTAGAAGTGACGAAAAACTCTCCTGACCTGCATACAGGGCCGAGGCTTTGCCCTTCCTGCCGATATCCAGCACTGGGATGCCCGATGGCCCGTGCCAGTGGTGCGGCCACTTCGAGACTGTGTGGCGCGAGAGATAGCGCTGCACTGCCACCTGGCAAGGTGGGGATCGCCGACATGGACGATTTCTTGTTTTAAACAGTTGCCTGTTGGAAAGGCAGAGGAGGGAGGGAGGGAAGGAGGGAGGGAGGGAAGGAGGGAGGGAAGGAGGGAGGGAATGGGGGGGGGGAGAGGGGGGGGGGGGACGGAGGGAGGACAGAACAGAGAAAAAACAGTTTTTGTCAGCTAATTATATGTGTGTATATTTTGGTGTTGGCATGGTACTTATGTGACGACGCTGGTTAGGAAGAGGGTCTTTAACGCTTTGTTTGAGTGAGGAATGGAAGGGTGAAATAAATGAGATGAATGAATGTGCATTGCAGAGGAGGTAGGATCTGTGGCTAGAGTAGCACATATGGTGATTCTGAGGCTCTCTTTATTCTACTTCTCTACCACTTGAGCCGGTGCTTCTGGCTGATTTTATGTCTGTCAACCTTTTGGGATCTCTTTCCTCGAAGATGAAGAGCTTCTTATCACATCCTTTAAGCTTGCTGATAAAAACTGTTGAGTCTGTTATTGCCATACAGGTTGCAGAATGTATTTGTACGAAAGTTAGGAACACTTTCTGGGCCCCAGAAAAGCATCAATACTCTAGCAGACGAGTTTGTAAGTGCACTTCAGGTTGGTATACGACATCCTATACCGATTGGAAACAGCAGTTGCCTCGCTTTTTAAGGGCTGAAACCGTTTTTGTTGCGAGCTTAGATGTACCCACTTATGTGTACTTTTTTTTTCACGCAGGTGGAAAACCCATCTCGGGAATACACTATACTGCGCACCGCTGCGAAGCTCCAACCATTTTCTTTTAACAATAATGTTCATTATGATGGACAGAAGCAAGCAATTACATCACGGCTCCAAAAGATGGCAGTTGAAGAGCCAGCTGGTGATCTCCTTGAAGATCAATTTACCCTTTGCCCTCTCTGTAGGGGTCCTCTTGCACCGGAAGAATCCAGCAGGTTAGAATCTATTGTTCGTCGTTTAACTCATGCAACTGGCTCGTCCAGTGAATCCAGTTGTGACGGATTTGGTACTAAGGAAGAAGGGAAAACTCCGTTTTCTGAACCAAGTATTAGGGATGGAGGAGGCGCCTTTCTCTCAGCTAATGGGAACAAGACAACTTACAGACAGGACGATATAAGTGCTCAATCTGAATGGAACAAATTGGATTTTGACTTGGCAGTTAGCAACACCTGCTGTTGGAGCTGTAGATCTGGTGTCCTTGGGGATGTTTTCTTGTCCGATGTTTCAACAACGGGAAGGTTGATGGATCTCATGCCGCCCATCGTTCGACTGCATGGGATCGATGCTGTGACTGAAAGGCGGAGAAGAGCCCGGTGAGTCAATATCTGTCCTGGCCACCCTTCTGACTCTCTGAATTTTAGGGACTCTGTTGAAAGTATGGTAGTCTTGATAACACTATCTATTAGTGCCCCGTAATTGTGCATGTGTCAGAACATAATTTAGTGGAGTTAATTCTAATAAACTGTTGGTAATAATCTACCAACTCTTATAGCAATGGGCGGTATTTTTAGCGCTTATATTGCTAATGTCCAGCCGATTTTTGTACATAGCTATCCTTTTTATGTCTTGGTTGACCAAATATGTCTGTCATGGCAATTAAACTGGGTTCCTTTAAACTAAATTAAACTGGCAAGTAAAAATCGGGCACCTCCTGTTAAAAATTGAAGCAATGATATATCTTAGAGATCAGACATACGTACACTTTCATTAAGTCAAAATAACACGACTAAGTCTGCATTTTTTTAGTGCTCGTGTATGTGCCCTTGTTTATATACAGTCTTGAACGTTAAGTATTCCTGATGTACCATTATTCCAGATGTATGATAGTATCAAGAAGGTTGTAGATTCAAGCATTGGCTTTTACATGTGCACATCTATAGGTTATTAGAAAAGCACAGTGGAATTGCATGACTACACCACCTGTCACTATTGGAATTAGTGAATTATTAGTGTTGTTTGAATCAACTACATGAGTAGCGATTTTTATTGTATCAGCTATCATACCAATAACCGCTGATATCGCTATTATCAAATACCTCTTGGTTGCTTGGCGCGGTGTTTATCGGCCTGATGGATAAGTGCCTGAAATTTGATTTTGGCCGATTATGACCTTTAGAAATCAGCTACACCGCTCATCGTTATTCGCGTTAAAGATTTATTAGTGTTAATGTGAAATTAGAATTAATAATACTAATTTAGTGCAAGGAGGCGTGGCAGATTGTAGTCCACGTCCTTAAATAATGTTGTTAACTCTATTTTGTGTTTTTTGGCCAAAAAAAGTCGCGATCGAATTAGTGTTATTAACACATAAGGATGAGCGGTGTAGCGTCATAATATAGTTTTCGCAAGCCTGACCTATTGAAATTAAAGATTATACAGGCATCAATGGCTTTGCCTTTTAACATTTTTTTGCAGATTTCATGGAACCATCGTCATTTGTTCTAGAAAATGAACAATTAGATGCATAGCTAATATGCAGCACTGATTTATGTTTCATGAATGAGATGTCAGTATATGTTTTCTGCCACACTGTGTACAGTTTTTAGAGGTAATGACACTATCTCGGTGCCCCGAAATTCTAGCCCTTGACCCTAAAGTAATTAACTTAGCGTGATTGTTTGCTTCTCAACGCTGATTCTTTAAATAGTTTAAAAACGGGCATCATTCGGAACCAAACAAGAATTAATAACATCAGTATAAACCCCACGCTAATATTTTTTTTACTCTAATATCGATTTGCGGCATACTTCTTTTTGTTTGTACTTGCACTTGAGATTTTGAAGTATTTTTTTTTCTGCCCGATTTGTCAAGCAGCAAGATGCTTATTTGCACTAGTCTGGCCTTTTAGAAACCGATGATTGCTTTGGAAGGTTTGATGAGAAGTTATTATGATTTATGAATTACTGATAATAATTCAGTTATTAGGAGTTATTAGTTCAAATAGAATTTTGTTTTAATTGATACTTTAATTTTCATTTATGTGTTTGTAATCTTTTTGTTGCTTTGCAGGGCTGAGATTCAGGAGTTTTTGTTGGATGGAGAGGAAGATTCTTGACCAGAGGTCTTTCCTACTTTTTCTTAAGACTATTGTTCGTATCAGTTGTATTCGTCGTGGTTCAGAATGTTAAAATTGTGTTCCATGTTTTTTTAAGCGCGATTCTTAGTCTTTGTGCCAACCACTACTTTTTTCACCAGCGACATCTGAATGAGGTCATTACCGTGAATACTTACACCATTTTGTGGCAGTCATGTGCTCGAGTGAGGCTATAGTTTTGTTGACCCGAGCTGCTGCCGTTCATTTATCAGAGGTACTACTTTTGGGAAAAGTAAAAGTGAATAGTTGCTGGCAAATAGCCCTTGGAAATATGACATTATAATATAATATAATAAAAACATAAAATAACATAATTATAATACGGCAAAATGTAATATAACGTAAATAATATAATAACATGATATTAACATGCTATAATGAAGTATAATTCTAGTGGGGAAAGAAAGTGAGCCTGTATACGGTATACACCAAGATGTGAGGGTTCTGAGCGTGCTTCTCACAATGGGAATAATGTGGACTCCGTTCTCTTTGCTGCTGCGCTCATGTAATCGCAGACCTGGAAATGTAGTCTATGATAAGATTTCTAGAAAACTCTTTCTCATAAAAACCTGCCGGTGCAATAAAAATGTCGCACTGGAAACCAGGGAAAAGGACTTTTCAAAGTGGTGCTGCTTAGGTTAACAACCGGAAGCTTAAAACTATGAGTGCCTCAGTCAAACTAAAATAACAAAAAAATACAAAAACCACATGGATGATGGGAACAAATCGGGGAGGAAAGAGCTCCAGCTTCAGGTGCCTTCTTTGTATGTCAAAAGGTAAATGCAATCATTGATTCTACTCTATAAAGTATGTGTGAGATACAGCCCTTCAAACAGAGGTAAATTCAATTTTCATTTGATTTGAACAGCGAGCAGCTTTCACGAGTGGGAGGAACTATGAGGGCCTGGAGGCCACTTTCCTCCTTGTTGAAGGGCCAGAGATCACATTTTCTCCCTTCTTGAATCCCTTCTCTCATCGAACAACCGTTGTGAGATGGGTAAACCAAAAGCAAGAGTCTTTTCAGATCCTGTCTCTGCGGGACCCACCAAATCCTGTTCATACTACGATGATAAACGCTTTCTACGAATCAAACTCCTCGACAAGTTACCGAAGCAGTGCTCGAATGTGTATACGAATTAGGGCACTTTCCCATGTGATAAAGTAAGGGTTTTATTTCTGTCGTTTTCCTCCCAAATTTATCCCGCAACGAGAAAATCCGTGGTCGTACCAAAAATTTGGAATTACCACATTACATTTTGCGTCATTTTGAAACTTCAAATGTATTGCAGTTTGTCGTCTAGCGCGTTTCGACCCACTTTCGCGTCTCTCAAGCTCATCTTCAACCTTCTACTCAAATCACCTCGCGAGGTGATTTTAACTAATTTTTCATGATGTAAACGAATAGGGCAGACGTTGTCGCACGCGTCGGTGGTTTTTAAAAACTTTTTTGCGCGGAGTCAGAAAAACCCACTGCACATTTCCAGCCTCTGCGTACTTTTTTTCCGTGCACTTCTTTCCGTATAGGGGCCGTGGAGGGGTCTCAACCAACAGACGCCATTTCGTCAAAAACGAAGTCCGTGAAGGCACCTTTTTCTCTCTCCCTCTCCCATTACCAGGTCTATCTCACAATTCTTGCAATGAAAAACGACAATAATGATATCAAATGAAACTCTGAAAAATATTACTTTTGAATATCTTTGGGCGTATTTTGATGGCAAGTAGAGTGAGAAAGGACGAAAAAACAAAATCTTGAAACCATGGCGGAAAGTTTTGGAAGTAGTGACGTTACCGCTATCATAAGTGATCGTGACGTCAAAACGTCACAAACCCTAAACATCTACAATGTCAAAAGTAGTGTTGGGTATCGAGGACCCATTGCCGATATTCGATATATATCGAATTTCATGTACCCGATATTCGATATATCGCTTCGATATATCGAATTTCAAATTATCGCGATATATCGCCGATATATTCTAATTTCAGTGTTAACGCTAATTTGGAACAGCAAAAATGGAAAATTTTCTGTACGATTATATACATTATTATATGTATCCGTACAAAATATAAAAAGTCGTACACCGTAGTGAAATTTAAATATCCGTACATGTCAGACTTATTTACATGTCAGACGAATCCCGTTTTTTTAGCGCACGTTCCTATGCGAACGCGTCCGATTTAAGTCATTTTTTGTAAAATTTTCAACTAAAAAGGTACATTTATGTACGGTCTGACATCGACCGTACACCACACTATTTACATATTACCCCCCCCCCCCCCCCCCCCCCCGCGCGCCCGGGGGGGGGGGGGATTGAAAAAAAAAAATTAAAATTTTCATTTTCGATATATCGCCAATATATCGCGATATTTCGAGAATCGATATATCGAGGCGATATATCGATTATCGGGTACCTAAAATTCGGTACATATCGAATATCGGCAAGTGGTCCTCGATACCCAACACTAGTAAACGTCATCAATTGTCGCAAGTTTTGTAGTCGTGTACAACCGTCACAAATTACACCCACGTCTACATCCGTCATAAATTAAAGTAACGATTTGTCCATTTCATTGTGTTAGGCCTGTTCTCCATCGGGCGCAGACAGTAATCGTACGGAACGTTTACTGTTAGTAATATTTTGTTCACTTCTCCATCAGGTCGTGTCAACAAAGAATCTATTGCCTACGTGCTTAATTTCGATTGTAACCACGTCTTTGTATTCAGACGACGAGCACAGTCAAAGATTCCAAAAGCACAAAATTTGAAACTCGTATCTGTACGACCTGCCGCAAATTAAAATTACGTGAATGTACACTTTGTACGTTCGTGTGTTGTCGTTTTTGTCGTTGTTTTGTCCGTATTTTGTCGTTGAAAATTTGGAAAAAGTAGGCGGGGCAAATCTCGGTTGTCAATGGATGGTGAAGGAGGCGTCACGGGACAATCTTCAACAAATATTTTTTGGTGTTTTCTGTGGATTTGATTCCAGTCTGTCCGAAGGCGCGGGGCCTATGTCCGAAGGTGCGTGGCCTGTGCCACATGTAAGGTTACTATCTCATATCCATTGTGGATCGTGCGTGACCTTTTCACGTGTAAGAGTTTTACACGTCCAGTGTGTAGCTAGTCTCCTCCTTGAAAACAAGGGAGGAGATTAGCCAGACACTAGATAGAATGACCGCTTGCTTCGAAAACACAAAATCGGACGGTTGATGTTGTCGCCCAAAAGTTTGGAGAATCTTACCGAATCTCAGGTAATCATGTTTTAAAAAAATTAGAAAAAGTAGTATGGCCTTGTACGTAAATGCACTTTTTCTAGTAAACAAAGCCAAATTTCACCTGATGGAGGTTCGCCCTTACAAGGGAACCCTTTGATAATAGTACGGAAAACCTTCTCCAAAAAACAAAGTAGCAAGACTAAGTTTAGGCTACATGAGAAAATGCCCGTAGCGTTATGTTTGTTATCTAGAGTTGATGTTTTGTTGGCTCGGGTTCATGAAACCCAATATAGCGTTAATAACACTATTTTCTCATTTACACTAATAATTTCTCAGCACTAAAACCGATTCACGGTGTACCTTTAAGAGACTGATAAATTTCCAAAGTCCTATGACTAATAGCTTCTACTGACCCTTAACCAATCAAAATCATGTACTGTACGAAAGGCACGTCCAAGTGTCCTAAATAACTCACGTACAAAAATTCCTACTATTCACTCTAGTTGTACTATTGAAGAAAAGTACACCGACACAAATGCTCTACTCCCGACGGGGGGGGGGAATATCCGAGTCATGTGGTCCAAGCAGGTATGCCGAACCTATAGTCAGCCCACACGTCGAAATACCCCCGAAATATTCCGGCTTCTCCCGCGCACTCGCCGGATTACGGATTTTGCCAGGGATCCGTAGACGATTGTCAATGTGACAATAAATAATGTTCCGGAACAGAGGTTATTGTTTCCCTGCATGCATTTGGAATGTACGGACACGCCTTACTGACTTCACTATTTCAGGTACATATGGGTGAGTTTTACATAATGGTAGAAAAGTTTGTCCTAAAACTTCTCCTCTCACAGATCGAAGTTACAATACAACAACCTCAACGTTCCTTTTTGCTTTTGTCTTTTTGCTTTTTTTGAATTTTTTGTTTTGATTTTAGCGCACCTTTTTTTGTTGTCGTTTCCTATCAACCTTTCCCTCTTTCCTTTCCGTCTCCCTTTCCTTTCCCTCTCTCTCTCGCGCTCTCTCTCCCTCTACCGCGGAACTGCGACCGACATACGGTCTTGTTCAGGTCGTGTATTATAGTACTACAAGACCTTGCGTCTTTACTATCCTTTCTACGTAGAACAACGGACAGCTGTATTAGTAATTCTCAGTATATCTGTATCGTGCTCCATAGAACAACGGCCAGCTGTATTGGAAATATCGTACAGATGTGTCGTGCTCCATAGCGTGGATGCTTTGCTTCAAGCTCACCATTACTGTTCACAATATAGTGAACTTGATGTTGATAAATTGACTGAATTTGCACAGCCAAGAGTCTGTGCCTGCACAGCTTCAAGATGCAGGTATTGCTCAAAGCTGCTTTTCTCTATGTAATGTGCTATTGATGAAAAAAAAATAGTTTATTACAATTTTGTTGTCTACATATGTGATTTTCACCCGTTCTAATCTGAACTACTTGTCACAGAACCAAAAACTTTTTGGCAGAGTTTATCATGCCTTTTGAAATTTATGTATAAGATCGCGAGATTCCAGTTTTGTGCTTCTTTGCCTTTCCGGGGCTGATTTGTTACTTTTTGCCTTATTCATGACTAACAAAAATTGACCGCTGCAATGATGTCTTGAGACTGAACATTTTAATTCTTATGAGGTGGTAGGTTGCTTTGCTCTTACACAACTTGGTCATGGAAGCAATGTAAATAGCTAAATATATATCACTATGTCTGGTTGTCGTTCTGAAATTCAAATTCTTAATTCTAATCCTGATTTTAATTTTGCTTGAAATTTTGATTCTGATTTCGATTTTAATTTTGGTTTTAATTTTGACAATATTTTTGATATATAATGCTGAAATAATTCTGATTGTGTACAAGTACGTGGCAGCATAACAGTATTGGATTAGTGGTGGGGCACAGGTAGCTTCATTATAAGGTCTAGACTGTAAGGATCTAGTCTACAATAGTTTTGTCTATAAGGATCATTTCCTTAATGCTCGTCTTTAATGATCTTTTCTTTAATGGTGTTGTCGCTAATGATCGTCTTTCTGTAAGGATCTTGTCTTTATTGTCTTAATGATCTTGTAGGTGAGGATCTTGTCTTTAATGTTTTTGTCTTTAGGATCTTGTCTTATGTCTTTTGTCTTGTTTTTTTTTCGTCTCATTTTTTTGTCTTGTTTTGTCTTATTTTGTCCGATCTGATTTCTTCCTGCTTTCATCCTTATCTGCAGTTTGATTTTAAGAAGTGTTGAAACACTACTAGATAAAATGCATTTCAGATGATAAGGACGAAATAACAAGAAGAGGCGGATGAGTTGACAAGGATGTAAAGATGATTTTGTTGTTTATGTTTGTGTTGCTGCTAAATTTGTGTGAGAATTCGTCAGTGATTTTCAGCTAAGTTGTGAGGCGGGAATGGTAACCGGGTGCAGCAACAGATGGACTGCATGGTGGTCGACCCTCTGCGACCGCGTCTTCTGGCAGTTGCCACCACCTTGGGAAAGCTAATGGCACCATTAGAGTATTCCTCCAGCAGTGGCGTTGCCTCTTCCACCAAGCAGTCAAGAGCAGTTTGTCCTTTTGTGCTAGCAGCAAATCGTTGTTCTCTGTTTCCTTCCAGGTGGCGGGCACAGGGGGCCCGATCACAGCTTCAGGTGGGCTCTGAGGTTTCTCAGAGGGACCTCATTCTGGCGAACCTCCGGCAGGTCTTCCCACTCTGGCAGCGAATCAAGGACGAGCTGGTTCAACAAAACCGGGTCCAGCTGGCAGAAAAGACAAAACCGAGTCCAGCTGGCTAAAGAAACAAACCGGGGTCCAGATAAAACCGGATCAAGGTCAAAATCCGCTCAAAACGCCCATCGAAAAACCGAGCCGGCAGAAAATCAAGATCCTCGGCATCGGATCGCTGGCGAGACTTTCCATGATCCGGCGTCGAAGATGGGCTCGTTTCAGGCTGGATTCAGGTGGAGAGGAGAGGGAGAGGGAGGGTGATACACTGCCTTAAATAGTATTTAAAGGGAGAAATGATTGGAGTGGTAGAGTTGGGGTTTTTGCAGAATGGCCGGTCCACTCTCCCATCCCTTCGAGCAGACAATTTTTTTCGGCAGAAACTCCTCCCTGCCTGAAGCCAGGCTGGCAAGAGGGAGAAAACCAGGACTGAAAGATGAAAGGTGAGAGAGAAAAAAAAGGAATTCTATGTTCTTTCACCTCCCTCTCCACTCTCCACATCTCTACCACTCCATCTTTCCCTCTCCAGCTCTCTCCCTCTTCTTTATTCTTTGTTCCTCTTTCCTCTTTTTTTCTCACTCCTTTCTTGTTTTTTTCTTTCATTCTTGTTGTCATTTCCTACAGCATTTGATAAGAAAGGAGGGATTTTTTTTGGTTCTGGACGACGGAATGGAGGCCATAGAATCCGTAAAAGCGGAAAACGAAGAGGCAAAAAAAAAAGATTTAGAGGAAAACCGATCTCGCCCACCGGAAATAGAGTTGCCCACAATGGAAAAAAATAAAGAAAAAGAAAAAAGGAATAAGAAAAAAAGAATAAGAAAAAAAGGAAAAGAAA
>JBBHKE010003285.1:176605-214105 GCA_037447655.1 Zygnema cylindricum
CTCTTAATGATTATGTTGACAGGAAACAAATCTCTCTCTCTCTCTCTCTGTGTGTCTTGGATCGATTCCCACACATGGCAGCCTAGTTTAGCAAAAACAATATTAGTGATCTGCCTGTCTCTTTAGCTGATAGAGGCAGCAATGGCTGCTTGCAGGTCCTCAATGACTACAACAAGTATGAGGGTTGCGTTAAGGTCACAAGAGAGACTATAAAATACCTCATTTTGAAGAAAACAAAGGACAGTTGTATTAGTAATTCTCAGTATATCTGTATCGTGCTCCATAGAACAACGGACCGATGTATTAGAAATTCCGTACGGTTGTTTCGTGCTCCATAGCGTGGATGCTTTGCTTCAAGCTCACTGTTACTGTTCACAATATAGTGAAATTGAGGTTGATAAATTGACTAAATCTGCACAGCCAAACTTCTATGCCTGCACAGCATCTAGATGCAGGTATTTTTTAAAGCTGCTTTTCTCTATGTAACATGTTATTGATGAAAAAACAATAGTTTATTACAATTTTGTTATCTACATATGTGATATTCACCTGTTCTAATCTGAACTAATTGTCACAAAACCAAAATCTTTTTGGCGGGGTTTATCATGCCTTTTGCAATTTATGTATAGAAGTGCGAGATTATAGTTTTGTGCTTCTTTGCCTTTCCAGGGCTGATTTGTTGCTTTTTGGCTAATTCATGAATAACAAAAATTGACTGTTGCAATGATGTCTTGAGAATGAGCATTTTAATTATTGTGAGGTGGTAGGTTGCTTTGCTCTTACACAACTTGGCCATGGAAGCAATGTAAATGGCTAAATATATATCACTATGTCTGGTTGTCGTACTTCATTCTAATTTTTTATTCTAATCCTCATTTTAATTTTGCTTGAAATTTTGATTCTGATTTCGATTTTAATTTTGGTTTTAATTTTGACAATATTTTTGATATATAATCCTGAAATAATTTTGATTGTGTACAAGTACGTGGCATTGAAACTAAAGCGACATATGATTCTTTTACTCAGGAGTTCATCATTACCACTCCTTGTGAATCTGCATAACAGTATTGGATTGGTGGTGGGGCACAAGTAGCTTCTTTAAAAGGTCTAGACTGTAAGGATCTAGTCTACAATAGTTTTGTCTATAAGGATCTTTGCCTAATGCTAGTCTTTAATGATCTTTTCTTTAATGGTATTGTCGCTAATGATCGTGTTTCTGTAAGGATCTTGTCTCTAATGATATTGTCTTAATGATCTTGTAGGTGAGGATCTTGTCTTTAATGTTTTTGTCTTTAGGATCTTGTCTTATGTGTTTTGTCTTGTTTTTTTCGTCTCATTTTTTTGTCATGTTTTGTCTTATTTTGTCCGATTTGCTTTCTTCCTGCTTTCATCCTTATCTGCAGTTTGATTTTTAGAAGCATTGAAACACTACCAGATAAAATGCATTTCAGGTGATAAGGACGAATGAACAAGAAGAGGCGGATGAGTTGACAAGGATGTAAAGATGATTTTGTTGTTTATGTTTGTGTTTCTGCTAAATTTGTGTGAGGATTTGTCAATGATTTTCAGTTAAGTTGTGAGGCGGGAATGGTAACCGGGTGCAGCGACAGATGGACTGCATGGTGGTCGACCATCTGCGACCGCGTCTTCCTTCAGTTGCCACCACCTTGGGAAAGCTAATGGCCCCATTTGAGTATTCCTCCAGCAGTGTCGTTGCCTCTCCCACCAAGCCGTCAAGAGCAGTTTGTCCTTTTGTACCAGCAGCAAATCGCTCTTCTCTGTTTCCTTCCAAGTAGCGGGCATAGGGGGGCCGATCACAACTTCAGGTGGTCTCCGAAGTATCTCAAAGGAAACTCATTCTAGCGAACCTCTGGCAGGTATTCCCACTTTTGCATCAAATCAAAGGCGAGCTGGTTCAACAAAACCGTGATCCAGCTGGCAGAAAAGACAAAATTGTGTTTAACTGTAAAGAGAAAACCGGGTCCAATTGGCAAAAGAGACAAAACTTAGACAAGCTGGCTAAAGAAACAAATCGGGGTCCAGTAAAACCGGGATTGAGCCGGAAGAAAAGATAAAACCGCGTCCAGCTGAAAGGACAAAATCGGGATCCAGATGGCAGAACAGACAAAATCGGAATCCAGCTGGCAAAAGCGGCCCAGACATGGGAGGCGGTGAGTGGGGGGAGAGGGAGATGGGGAAGGGAAGAGGGAAAGGGAGGGGGAGAGGGAGATGCAAAACGAGCTGGATAGGAAGAGGGAGGGGGAGGGGCAGAGGGAGATGGAGATGGAGGGGGAAAGGTAGAGGGAGAGTGATACACTGCCTTTAATAGTATTTAAAGGGAGAAATGATTGGAGTGGTAGAGTTGGGGTTTTCCCAATGGCCGGTCCACTCTCCCATCCCTTCGGGCAGACAAGTTTTCGGTGGAAACTCCTCCCTGCCTGAAGCCAGACTGGCAACAAGGAGAAAACCAGTACTGAAAGATGAAAGGTGTGAGAGAAAAAAAAGGAATTGTATGTTCTTTCACCTCCATCTCCACCTTTCCCTCTCCACCTCTCCCTCCCCACCTCTCCCTCTCCACACCTCTCTCCACATCTCTACCACTCCAGCTTTCCCTCTCCATCTCTCTCCCTCTTCTTTTTTCTTTGTTCTTCATTCCTATTTTTTTCTCACTCTTTTTTTGTTTTTTTCTTTCATTCTTGTTGTCATTTTCTACATCATTTTATAAGAAAGCAGGGAATTCTTTTGTTCTGGACGACTAAATGGAGGCAAAGTGGAAAACAAAGAGGCAAAAAAAAAAGCTTTAGAGGAAAACAGATCTCGTCAACCGGAAATAGAGTTGCCCACAATAGAACAAAATAAAGAAAAAAAATGAATAAGAAAAAAACAAAAAGAAAAAAGAAAAAAGAAAAGAGAGGTGATACCGCCGGTTTCAAAAGAGTGAGGACACTCGGCTTCACCGGAGAGGCAATCGCAGCGGCAGTTGATATTTGAGTATTTTCTAGGTCTGTATTAGGATAAAAAAAGAGCTGAGGCGGTCTGCCTCTAACTCCCCTCACCAAGCCCCCACACTTGTTGTAGTCACTGAAGGCTGGAAAGGAACTAGAGCCATGGCTACCTAAACTCTCTAAAGAAGACAAGGGGTGGATTAGGTTGATTTACCAAAAGTACTTGATGGACCCAGGAATTGATCTTGGTACCTGCCGTCCGTTAAGTCAACGTAACCGTTAGCTTTAACCATTAAGTCTAGAACTAGTGTTGTTTCTTTAGTGTTCGATAAATATATAAATAGTTACATGTAGATTAATTCGTTTAACGAAAAATAGATACTTAGTACATATATACATTTTAATTTAGTACGGAGTACGATACGGGGAAAGAACGGATACCGCCCATTTGTTTCGCTATCGAAACAAATACCGCGCACCAATTTTTGACGGCTAAAATTGAATGCTGGTTTAAATCGGACGGCCGCGATAAATGCTGGGATCGCGGAACACGTTTTTTGGCGTTTGCGGACGTCACCACTCTGAATGACACGTGGCGACATTGTAAAGGTTGCGGAATCTCCGGAAAGGAACATAACAAATCCGGATGTGACAAATGTCACATTATAACATCATCGTACTATGTCCGTACATAAAGTACTCCGGCACTTGTACTTTTTGTAGGGTACCGTTTTTCAGACGTGGCATGACCTGGCGCCACGTGGAGGGATAAGATTTGGAAGCATGAATTCACGGGATTATAAGAGAGAATTCGGAT
Organism: Zygnema cylindricum; assembly: GCA_037447655.1. Lineage (NCBI taxonomy): Eukaryota > Viridiplantae > Streptophyta > Zygnematophyceae > Zygnematales > Zygnemataceae > Zygnema > Zygnema cylindricum. The sequence goes on from JBBHKE010003285.1 coordinate 180,368, forward strand.
AGGACATGTGTTAAGATTTTAGCCATGTCGTACGCAGGCCGTACAAAAGGTACACCAGGACCTGTACCTCTATGTACTCTACAGTAATTTGATTGGTCCGTACATCAAAACTAGAGGGTTTAGAGAGGGGTTTAGGACTTAGAATATTTCTGGTAGGTAGTTGCTGTTGATATTTGAGTATTTTCTAGGTCTGTATTATAATAGGAAAAATTTAGAGGCGGTCTACCTCTAACTCCCTTCACCAAGCCCCCACACTTGTTGTAGTCACTCAAGGCTGGATAGGGTGATAGAGCCATGGCTGCCTAAAGCTTTGTAGCAGACACGTAGCACAAAATATATGGGTTTACTAAAACTATTGACGGACCCATGAATTGATCGTGGTACCTGTCGTCCGTCAACATAGCCGTTAGCTTTGTCCGTTTAATCTAGGACTAGTGCTAGGATGTATGCGGATTGATAACTATATAAATCTGTACGCGTAGACGAATTCATTTAACGGCGCGAATAGATTCTTAGCACATAGATAGAGTTTAGATTAGTACAATTTAAGGTACTTCACGAAACTAATATCGCGCATTTGTTTCGTCGGCAAAACAAATACCACGTACATATTTTCGACGGGGAGAATTAAATGCTGGATTTAATCGACGGCCATGGTACGACCGAGATTCCGGAATGGCCGCCTTGGCGTTTTTTGACGCCGCCACTCTGGATGACACGTGGAAATGCGCCGGAGGATTGCGGAATCTCCGGAGCGCAAGATAACAAGTTTGGATGTGACATTTGTCACCTGTATGGTCCTGTCGTACAATTTTCGTACAGAAAGTACTCCGGCGCTTGTACTTTTATTTACGGTATAGTCCTGTGATTGGCGCCGTACTTCAGTAGAACGGATTTAGAGAGGGACTAGAACTTGAAATATTTCTGGTAGGTAGATGCCTCTCCCAGAGAGCACCTTGTATAAATGGCAAACTTTGGCCAGCCATAACTATCAACTCAGTTGACCAAATTAAGTGATTCTTGTTGCTGCGGACTCATGGGAGTCAAGGCTACACATAGGTGTAGTCGGTCAGAGTTTTTTCCTTCCGGGGTGGCTGAATTTATAAGGGAAAGTCAAAGTGGGGAATGTTAACCTAAACTCATATTCTAACTTTGTATTCTGTAATGAAATTGAGCACATAGAAAGTCATATTTCACAAGGGTGAAGCTGTAATGGGGTTTTGATTGTCAAGGGGTCAATCATTTGGGATTATATTAACTTTGAGTCGGCACTATCTAGATTAGCTTCCTTTGGACCAGCAAATTGTGTGTAGCAATGGAGCCTATAGAATTTCAGGTTATGGGCCCACCATCTAGGGTGCCTATGTTCGATAGAACAAACTTCACTTATTGGGAGTTTACGATGAAGGGATTGCTTTTCGAAAAGCAATTCTGGGGAATTGTTTCGGGACAAGTGAGGTGTTCGCCACCGGGGTTTGGAGGAGATCACTATGGAGAATCATCTGGGGCAGCCCAAAACACTAACCGGAGTTTAGATGCAACAGAAGGTGAAGGGAAGATCATTACCGTGGAAAGGGAAATAGGGGAGAAGGATAAAGGGACACCTATGGTGAGGTGAGCTAGGCTCTTAGCTACGGTTCCACTTGTGAGGGTTATAACTGAACCAAAATCTAAAGAAAATGATAGAAAAATTTGGGAATATAAAAACACTATAGCAAAACATCTCATACTTAGATATGTGTCTAAGTCTATAGCTATCACTCTTTTAAATCTAACCAAGTCATCGGAAATTTGGGACACACTAATTGAGATTTATAAGAGTGAGACTATACAGAGGCAGTAGTTAGTAAAACAAGAAATAGAGGCCTATGTTTATAAAGGCGGTAGCATGATAGAGTTTTGCAATGATAATGCTACATTATATGTTGAGCTTGCTAGTGCGGGATATGTAGAATTTGAGGAGAGAAAGATTAATACACTACTTATGAAGCTCCCAGATGAGTACGAAGACATTATTTACCGTATGCAGGGAATGGATTTCTCCTCATGGACTTGTAGCATTACAATAGGGATAATTCTTGAGAGGGAAAGCACTTTGGAGCTTCGCAGGGGAAGTGACACGTTAACTGCATATACAGCTGGTGGTGACTGGCGGAAGCGTGATGAGAGGAAGAAAGACAAAAGTAAACCTTATCGGAACTTCGGTGGAAAGAGAGGGAGAGGAAAAGAAAGGGGGGTTTTGAAACAACGGGTTTGTTTCGCTTGTAGGAAACCTGGTCACTATATAGAGGAGTGTCCTCGTTTGGAAGAACTTAGAAGTATTAGTGTGAATGAGGAGGAAGAAGGGGAAGAGGAGAAAGAGGATGAAGAAATTTTGGAGCTTCTTCACATCGGTAGAATGGAGAAGAGAGAAAAGTACACAGAAATTCCACGAAACAAAAGTGTGCTTTTGGAGGTATTAGAGAAGTAAAAGGAAGGGAGGTACTTGAGGGAGTTAGACATGATGTGGATGCCAAAGAGTGTAGAAAGTATGACGTAGAAATGAGTAAGTTGGATCTAGGATCAATTATTAAAAAAGGGAAAAATAAAAATAATGAGGAGGATTTTATAGATATTTTGGAAAAAGAAAAATGGTCGGAAAAGGAGACTTTTACGGATTCCGAGGAAAGGGGAGAAGTAAAACTAGAGGGGACTTTAAAGGATAGGGGTGAAGAGAAATATTTTATGAAAGGTTTAGGGGAGGAGAAATATTTATTAGGAATAAAGTCAGAAAGTGATAGTGGAAAGAAACCCATAGGAGAGAGTGAGGAAAGTTCATGTTTTGGGGGTAATGGATTTGACATCACTAAAGGGAATGATGACATTTACGAAGGTGTGCGTGTAAAAGGGTTAGCACCTGGGCATGTGTTGCAGATTGGAGATGGGGCTGGCTGTTTGAATTGCAAGAGGGAAATCGGATTTAGTGTGGATGGAAAAGAGATGAGATGGATAAAATATTTGCTCAGATTTATGAAAAGTGGGATGCTAAATAAAATGTGTGATGCAATTATTTCGGTTCATCTAATGCACTGTTTCAAGTACGAGAGTATTTTCTTAAAGTTTTATGAAAAGAAAAGGAAAAGAAATAAAAAGAGAAAGAGTGAAAGAGAGTGTGTGTTTATTTATGTGAGGGAGTCGAAAGGAAAATAGACTAAAAAATAAGGGGAGTGTTGATATTTGAGTATTTTCTAGGTCTGTATTATAATAGGAAAAATGTAGAGGCGGTCTACCTCTAACTCCCTTCACCAAGCCCCCACACTTGTTGTAGTCACTCAAGGCTAGATAGGGTGATAGAGCCATGGCTGCCTAAAGCTTTGTAGCAGACAGGTAGCAGAAAATAGATGGGTTTACTAAAACTATTGACGCACCCAGGAATTGATCCTTGTATCTGTCGTCCGTCAACATAGCCGTTAGCTTTGTCCGTTTAATCTAGGACTAGTGCTAGGATGTATGCGGTTTGACAACTATATAAATTTGTACGCGTAGACGAATTCATTTAACGGCGCGAATAGATTCTTAGCACATAGATACAGTTTAGAGTAGTACGATTTATGGTACTTCACGAAACTAATACCGCGCATTTGTTTCGTCGGCGAAACAAATACCGCGCACATATTTTCGACGAGGAGAATTAAATGCTGGATTTAATCGACGGCCATGGTACGAGCCGAGATTCCGGAATGGCCGCCTTGGCGTTTTGTGACACCGCCACTCCGGATGACACGTGGAAATGCGCTGGAGGATTACGGAATCTCCGGAGCGCAAGATAACAAGTTTGGATGTGACATTTGTCACCTGTATGGTCATGTCGTACAATTTCCCTACATAAAGTACTCCGGCGCCTGTACTTTTATGTACGGTACAGTCCTGTGATTGGCGCCGTACTTTAGTAGAACGGGTTTAGAGAGGGACTAGAACTTAGAATATTTCTGGTAGGCAGATGCCTCTCCCAGAGAGCACCTTGTATAAATGGCAAACTTTGGCCATCTATAACTATCAACTCAGTTGACCAAATTAAGTGATTCTTGTTGCTGCGGACTAAAGGGAGTCCATCCTAAACATCGATGTAGTCGGTCAAAGTTTTTGCCTGCCTGGGTTGCTGCATTTCTAAGGAAAAGTCAAAGTGGGGAATATTATCTTAAACTCATATTCTAATTTTCCATTCTGTAGTGAAACTGAGCACACAGAAAGTCTTATTTCACAAGGGTGAAGCTGTAATGGGGTTCTCATGGTCAAGGGGTCAATCATTTGGGTTTATATTAACTTTGAGTCGGCACTATCTAGATTAGCTTCATTTGGACCTGCGAATTCTGTGTGGCAATGGAGCCAATAGAATTTCAGGTTATGGGCCCACCATCTAGGGTGTCTATGTTCGATGGAACAGACTTCACTTATTGGGAGTTCACGATGGAGGGATTGCTTTTCGAAAAGCACTCGTAGGGAGTTGTTTCAGGACAAGTGAGGTGTCCGCCACTGGGCTTTGGAGGAGCTCACTATGGAGAATCATCTGGGGCTGCCCAGAATATCAATCGGAGTTCAGATGCAACGGAAGGTGAAGGGAAAAACCTTGCCGTGGATGGGGAAATATGGGAGAAGGAAAAAGGGACACCTATGGTAAGGGGAGCTAGGCTCTTGGCTACGGTTCCACTTGTGGGGGTTATAACTGAACCAAAAACTGAAGAAAATGATAGGAAAATTTGGGAATATAAAAACACAATAGCAAAACATCTCATACTTAGATATGTGTCTAAGTCCATAGCTATCACTCTTTTAATTCTAACCAAGTCTTCGGAAATCTGGGAAACACTAATTCAGATTTATAAGAGTGAGACTATACAGAGGCAGCAGTTAGTAAAACAAGAAATAGAGGCCTATGTTTATAAAGGCGGTAGCATGATAGAGTTTTGCAATGATATTGATGCATTATATGTTGAGCTTGCTAGTGCGGGATATGTAGAATCTGAGGAGAGAAATATTAATACACTAATCATGAAACTCCCATATGAGTACAAAGACATCATTTACCGTATGCAGGGAGTGGATGGATCCTTATGGACTTGGAGCATTACCATGGGGATAATTCTTGTGAGGGAAAGCAATTTGGAGCTTCGTAGGGGAAGTAAGAGGGTGAATGCATTTACAGCTGGTGGTGACTGGCGGAAGCATGATGAGAAGAACGGCGGTGACGAGGGGAAGCGTGATGAGAGGAAGAAAGTCAAATGTAAACCTTATCGAAACTTTGGTGAAAAGAGAGGGAGAGGAAAAGAAAAGGAAGCTTTGAAAAAAAGGGTTTGCTTTTTTTGTAGAAAACCGGGTCACTATATGGAGGAGTGTCCTTTTTTGGAAGAACTTAGAAGTTGGAGTGTGAATGAAGAGGAAGAAGGGGAAGAGGAGAAAGAGGATGAAGAAATCTTGGAGCTTCTTCACATAGGTGGAATGGAGAAGAGAGAAAAGTACACAGAAATTCCACGAAGGCAACAGTGTGCTTTTGGAGGTATAAGGGAAATAAAAAGAGAGGAGGTACTTGAGGATGTCGAGGAGTGTAAAGTGTATGGCTTAGAAATGAGAAAGTCAGATCTAGGATTCATAAGTGAAAACGGGAAAGATAAAATTAATGAGGATAATTATATAGGTTTTTTGGAATTAGAAAACTGGTCGGAAAGGGAGACCTCAACGGATTCCGAGGAAAGGGGAGAAGTGAAACTAGAAGGGGTTTCTAAAGATAAGGGAGAAGAGGAATATTTAATGAAAGGTTTAGGGGAGGAGAAATACTTATTGGGAATAAATTTAGAAAGAGAGAGTGGGAAAAAATCCATAAGAGAAAGTGAGGAAAGTTCAATTTTTGCGGGTAATGGGTTGGACATCGCTAAAGGGAGTGATGGTATTTATAAAGGTGTGCTTCTAAAAGGGTTAGCATCTGGGTGTATGTTGCAGATTGGAGATGGGGCTGGCTGTTTGGATTGCAAGAGGGAAACCGGTTTGTGTGTGGATGAAAAAGTGATGAGGTGGATAAAATCTTTGCTTGGATTTATAAAAAGTGGGATGTTAAGTAAAATATGTGATGCAATTATTATTTCAGTTCATCTAATGCACTGTGTTAAATACGAGAGTATTTTCTTAAGTTTTATGAAAGGAAAAGGAAAAAGGAAAAAGAAAAAGAAAAAAAGCAGGGGGTGTTTGTTTACTTGTTTGTGGAAGTTGAAAGGAACATAGACTAGAAAATAAGGGGAGTGTTGATATTTAAGTATTTTCTAGGTCTGTATTAAGATAGAAAAAGAGCTGAGGCGGTCTGCCTCTAACTCCCCACACCAAGCCCCCACACTTGTTGTAGTCACTGAAGGCTGGAAAGGGAGCTAGAGCCATGGCTACCTAAACTCTCTAGAGAAGACAAGGGGTGGATTAGGTTGATTTACCAAAAGTACTTGATGGACCCAGGAATTGATCCTGGTACCTGCCGTCCGTCAAGTCAACGTAACCGTTAGCTTTAACCATTAAGTCTGGAACTAGTGTTGTTTCTTTAGTGTTCGATAAATATATAAATAGTTACATGTAGATTAATTCGTTTAACGGGAAATAGATACTTAGTACATATATAGAGTTTAATTTAGTACGGAGTATGTTGCGTCTGTGTACGCATATGGAGGATGCATTTCATATGATTGTTCGTCGACCTATTTTTGCTTAGCTTCTTGCATGATAGTTTGGGTCGCTTCTGCGGTCTATTTTAGACCAAAGAACAACAATTTTTGACGGCTAAAATTGAATGCCAGTTTAAATCGGACGGCCGCGATAAATGTTGGGATCGCGGAACAGGTTTTTTGGCGTTTGCGGACGTCACCACTCTAAATGACACGTGGCGACATTGTAAAGGTTGCGGAATCTCCGGAAAGGAACATAACAAATCCGGATGTGACAAATATCACATTATAACATCATCGTACTATGTCCGTACAGAAAGTACTCTGGCACCTGTACTTTCTGTATGGTACCGTTTTTCTGATGTGGCATGACCTAGCGCCACGTGGAGGGATAAGATTTGGAAGCACGAATTCAGGGGATTATAAGAGAGAATTCGGATAGAACATGTGTTAAGTTTAGCTATATCGTACGCTGGCCGTACAAAAGGTACAACGACACCTGTACCTCTATGTACTCTATAGTAATTTGATTGGTCCGTACCTCATAACTAGAGGGTTTAGAGAGGGGTTTAGGACTTAGAATATTTCTGGTAGGTAGCTGCCTCTCCAAGAGAGCACCTTGTATAAATGGCAAAGTTTGGCCAGCCATAAATATCAATTCAGTAGACTAAATTCAGTGATTCTTGTTGCTGCGGATTGAAGGGAAGTCCATGCTACACAAGAGTGTAGTCGTTCAGAGTTTTTGCTTGCCACGGTGGCTGCATTTCTAAGGGAAGGTAAAAATGGGAAATGTTATCCTAAACTCATATTCTAACTTTGCATTCTGTAGTGAAACTGAGCACACAGAAGGTCTTATTTCACAAGGGTGAAGCTTTAATGGGGTTCTGATTGTCAAGGGGTCAATCATTTGGGTTTATATTAACTTGGAGTCGGCACTATCTAGATTAGCTTCCTTTGGACCTGCGAATTTTGTGTGGTGAATTTCAGTGTCGCAACCATCGCAATTATATTGGGGACGCGGCAAAGAAACGCAGCGTCGATGTTACCGCTCCGCAATGATATAGCCGCGCAGCCACCGCAGCGCAGCATGGTTACGGTGCCGTCAGAGGAACGCAGCGCCACCGCTGCGCTGACACGAAAACACAACGGCTCAATTGTGCTTCACCACATTGTTGACAACGAACCCTCGGTTTCGCCGCAGCAACGCAGTTTTATGAATATTGGACGTTGTGATACCCTAGCACGTTGCGACCCTTCGCAAAGTCCAAACGTGAAACCCTTAGCCCTCTTGGATAAAACCGCCATCCGCCCTCGCGACCAGCCTAGTCCAGGCAGTTTAGAGAGTGCTTTACTCCGCAGAGCCAGTTTACCTTCGCTTCTAAAATTACCTGATTTGTCCTACACAACTTGATACATGGCGTCGTCATCCTCCCCACCACCAAAGAGGAGGATACTGATACGTGTGGGGCAAGGAGATGTGTCCCGTCCCGATATATTGTTGGTGGCGCCGGAGGCCATGGTAGAGGCAGACCGGAGGAGGGAGGTAGAAGCGGAGCCGGAACTGGAAGAAACACCCAGTAGCGAGGCAGGGCCGGCAGAGACCAGTGGAGAGGAGGGGTCAGAAAGTTCACAAGACCCTGAATACCACCCACTCGAAGAGGGAGATCAAGAGGATGAGGAAGACCATGAGCTCTCGGACGCGGAGGAACCGGAACGGGAACCAATACCTACGCCTATTGAAGAGCGCGCCTCGGATCTAGAGGTGATGAGGGACCCTAACAAGGAGAGTGAGACCCCAATAAGGAGAGTATCGTAGACAAGCAATTGTCTGAAAGGGCGGAAAAGAAGGCGGAAGCACAGTACCCTATCCGTGACGATGTGTTCTTCCTTCGAGGAGATCAAAGGGACACAAACAAAGAGAGTGAAAAGGGAGAAGAAGTCCCCGATTACCTCTTTCCACTCTCTATCGACACACGACATCCGAATCTCACCTTCAGCTTCGCGAAGCGCTTTTATCGGGATCCAACGGAGTGTCCCGAGGATTGGGGTACTAGAAAGTTTGGGGAACCTTTCCTTATTCTCGCCAACGTACCGTCACACCCGGCTTGGAATTTTATGAGGACAAAGGACCTCGGGAACAATCACAAGGGTTATGTGCAGCTAAACCCCGATGCCATGCCGTTTGTGGAAGTGGTTGAAAATAACTACCGTTACAGGGTGGATGTTCCCGAGTTACTTCGCCATTATCACTCGTGGGATGTTTGCCTCCATGACATCATCTCTCGGGCAGAGGTTACACCTGAGGTACAGGCACTCAAGCTGGCCAGGAAGAACGCTCTGCAGGGGGGCCGAGTTGCCATGAAACATGCGTCCTTCAAGCTAAGGAAGGTACCTCTGTGGGAACCGGCTGAAGGAGAGGCGGAATAGGCACAGCAACTCGCAGAACCCAAAGCGCCCCAAATTCCAGCACCCGAGGAGCCTGCACCGGCGTCCATTTTGCCGCAACTCGAGGGACCAGAGGCTGTACCGGAGGAAGGGCAGGACGAAGTTCGAGAGCGAATCACTCAGAGACGTTTGGCAGCGGCAGACCATCATATTGCGCTGCTAGAGGCCCGATGTGTGCAGCTCCAAAACCAACTCGACACCCTGCGACAGGAGTTCAAAGAGTACCGTGAAGAGACGTACCGCATACTCCTGCAATTCCAGTTTCCCTGAGCTAGTAAGGTTCAGAGGGACGTTGAAGCCCTAGTGGGAGGCACTGTAACAGGGTTACACTGTTGGGTACTTAGTAGCTAGTAACTAGGCTGCTATAGTTGCAGTGTCAGAGCAGCGTAGCTGCGATTCCAGACCAGCGCAATATAGCAGCGTAGCAACTTAGCGGCGTACCTACTTAGAAGCGTAGCAGCATAGCAGTGCAGCAGAGCAACACAGCTTAGCAGTATGGCAACGCCGCGGAATGTAGATAGAACGGTATTGTTCTAGAAGGATATTTCGGAGATTTGTCTCGGTTAACCATGAAGGTCCATGTGTACAGTTGTATTGTACTAGGTTGACTACCAGCTAGTTAGTTTAAATAGTTAAGTAGGCGTAGTCAACAGGAGACTCTTTGAGTAGACCTTCGCAGCGAGCACTGAATTTTGTTATCCTCTCCCGAGTGATAAAGCGCATCCTTGTCTGTCATTGTTGTGTGCTCCTGCTGTTGCTACAGGAAGATCCTTGGAGCTTTCTGCTGTGTATTGTGGTGTATTGTGGTGCTTATATTTTTTTCCCTTTTACAAGAACGCTCAACTGAGTGACACCGTCGCAACTTTGGAAACTCGTCTTGGTAAACAAACACATGGAAGTATGGAGAGAGACTTGAGGAGACCAAAGTTGAGATTGCCCGATGAGTTCGACCTGCCAAGCACAAGAATTTAGATGCGTGGTTGTTTGCAACGGCGAATTATTTGGAAAATTTTCCCAATCTGTGTTATCGCAATAAAATTTATTATGCGGGATGTTTACTGAGGGGGGCAGCAAGAGCGTGATGGAGAGCAATGGTGAAGAACGGCAAGGTACTCGCTGAGTGGACTCTATTTGTTCGTTCTCTGCGTGACTGCTGGCAACCAGTGAACACCGTTAAGGCGGCAAGGGACAGGATCAAAATGTTGAAACAACGCACTTCCGTTCTGGAGTACACGCAACGATTCTTAGAATGCAAGGTCCAAATCCCAACGATGACGGAGGATGAGGCGGTGGATCGTTATGTTAAGGGACTAAAGGCGTCTATTCGGAGGGATGTTGAACAGTGGCTCGCACGAGAAATGACGACTCCTAGTCTCTCGGCAATTGTTCAGTTCGCGAAACGGACCGACTCCGTAGACTTCAATCTTCGTAAGTCCTATCATTTTTGATCGAGTGGTGGCGGAGGAGGTAGAAGGGACGATGGTCCGACTCCTATGGAGCTTGGAGCAATCAAGGAGGACGCGGACTTGTTCAACGCGATTAAAAGAAAGAAGAAGTTCACAAAAAAGAAGACCAATGACTTGTCCCCCGAGGAGCTCTAAAGGAGGAGGCAAAACGGATTATGCTTCGAGAGTGGTTCCCTTGACCATATGGCCAGAGAATGCCCAAGGAGAAAGGATCCTAGAAAAGGCAAACTTAACGTCATGAGGTAAGCCGGAAAAGGCGGAGACCCCTTGGTTTTTCCAGGAAAGATTGGGGGTAGCGTAGTTAGCTTCATGGTTGACTTTGGCGCGTCGGGGAATTTCATCAACGAGAAGACGGTGAAGAAGTTGAAGTTACCTCTCATAATGGTTTTGGATCAACAATCGGTCCAGCTAGCCGATAATACCTCCATTGATATCACTCATCGCACACCTCGACTGCGAGTTAGCGTGGGGAACTTTCATTGGTATGAGACACTCCACGTATTACCGCTCGGGGATCAAGAGGTAATCTTGGGGAAGCCGTGGCTCGAAACGTGGAATCCGACAATTGATTGGAGGAACAACGGTATGAGGGTCAGAAAAAGTTAAAATGAGTATGAGGTAAACCTAGGAGTGGTTAGTAATGGTCTGGAAGAGGGACGTCTCCTTTCGGCTTTACATCTTAAGCGCGCATTCAAAAAAAGGGAAACAATTGGAATGGCGGTCGTAGAATCCGTGGAGGAAGCCAAGGAGGAGAGTCCGGAGGAGTGGACAAAAAAAAATCCCGACTTCAACTTCAACAAGGGGAACGACACAGGAATGACTTCCGTAGAGGCCTCGGAAGTCATGACAAAAATTCTCGAGGAGTATGCTGATGTTTTTCCCCCAAAACTCTCAGAAGCTTTACCTCCAAAATACGACATAGACCACAAAATTGAGATGGTTCTTGGAGCAGCGCCCCCGACTAACGAGATGTATAAGATGAGCTATATCGAGTTAGATGAACTCAAAAAGCAACTTTCACTGTTGGTTGAGGCCGAAGCCATTGAACCGAGCAAGTTACCTTATGGAGCCCCCGTTCTGTTTGTGTCCAAGAAAGATAGAGGTTTTCGTATGTGTGTGGACTACCAAAAACGCGTACCCCCTTCCCAGGATCGACGATTTGCTAGACAGGCTAAGGGGTGCTAGATGTTTTTCTAAGATAGACTTGCGTAGTGGATACCACAAGATTAGAATTGCGTAGGAGGATGTGGATAAGACTGCGTTCAGGACGTGGTACAGGCATTTCCAATTTCTAGTAATGCCATTTGGATTGACTAATGCCCCCGCTACCTTTATGCACTTGATGAATTCTATCTTCTGATAATATCTGGACGCTTTCGTAATAGTTTTCTTGGACGACATTCTAGTGTATAGTGAGACACTAGAGGACCATGTCAAGCATCTGAAAACAGTGCTACAGATCCTAAGGGAGAATAGGATGTACGCCAAAATGAGTAAAAGTGAATTTTTTGAAAGAAGAGACGGCGTTCTTAGGCCATGTGGTCAGTCGAAATGAAATCGCGGTGGATCCCACCAAAACCGAGGCAATCAAAGAGTGGCCGCAACCGGCAAACATCACGAAGTTGAGGAGCTTCCTTGGGTTATGCTCCTACTATCGACGGTTTGTGGAGGGATTTGCAAAAATTGCAACACCACTCACGGATTTACTCAAAAACGACGTGCCTTATGAGTGGAAGTCGGAGCAAGAGACCGCCTTTACCACGCTAAAGGAGGGGTTGGTTACGGCCACTGTGTTAACGGTTCCCAATCCAGAGTTACCTTGGACAATAATCACTGACGCGAGTGATACGGCTATTGGAGCGATCCTTATGCAAGATCAAGGACGAGGTCTATAACCCATTGCTTATGAGAGCCGTAAACTAAAGGCGGCGGAGCTTAATTAGGCCACTCACGAGAAGGAAACGATAGCTATCATTAATGCGTTAGAAGTGTGGAAGTGTTACGTTCAAGGGAAGAGGATCACTGTGATTACTGACCACCATGCGTTACACTATCTGCAAACACAGCCGAAGTTATCAAAGAAACACGCCAGATGGATGACATTCCTACAGACCTTCGGACTGGAGTTAACCATCGAATACAAGCCCGGTAAAACGAATCCTGCAGATGCGTTGTCCAAAAGACCAGGTGTAACTCCGCTGACCGCGGCGGGTCTAGCTGCGACTTGGTGTAGCTCCGATGACCGCGGCGGGTCTACCGCAGCTATCGCAGGAACGTAGGATGTCTCTTTTATATGGAATACTACCGCAGCCGACAAACTTTCCGACAAAAAAGTCAACACTGTCACGAATACGGTGCAAGTGGACGATAAGTGGTTGGATAGGATTACGGCGGCGTACACAGACGACGACACAATTACGGAACTCGTCAGAAAAAAGATATTGGTTCAAACTGCCAACGGCATATGGCGGTAAAAACCGAGTCAGACACCCCGATTGTACATTCCGCCAAATCAAAAGTTAAGGCATACTATCTTGCAATTAAGTCATGACGAACCCCTTAACGAACACTTCGGGCGAGACAAAACTACTGCACGTGTCGCTGAAGCGTACTATTGGCAAAATATGACAAAAGATGTTGCGGAGTATGTCCGAACCTATGACTCTTGCAATAGGAATAAAATGGATGCTGGTCGTCAAGGACTCTTACAACCTCTTCCAACACCATCCGCCCCTTGGGAAGCAATATCGATGGACTTTATCGTCGCTCTCCCAACAACGCCAGATGGCTATGACTCCATTTTTGTTGTCGTCGATTATCTAGCGAAGATGGCGCATTTCCTCCCCACGCCAACCACGGCTACGGCGAGAGATGTCGCGGATCTCTTCTTCCGTGAGATATTTAGGCACCACGGCCTCCCTAAAAAGATTCTCAGTGATCCCGACTGCAAATTCGTTAGCCATTTTTGGAGGAATTTGTTTTCTATCTACGGGACACAATTGGCTATGTCTACCGCCTATCACCCTCAAACTGATGGAGAAACAGAGAGAGTAAACAGGACATTGGAGGAAGCTCTGCGCGCGTACGTGTCGGTGCACCAGACCGATTGGGTGAAGCATATTACAGCGACCGAAGTGGGGTACAACAGTGCGGTTCATTCTTCCACTAATACTACACCCTTTTCTCTCAACGGCCGACAACCTACCTTTCCCCAAAATCTGATTGTAAGCGACTGTAGCACACCTGCCGCAGTGGACTTCATAGACACGCTACGCATTAATTTGGATAAAGCAGCGACAATTTTGCAACAAGTAAACAGTCGTCAAAAATCTCAAGTCGGTCACAGACAGGACATAACATTTCGTGTTGGGGACAAAGTAAGGTTGAATATGGCTCACCTCTCCCTTACAAATGCCCTACCTACAAAGTTGGCACCGAGATTTACCAGACCATATACTATTCTCTCTAAGGTTAATGCAATCGCTTATAGGCTTGACATACCTTCGGCATGGAAAATACATGGTGCCTTTCATGTTTCCCTTCTCAAGGCGTTTCGCGACCCAAATTCCGTGTTCCCAAATCGGCTTTGCAATACACCTCTTCCCCCTGTTCAAAATACCCCGGATGAGTATGAGGTGGAGCAGATCTTTCATTCCCGTCAAGTGCGACGAGAACGATTGCATACTACTCAGTACTTGGTGCGGTGGAAAGGTTATACGGTGGAAGACGATTCTTGGGTAGATGAACGCGATCTTCATGCCCCACATTTATTGCGCCAATTTCACCTGAGTGCGGGAACTCAACCTAACCGGAAGAGCAGCCACAACCGACGCCTACCAAAAACGAAGCGCAATGTCGCAACCGTTGCAGTCATCTCGAGGGCTTATCAACGTAACGCGGCAGCGCTGACGGAAGACCACTGCCCTATCGTGGCGCAACCAATGGATCCCAGAATAGTTGCTGCGATGTCAGAAAATCCTAGCGCCGCGGCTGCGCTGATAGGGGATCACAACAACGAAATTGTGAATCGCAATGTTGGCCACGTCGAACCCGTGGTATCGCCGCAACCTCGCAATCGGTGAAGTTTCAAACGCTGCGATACCCTTGAACACCGCGACGCATGGAAGGTTTCGACGATGAGATTTCCACAACCCCCTACTAAAGCAGTCATCAACCCTAATGACAAACCCAGTAGCTGCAGTCTGGAGAATCTCTCGCTCCATACCAGCAGCTTACCTACACTCATTGAATTACCGGAAATCTCGACCACACTTACCTCCATGTCCACGTCATCCTCTCCACCACCAAAAAGACTGAGACTAGTGTGAAGGGGAAATGATGATATGCCCTCACGGAACAGACTTTTGGCCGCAGCTGAGGCCATGGTAGAAGCAACTGTGGGCGAGGAGGACATAAGCGCAAGCACGGAAGGGGAAGGATCAAAAAATTTGCAAGACCCGGAGTACAACCCACTCATAGAGGGTGACCGCGAGGATGAGGAAGATCACGAGCTCTCGGCGCCGAGGTCCCGGAGCGGGAACCGACACCTCCACCGGAAGAGGAACGTGACTCTGATTTGGAGGTGACGAGAGATCCTAACAAAGAAATTACCCCAGGCGAGCAGTCCTTGGAGAGCTCCAAAAAGAAAGCGGAGGAGCTGTATCCCAGCGAGGATGACGTATTTGTCCTCCGACGAAAGGGAGGGAAAGTGAGGAAGAGAATGAAAGGGAAGAAGAGATTCCGGACTATCTATTTCCTCTACCTATAGAATCTCAAAACCCCGACTTAACCTTCAGTGTTGTGAAACGGTTCTATTAGGACCCTGCGGAGTGGCCAGTAGAGTGGCGTAAGGGGAAAACCGAGGAACCGCTCAACATCCCTGCCCGCGTGTCTTCTCACCCACCATGGAATTTTATGCGGACAAAAGACCTGGGTAAAAATCACAAAGGTTACATCCAACTGAACCCTCACTTCTTAGAGTTTGTACAGGTGGTCAAGGACCACTACCGATACAGGGTGGATGTTCCCGGGTTGTTGCAAATGTATCACCCTTGGGATGTTCGCCTCCATGATATCATTTCGCGGGTTGAGGTCACGCCTGAGGTGCGAGTACTCAAATTGGCTCGGAATAATGCATTGCAGCGGGCGCGAGCTGCTAGGAAGCATGTTTCTTTCAAATTGAGGAATGTACTACGGTGGGAAGCCAAAGCAGAGGAGGAAGAGGAGGGACCAGTGGAAGCGAATCCAGCTCCCCTAAGCCCAATTCCGGTCGAAGCGGTACCGGAACTACCACGACCAGTAACTGTAGCATTGGGGAATGCCCCGAGGAAGGAGACGAACATTTGAGGTGGCGAATCACCAGGCGACGACAGGCAGCAGTCGACCATCGCACCAGTCTCCTAGAAAAAAAATGTGAAGACTTACAAAATTACATCGATGACCTGCGGGGTAACCACCAACAACTTATCCGGAGGTTCGACGCGCTCCATCAAGAGTTTTAGGATTACCACGGCGAGATGGACGAAATACTTCAACAAATGCATTTCCCTGAAGAGTAACATTCAGCGAGACGTTGAACTCCTAGTGGGAGGCACTGCAACAGGGTTACAGAATGGTAGCGTTGTTGAGAAGTTGTTGTAGTTGCGATGTCAGAGCAGCGCAGCTGCGATGTCAGATTAGCGCAGCATAGCAGCGCAATTTAGCATTATAACAACGTAGCAAAACTTAGACGGCACTGTAAAGTTCTAGAACCTGGTATGGATAGGAGGCAACTAATGAAATGTGTCCACGTGTACATATCCGACCAGCTGTGGGACCGTATTGCCTAGCAAGAAGTTAGTTTTAATGGTGGATAGTTGTGGTGGGAAAGGTGACCCTTTTGCGAGCAAACTTCTGACAGTGAGCAGACAACCTTGTAATCCCTTTTCGTGATTAATAAAGTTCCAACCTTTCCCTTGTATATACTGTGTGATCTTACTATTGCTACGAGTGAATCTCTGGGAGTATTCCGCTGTGCATCTTGGACGTGGTGTCCTGGTTACCCTTTTTACACCCCTTTTACACCCCGCATCAAAAAGAATTTTCCTAGCATGGACTGAGGGTGCGTCTCCATGTGCCTAAGTAAGGGTTTTTTTCTGTCGTTTTCTTGTAAAACTTAGAGCCGTACCGCGTAAGTTTCAACCGTACAAAATAATAAAAAAAATGAGAAGTACATTTTGCGTCATCATCGAAATTAAGATGTTCTACATGTTGTCGTTTTGTGTTTTTCGACCCACGGCCACGCCAAAAAAGTCATCTTCAACCTTTTCTATAAAAAACAAGGAAGATGTGTTTTAAAACAAAGAATTTTCGAAAAACAAATAGAAATACGTAGTCGCACGTGTAAAAAAATTTCAAAAAAAATCAAAAGAATTCAAGCGACGACGAAAAGTGCATAATCAGCAATGTTTTGTCCGCTTCCGTTCAGGTACGACAAAGCAAAGTACACAATTTTTTTGGTTTTGTCCGTTTGCGCTTGGTACAAATTTTATTTCCCTAGGGGTCTCAAGATCCGATGCCATTTCACGTCGAGCGGACAACAGACGCAAAGGCAAAGTGCATCTTCTTCAACCGTGAAACGGCAGAAGCTGGATGGCGGTACATCTACAATGTCACAAAAGTCATGCAACGTCACAAGCAGTGACAAAAAAAAAGTGTGTCATCATAGATTGTACACTGTCGACAGCCCTCACGAGCATTGTCGACGTATACAATCGTCACGCCCTTAAGTGACAACTTCGTTTGGTACGCATAGGGACGTCTGAAATTCAGGTCCGCCGGATCTGCGCTAAAAAACAAAGTTTTTTCGCTAAGTTAAAAGTACATGGAGACACTCCCTGAACCGTCAATAGGCGAACCCAACCAACTATTACGGTTTTTTAGTTACGTAACTTGCAAGCAAAAAATCTGTTATTCCCACGCGTCGGTGATGTGTCTACCTTCGCTGTCGATGTTGCGTTATCGGTCGTCTATACTTGTAGAAATTAAAGGTTATTTTAGTATTTTCTAGGTTCCATATAATGCAGAAAAGAAGCAGAGGCAGTCTGCCTCTAACATGCAGAAAAGAAGCAGAGGCAGTCTGCCTCTAACTCCTCTCTTCAGCTCCCACACTTGTCGCAGTCACTGAAAGTTGGAGAGGGAGATAGAGCCATGGCCGCCTATGCTATCCCGACGGGGACACATATTACGGTGGTAGATTTTACCAAAATAACCTTGGCGGGCCCAAGATTTGAACTTGGTACCTGCCGTCCGCCAAAGTAGTCGGTAGCCGGTAGCCTTAACCAACTAGTCTAAACTAGAGATATACGATATAGGGTTTCGTAGTTATTTAGATGTTAACACCCAGCCTATTTTAATTCAAATGGATATTTAGACATAGATACAGTTTGTAATGTACGGCGACGGAACATCCGAAACGGATACCGCGCATTTTGTTTTGAAGGCGAAACAAATAGTGCGCAAGTATTTATGACGGCCAAGATTGTAATCCGGCTTCATCGGACGGCCACGAAGCATGCCGAGATCGCGGAATGAGATTTTGGAGGTTTACGGTCGACGTCACTTTAATCGCCACGTGGCACAATCACATTGGATTTCGGCATCTTTGGGGATTCCAAGAATGATCTTGTAATTCAAAAGGACACAAAATCTGCTTCGCAGTTTTCCATTCATTGAATTCCTAACTCCAAAATATTCTAAGTCCTACATATACAAAGTGAACCTACAGCTGATCTAAACCGTACCACATTAACCGTGGTGTGTCAGTACACTAAACATTAGTCAAACTAAACCGCGCCATCTACCGTACAAGTATTTACATCAATCCTTAACCTTAGCCGCTGCTAAAATACGCAATCAAAGTTAGTCCACTGAAATGACGGTTCACTCAATATTTCTCTTCCAAAAATGACGGCGAACTCTGTCCGCCATCAGCGTATTCATTCATCACCAAAGATGAACCTCCACGTGTAAATCTGGTCTCTCAAATAAATATGTACTTTGTCAACCAAGTCAACCAAGCTTGACTTCCTCACGGACCGACATGTGTATATACAGTGTACAAAATCTATGAACTCTTTTTGGAGTAACATACCACACCACATCTTGTCTACATCAACTCAGTCTATACACAAAAAACAGGCTAAGTCTAGACTCTCTTTCTCACACACGAGATATGGAGAGGACTAAAGGTTTCCAAAACCAACAAATACTACACTGGTTTTTTATATAGTATGCCTACTATACGGAATACTACACTGGTTTTTTATATAGTATGCGTACTATACAGAATACTACACTGGTTTTTTATTTAGTATGTGAACTATACAGAATACTATGAAACTCTGAGACCTCTATAAGTCCTCAGAGTGGACAGCTTCCAAGAAGCCTCTAGGATTACTCTGACCCCTTTGTGTTTCAGCAAAAACAACTGCCACCCTGGCAGACAATAACTCTGACCCACTTCACCCCTATGAAGGCAAGACTCCCCTGAGTCGATAGCAAAAAAGAATCTCTGAATTTGCTCCCCTGAGCAGTCAGTTATGGAGGGTCAAAGTTGACCTTTTGTACAAAAGCTCTCTGTGAGAGAGGGTCCTATCTCCTAATTTTTCTAAGTCCTATCTCTCTCATAGACTCTATATACTGATGTACGGAGCCAATCAGATTAGAGTTCCATACACAAAAGTACAGGTGCCGGTGTACTTTCTGTACGGACATTGTACGACATGGCCTGAATGTCGACACGTGCTATGTCCGGATTCGCTCCCGTAATCCTCGGAGATGCCGCGATCCAATGTAATTCCGCCACGTGTCATCCGATGTGGCGATGACCACAAACTGCCGAAATCCTCTTCCGTGATCTTGGCGTTAATTCAGGCCGTCCGATTAAATTCACATTTAATCGTAGCCATAATAAATACATGTGCGGTATTCGTTTCATTAAAGAAATAATACGCGGTATTGGTTTTTTATTTGTACGGTAATCCGTACTTTTACATTAATGGATCTATGTCTCTCGTAAACAATTACAGTTAAATGAATTATCCTACTGAATAATGTTTAATTAAATATCAAACCCTATAGTACGCAACACTAGTTAAAGACTTAACGGCTAAGGCCACCGACTACCGACTGTCTGCCGGCCGGTAGGTACTACGATCAAAATCTGTGGCTGGCACATACCTTTTAGTAAATAAACCCCTAACTAATATGTATTTCCCGTAAACCTCTGGATAGCGTAGGTAGCCATGGCTCTAGCTCCCTCTCCAATTTCTCAGTGAGTGCGACAAGTTTGAGAGTTGGAGAGAGAAGTTAGAGGTAGACTGCCTCGGCTTGTTTCTATATTTGTATATAGACCTAGAAAATACTTTAAATCGACCATTGATTTCTACACTCCCCTTTTTTTCAAGTCAATCTTTAATTTATGACCACACTTCTCCCTGCAGAAAATTAGCTTAGGGGAAGGCACAGGTTTGGTCATCATATTTGCACCCATCTCACTATCTGTTCGGTACTCTAAACTGATTATTTTGTTTTCTACTTTCTCTCTAACAAAGCTGAGTCTGATGTCCATGTGTTTGGCTTTAAAATGATGTTTAGGATTGGCAGAAATATCGATTGCTGCCTGATTATCACAAAAAAAATTTTGCACACCACTCTTAAGGTGACTTAGCTCACCAAGCAAAGACTTGACCCACATCAATTCTTTTACAGCAGAGCAAGAGGCCATATACTCAGCCTCCATGGTGGACTGAGCAATAACTTTTTGCTGTTTGCTACTCCAACAGCAAGCCCCATCACCCACATATAATACATATCTAGGAGTGCATCTCCTCATCGGAACATCACCGTAACTGGCATCACTCCAAGTAGTGATGTCTGTATTCTCCCCACCCAAATACAACCATAGATCCCTAGTTCCTATCAAATATATAAGGACTCTCTTAGCTGCCTCCCTATCCCTCTTAGTGGGAGCATTTAGACTTATACTCAGCACTCCTACAGCTCCAGCTAAATCCGACCGGGTACAAATCATAAAATAGATTAGACTTCCCACTACTTGCTTGTAAGGAATAGTCTGCATGAACTTCTGTTCTTCAGGAGATAATTTCTCGTCTAAGACTATAACTCCTTCCTCACTCCCCTCACTTCCCTTCTTCAACTCCATTGGAGTTGTACAACTATTAGCTTTATCCATTTGAAATTTTTCAAGCATGTTCCCTATTGCTTTCTTTTGAGTCAATCTTATAATTTTTCTTTTTCGGTCTCTCTCTACTTGAATTCCCAAAATATATTTTGCTTCCCCCATATCCTTCATTTCAAATCTCCCCTTAAGATCGGTTTTCAGTTTATTAATTTTTCCATTGATTTACTTAAAATAAGCAAATTATCAACATAAATTGCAATAAATATAAAACCTTCCTCATCTTCGAAAACATTGATTGAGTGATCTCAGCAAATCCGGATATATCCCAGACCGGTAAGAAATTCATCAAGCTTCTTATTCCAATGTCGAGGTGCCTGTTTCAAACCATAAAGAGATTTAATCAGCCGGCATACCTTACTCTCCTCTCCTTCCTCCACAAACCCTTCGGGTTGTCACATGAAGATTTCCTCTTCCAATTATCCATGCAAAAAGGTTGTCTTGATGTCCATCTGGTGCACTTCCATGTCTTCCGCTGCTGCAAGGCTGAGAAGTATGCGGACAGAGGGAAATCACACCACAGGGCCAAAGGTTTCCTCGTAGTCAATTCCCTCCTTTTGTGTAAATCCCTTTGCCACTAATCGGGCCTTATAGCGCTCGATTGTGTTATCTGGGCTCAGTTTTAATTTGAAAACCCACTAACAACCGATTGGTTTTCGGTAAGGTGGACAATCCACCAACTCCGAAGTATCGGCTGCAATAATTGAGGCCATCTCCTCATTGATGGCTCTCTTCCACCGATTTATTTCTGGACAAGTCATCGCCTCTCCATAAGTTTGAGGTTCATCTTGATGAGATAGTTTAGTTACCTTGTTATTAACCTGTTTTTCTTGCAGTCTTTTGCTACTTCTCCTTCCCCCCTCAAAATCTGAGACCGGAATAGATGGTTCTCTTGGATTCTTTCGAACATATTCGGCTTCTCCCCTATCCCTTGATTCTGAATCAATTTCCACCACGTCTTTCGCTTCGGGTAGAGTTGTCACTGGAGTTTCCACAGCCGAGTCCTTTTCGGTCTGATTTGTACCTCCAAGAATGTCATCTTCTCTAAAACCTGGATAGTTAGGAAGCTCAAAGTCATCGGAATTTTCTGACTCAAATCTGATTTTTACTGACTTTGTATATTTGAAGGGATCAACAGACTTTCCTTCATCCATAACTACTAAATGCTTTACTAAGATTATAACTTCCCTTTTTAGATCATAAACTCTATATCCTTTAACATCCTCATCATATCCTAATAAGTATCCCGGTTTTCCTTTAGGATATAGCTTCCAATTAGACCGATCTGTATCTAGACTGAATACTTGACTGCCGAAAACCTTTAAGTGAGATATGTCTGGTTTCCGTCCTGTCCATCTCTCATAAGGTGTTTGTTCTTTTATAGCTGAATTAAGAACTCTATTTTTGAGGTAATCAGCACAGTTCATTGCTTCTGCCCAAAACCTCTTTCCTATCTTCTTATCCGACAACATACTTCTAGCACTATCACTTAGTGTTCTATTTAACCTTTCAGCTACCCCATTCTGTTCCGGGTTTTCTGGAACTGTTTTTTGGTGTTGAACCCCATCTTCCCTCATAAAATCCTCAAACTGGTTAGAAGTATACTCTCCACCATTGTCACTCGTTATTCTCTTGATTGGAGTTTCATGGAGTTTTTTCGCTCCATGCTTTATATTGTCTAAAACAATCCTGAGTTTCGGACTTGTTTTTCAAAAAATACACTCGGGAATACCGAGACCAATCATTAGTGATAGTCATCATAAATCTCTTCCCCCCCGGTGAGGGCACTTTAGCCGGTCCCCAAATACCTGTGTGTACTAGATCTAGAATTTTTTCTGCCTTATAGGTGGTTGTTTTAGGAAAGGGTAATCTGTGTGTTTTACCTTGAGCACATCCACTACAATCACTTATATTATCACTCTCACTGAACTTAATCCCTTCCACCACTCCCATCTTTTTCATCTCTCTTAACTTATCTAGATTCACATGCCCAAGCCTCTTATGCCACATCATAATATCATGAACACCAGCATAATAAAGTTTCTTCGTTTCATTACTTAAAACCAACCTAAACATCCCATGGCTACCTTTCTCAGCAATGAAATAGACATCCTCCTCAAAACTAGCAGTAAAGACTCCTTCCCTAGTGCTAGTAAAAAAACCCTTATCATCTAATACAGATGTAGAGATGAGGTTTTTGTCAGCTCCGGAATAAACGATACATCGGAGAATGTTACTATGGATGTCTTTCCTTCTACTAACACTTTCAAATCTACCGATCTTACAAGAGTAGTGGTGACTATCCTCCCATCACCGTACTCTATCTCTATGGTGGGAATATTTCTTATCTTAGTGAACAGGTGCCTATCCTTACACATGTGCATAGAGGCACCTGAATCTACAATCCAGCCTGCTTCACCTTTCAATCCACAGTAAGCATATTTCTGCCTTCGTGGAATTTTGACCTCGTTTTTCGCCTCCAACTCCTCATCTAAAAGGAGCTCATCGTCCTCGTCCTTGGATTCTGCCTCATGTACCTATGTCACAAGGGCCTTTTTCTTTCCTCTGGGGGTACCACCGGTCTGCCCCTCTTTTAACAGAAGCTCGGTTAGCTTAATGCACTCTGCCATATAGTGCCCAGGTTTCTTACAAAAATGACATAAACCTTTCGGAGCCTTTGGTCCGAACTTGTCGGTCTGATTATTCTGCTCCCTCCCCCCATAGTTTCCGACCGGTCTTCAGGAATCCTTGTTCCTCCAATCGGTCGCAGTTGCCAAGGCTTGGCCACTCTTTCCTCCCCTTTGGATCTCAATCGTATTCTCCCAAACGAGAATCATCTCTACCACTGAGTTCCATATCCACCTTGAGTCCGGCAAGTCCTGCACACGGTTCAATATGTTCTTGAACTCATCGGGTAACTTCATTTGTAAACAGTTAACCTTTTCTTTTTCACTATAATCTTTTCCCGCACCCTCTAGCTCCATGAAGACTGTAGCAAGCTCATTGCAAAAATCCAACATCTTCCCCCCTTTGTATTCATACTCGTTAACTTTCTTATCAACCAATTGTTGTTGCTGAATTGTACCACTTCGGTACATCTCTATAAGAGCCATCCAAAGATCGGATGCCCTTTCTACCTGCAAACGAGGACATGCAACTCCTTGAGTG
Organism: Zygnema cylindricum; assembly: GCA_037447655.1. Taxonomy (NCBI): domain Eukaryota; kingdom Viridiplantae; phylum Streptophyta; class Zygnematophyceae; order Zygnematales; family Zygnemataceae; genus Zygnema; species Zygnema cylindricum. The sequence goes on from JBBHKE010003285.1 coordinate 204,364, forward strand.
AGATGGCGTAGGATGAAGTGCTTTGCCGCTATATTGTTGAAGTCCCAGGTTTCGGTATCATTCTCCTCGTTCCTCGGAATAGGTGACATGAATGCCGAACTAGTTGCTATTGGTGTGGTCGCCTCCTTCTCCTTTCCTTTGTCCACCACCTCTCCTTCCTTTGTTTCCTGCGTTGAAGGTGGTTCCTCTTTCCTGGTGAATCTGCTTACTCCAAACCCTGGTGGAATTCCAAGACTTGATGGACGCCCCAACCGTCCAGTCACTACCCCCCAAAACCTTTTTTCGCATAGAGCTCCTATCATCATACTTTCCCAGTATAGGAAGTCAGTTCCATTAAAGATTGGTACCCTAGAGGGTGGGCCTATAACGTGAAACTCTGAGACCTCTATAAGTCCTCAGAGTGGACAGCTTCCAAGAAGCCTCTAGGATAACCCTGACCCCTTTGTGTTTCAGCAAAACAGCTGCCACCTTGGCAGACAATAACTCTGACCAACTTCACCCTTATGAAGGCAAGACTCCCCTGAGTCGATAGCAAAAAGAATCTCTGAATTTGCTCCCTTGAGCAGTCAGTTATGGAGGGTCAAATTTGACCTTTTGTGTAGAAGCTCTTTGGGAGAGAGGGTCCTATCTCCTAATTTTTCTAAGTCATATCTCTCTCACAGACTCTATCTACTGATGTACGGTGCCAATCAGATTACTGTTCTGTACACAAAAGTACAGCTGCCGGTGTACTTTCTGTACGGACATTGTACGACATGGCCTAAATGTCGACACGTGGTATGTCCCGATTCGCTCCCGTAATCCTCGGAGATGTCGCGATCCAATGTAATTCCGCCATGTGTCATCTGATGTGGCGATGACCACAAACCGCCGAAATCCTCTTCCGCGATCTCGGCTTTAATTTCGGCCGTCCGATTAAATTCACATTTAATCGTAGCCGTAATAAATACATGCGTGGTATTCGTTAAAGAAACAAATGCGCGGTATTGGTTTCTTATCCGTACCGTAATCCGTACTTTTACATTAATGGATCTATGTCTCTCATAAACAGTTAAATGAATTATCCTACGTGATAATGTTTAATTAAATATCAAACATTTCGTAACACTAGTTAAAGACTTAACGGCTAAGGCTAACGACTACCGGCTATCTGCCGACTAGTAGGTACTAGGATCAAAATCTGTGGCTGGCACATACCTTTTAGTAAATAAACCCCTAACTAATATATATTTCCCGTAAACCTCTGGATAGCCTAGGTAGCCATGGCTCTAGCTCCCTCTCCAATTTTTACTATACGGAATACTATTTTTATATAGTATGCGTACTATACGGAGTACTATACCGGTTTTTTTATATAGTATTTATATAGTATGCGTACTATACGGAATACTATACGGGTTTTTTATATAGTATGCGTACTATACGGAATACTACACGGGTTTTTTTATATAGTATGCGTACTATACGGAATACTACACGGGTTTTTTTATATAGTATGCGTACTATACGGATTAATGAACGGAGGTGAAACATACAGCGTTTAAATTGTTTTCGGAAGTTCAAAGCTAAACTGGCACCATCATCCATCGCACCCACTCTCCCTCTCTCTGCACCTCTCGCTCTCCCTCCCTCTCTCTCTCCCTCCCTCTCTCCCTCCCTCCCTCCGTTCTCTCTCCTCCCCTTCTTTCTCTCTCTCCCTCCTGCCACCTGTGTACTCTGGTTCCTTTGTTTCGTCTCTTCTGCCACCCAGGCTGTGCTGTGGGAGCCAGGGGAGGCTCAACAGTGCACTTGAATCTGTTCCTGAAGTTTCCAGGGGGAAGGAGGAGGAGGAGGAAGGAGGAGGAGGAGGAAGGGAGGGAGGAAGGAGGAGGAGGAGGAGGAGGAGGAGGAGGAGGAGGAGGAGGAGGAAGGAGGAGGAGGGAGGAGGAGGAGGAAGACCAGGTTCATGAGAGGATGGTAAGAACTCGAAAAACAAAGCCACAGGTATTCTTCTCTCTCTCTCTCTCTCTCTCTCTCTCTTCCCCCCCCCTCACCCCTCCCGTCCCCTCTTCCCCCCCCCCCTCTCCTTCCCCTCTTTCCTTCCTCCCTCTCCTCTCTCCTTCCCCTCCCTACCCCTCCCTTCCCTTAGTGGATAATGTAAAAAGTTAGTGACCAATAATTCATCCCCTTCCTCTCATCAAGTTTTGTCAAATCTTGATAATTTTTTTAAACAAAAATAAAAATAAAATTTTTTAATTTCATGTCCTATTTTGACTCTATAATAAATTTCAGCATTTTTTGTATTCTTTTGTATTTTAGTGGGTACTTTTTTGTGTACTTTTCTGCGTACTTTGTTAAGTACTTTTTGGTACTTTTTTGTACCTTTTATACAAATTTGCTACAAGACAGCCACCTTTCAAAAACCATTTTCAGCACTTTCTGTACTTTTTTGTGTATTTTTGTGTACTTTTTTGTACTTTCTTGCCTACTTTTAGTGTACTTTTTTAAACAAATTTGGTACTAGACAACCACCCTTAAAAACCTTCATAACTCTGGAAACCCTAAAAAGAATTAAACGCCCTGAAAAACCAATAAAACCCCAAAAACTTCTAAAAACCCTAAAAAAAGTATACAAAAAACGCTTAAAATCCCAAAAAAAACGCGTTCAATGGCTCTTCAAAGGTATGTATTTTGATGAATATATATTTTTACTAACAAGTTTTCTTAATTCGACTAGAAAATCTTTTCCTTTGAACCACTTAAATATTGTTGAATGAATTTATATTATATGTTTTTATTATATAATATGTTCATGTTGTTTATGTCAAATTTTATGTGTTTAATATGTGCAAAAAATTGTAAAAATTGTGTTTTTTGGGTTGTCAGAATATCATCTCGGACAACTTAAAGCAAAACTCGCAAAATTGCGAACCCAGTTGTTAGAGCCACCCAAGGTATATATTTTTTTTTTTTTTTTTTTAACTTCTTATCTTAGTAAAAACTTCCAAGTTATGATCTTTTGAAAGCTTTTAATTAAAGCTACTATTCCAATTTCTGTTTTCATTTTTTTTTTTCTTTTTCTACGTTTTTTTTTTTTTTTCGAGACACACAAACTATTTCAACCAGTCACAAGAATAAATTTGTTTGATAGAATATTAAATGGGGTACAAAATGCAAACAATGGATTATTGAATTATTCAACATAAATTAGTGTGGTTTTGGGCTGAATAATTCATCGTGTGACGCACGATTTTATGTTTAAAAAAGAAGAGATGTCGATAGATGTCACGAGTTATTTTTTTCAATCTTGCTTGTTGTGAAAGTGGATGATTATTAATATGGGCGTCAAAGTCACCGTATTCTTATAGTTGCGATCCACACTAATTACGGTGAATATTGGATATTTTTCTCCCGGACATTCTTTTTTTTTTTTTTTTGAGCATCGATACTTGAAAATCGACCCCCCTCCCTCTCCCCCTCCCCCTCCCCCTCTCCCTCCCCCCCTCTCCCTCCCCCCCTCCTCTCCTCCCCCTCTCCCTCCCCCTCTCCCTCGTCAAAGTCACCGTATTCTTATAGTTGCGATCCACACTAATTACGGCAAATATTGGATATTTTTCTCCCGGACATTCTGTTTTATTTTTATTTTTTTGAGCATCGATACTTGAAAATCGACCCCCCTCCCCCTCCCCCTCTCCCTCCCCTCCCTCTTCCCCCCCTTTCCCTCCCCTCCCTCTCCCTCCCGCTTCCCCTCCCCCTCTCCCTCCCCCCCCTCTCCCTCCCCCTTCCCCTCCCCCTCCCCCTCTCCCTCCCCCCCCCCCTCTGCCCCCCCCTCCCCCTCTCCCTTGTCAAAGTCACCGTGTTCTTATAGTTGCGATCCACACAAACTCTTTTTTTTTTTTTGAGCGTCAATACTTGAAAATTGTGTGGACCACAAAACAATTCATAGTTGGCAATCACATTTGTGGAAATCTTCTACACTGATTATTTTTTTCACTTTTTCTGCAAAAAAGAAATAAAATACTCACGTGTGATAAAAAAAAAAAAAGAGTTGAAAATTACAGTTGATAGCTAGATAGGTATAAAGCAATTCAATGCGGATCCTTGAAGAAAAAATCATATTTTTTTTCTGAAGTAAGAATGTAATTTTCGAACATTTATTAGACAGCTAATGAAAAAAACGTATTTTTTAAAGATTTTTATAATTTTTTTTTTTTGTACTATCAACATCGCACGGAATTCCTCCGTTTTGGTTCTACGATTTTGCCGCGGAGTGGGAAGAAAGGGAAAACGTTGAAAATTACCACTTTTCATTTTTTTTTTCTTGTATCTTTGTCATATGTGTTTTTCATGTCTTTTTCATGTGTTTTTTATTTGTTTTTTAGGTTTTTTTATGTGTTTTTGTGTTTTTTTTATGTGTTTCTAGGGAGCCAGTGGCACAGGAGATGGTTTTGAGGTCACCTTTGGACACCTGGCCCGGTGGTTTCGAAGAAAAACATTGAAGAAAATAAAAAAATATTCAGTCGATTTGATCGACTGATCTGAATTGATCGATTTTGATTTGATCGCCCGGAAAGATCTGACGATTGATTCGAGGATCTGATTGATCCGCCCGGTCGTCTGGCACGCCAGCGCCCACTGTTCACCGCATGTCCCTTCCGCCCGGATCCTGATCCCGCGCCTACGAATTCACCATCTTGACTCCTGCATTCCGGCATCATCCACCATAACACGCAAGATCCAGTTGTTGGATCGCCCGGATTATAGAGGGGGTCAGAGGAAGGGAGGGGAGACAGGTGAGAGGCGGGGGGAGGGAGAGGGGGGGATCATAGAGGGGGGGGGGCGCAGGGGAAGGGGGAGAGAGAGACAGGTATGGGGGGGGAGAGAGGGAGGGAGATAGGTTAGAGAACGGGAGAAAGAGAAAGAAAGTTTGGCAGCGATGAGCGTGAAGATGAAACAATGCAAAGAAAAAACGTTTTTTGAAACAGTCTTTGTCTTTCCAAGGGATACTATTCTTCCGGAGGGTGAATATTGTGGGTTGTTGGGTCTTGATATTTTGACCACTTTATTATATGTTCTATCAACAACCACATATTTGAGGAGGGAGAGCCATATGATATACCTACAAAGGTTGTAAATCTCCCAAACCGTTAAAAAAAAAGTATCAGTATGCATAAAATTGTAGTATGCAAGAAATCGATTAATCAATTGACTAAGTTATTAGTGCACATGTAATAATAATTGTTGTAACAGATAACAATTATGAAAAAAACAAGGATAAAAAAAAACAAAAACCGAACTCTAATCTGGTAAGCGGTTAAAACACCGTCCTCGTCACTCGTAGTGAAAATAAAATATATTACAGTAAAATAAAACATATCGCATATTTTTCTTAACCCTAATAGCCATCCACGGTGTAGTTTATGACCAGTGGTTGCCTTAAATTTTGATTTTCTCAGTGGTCAAAAACATCATATCTTCTACTGGAATTAGGGTGAAGATAGGGGGGGGAGGGGGGGGAGGGAGGGGGGGAGAGGGGGGGGGGGGGAAAAGGGGAGGGATTCTTAGGTAAATCCGATTTGTGTATCAATATGAGGATGGTATATGACCCTTTTGGTGACTTTGAGCAGCTTGGAGTAGGGAGGAGGGAGGAGGAAGGAGGGAGAGGGGGGAGGGGAGAGGGGGGAAGGAGGAGGGGAGAGGGGGGAGGGAGGAAGGGGGAAGAGGGAGGAGCAAACCAATGTCACCCAATCCGTTTTATTAAATGTTTGATTTCAACATGTGTTACTGGAACAAGGAGATGTTTTGTATCATGAGAAAATTAGAAAATAAACGTAGAACACTGCATTTTTGGCAAATACAGTCTGCACTCCTTGAAGCATTGTGCTCTAGTACAATATGGTATATCATACTAAATTCTTCAAATAAAATGTAGAATGATTCGATAATCTAAAATTATTGCATGTAGTACGATTTGAAAATTTATAAAACGATGTGTAATTTAAAATTATGATACGTCGTAAGAAAAAGAAAATCTTAAGCGATGCGATAATCTAGTTTGCATATTTACGAACATTATATGGTGTGACTCTCATCTTTTCATACGTTATAATTCACAATTTTTTACATATGAGTACCACGAAAATGAAGTATAGAGACCAGATTTTATGATCTTGAATTGTATATAATTGGGTATAAATGGGTAACACCATATATAGTGTTTCCAATGGGCAGGTTATCGCAGTGGCGAAGTCATCCGATCTCGTTTTGATGGTTCTCGACGCTTCTAAGGTGAACATTTTTTTTTTTTCTTTTCGTGTCTTCTTTTCTTGCTTGTTTTTTTTTTTTTTTTTTTTTTTTTTTTTTTTTTGTTTTTTTTTTTTTTTTTTTTTTTTCTTTTGGGAAACTCTCTGATATCTTTTTGCACGATGAGAAGGAATTGTTTTTGTCAAATCTTAATCAACTCAAGAGAGAAGGACAATCAAAGAGTGAGTGATACGATTTCGACATTTTGAGTTTATTATTATTTTTAAATGGAAAGCTTTCGATTTGGTGTTGAAAAACGGTGTCGTTTCGATAATTTCGTGAAGGCAGAAAAAATATAACTGAATTAAAAATTGAACTGAAAACTGACAACTGAAAATTTTTAAAGTTAGGAGACGAACTTGCGATATGAAATGCTGTGGATTTGAAATTGTGGCATGAGAGGATGAAGAGGAGAGGAGGGAAGAGGCGAGAGAAAGGGTGGAGAGGATGGAGGAGAGGGAGAGCTAGAGAGTGCCGAGTGGGAGTGGAAGGAGAGTGTCCAGGCCAAAGCAGTGGGGGGAGAGGAGAAGGAGAGGGAGGGGAAGAGGGAGGGGAAGTGGGAAAGGAGTGGGAGAGGGAGAAGGAGAGGAAAGGGTGAAGGAGAGGGAGAGGGTGAGCGAGAGGGAGAGAGAGAACTGAGGTTGAAATGGGGGGGAGGGGGGACGTAGAGTGAGGGGCATCGGCAAATATTGACAGGAGAATTGGAGGCAGTGGGGCTCCGACTCAACAAGAAACCTCCTCAGGTATATTTCTTTTTTTCTCCTTCTCTATCTCCCTCTCCCTCTCCTTCAAAAACCTGCCCATTTTCCCTCGAAGTACACAATGAATTGGTATTAGGGTAAAGAAATTTATCAGCGTGGTTTTATATTTAACGTTTTTTATTTTTTTAATTCAGTTCGGAATGATCTTTTTAAACCGTTTAAAAAATTATTGTTAAGAGATAAAAGTATTGGTACCATTGATACTATTTTAGGCCTGAGGGTTAAAATTTAGAGGCACCGATTGACACAAAAAAGGATACAAAAGATACACACTATATTGCAGTATGAATCATATGAGAAGTACGGAAATTGTACTGCCTTGAATCGTATTATACTCTACTATTTTACGGATTCATTTTCCAGAGTCCATATATATATAAAAGATTCCATCATCGATATTCTTTTTTTCAAATGAGTCTTTGGTCGTCAAAAGTTATCATTTTAGGTTTCTGTTTCCTTTTCTGTTTCCGATTCTGGTGCTGTTTTCGATTTTTTTTTTTTTTGTTTCTGTTCTGTTCCTGTTTCTGTTTCTTTTCACACTCTTTTCCCTTTTTTCTTCTTCTGTCTTCCCTTCCCTTTTTGTTTCCGTTCGTTTTTTTTTCCTGAACAAATCTTTGCCGGGATCCCCTATTAATCGATGGGTAAACTCAATAAATTTAACAAATCAACACCGATAAATCATTCAATAAGACTTAGTTACTTCAAAAGTTTGCACTGCAACCAGGGCTGTTAATTTTTTTTTGTCTCTTTGTGCCGACAGATTTACTTCAAGAGGAAAAAAACAGGCGGTATTTCCTTCAACACCACCGCCCCTCTCACCCATGTGGACGAAAAACTTTGCTATCAGATTTTGCACGAATACAAGATCCATAACGCTGAGGTAGGAGACACCGCATTTACCGTGGATTCTTGTGGGGATTAGAAAATGAAGATTCAGAACGGGTCTCTTTCTCTCTCTCCTCCTCTCTCTCTCTCTCTCTCTCTCTCTCTCTCTCTCTCTCTCCCCCTCTCTCTCTCTCTCTCTCTCTCTCTCTCTCTCTCTCTCTCTCTCTCTCTCTCTCTCTCTCTCTCTTCAGTCTATTTCCACTCCCCTCCATTCCCTCCATTCCATTCCTTCCATTCCTCCCTCCCTCTCTCTCTCCCTCCCTCCCTCCCTCCCTCCCTCCCTCCCCCTCTTGCTCTCCCTCTCCCTCTCTCGTTCTGCTCTCCCTCTGCCTCTCCCTCTCCTGCCTCTCTCCCTCTCTCTATCCCTCTTTATCTCTCTCCCTCGCCCTTTCAGGTCCCCTTCCGAGAAGACTCGACAATATGATCGACATGGTTGAGATCAATAAAAATACATTTCTTTTCACACTAATTTTTGCGCACCGTTAAAAAAAAAGGGTTTCAAAAGATCGTCCAGTTATGAATTCGCATCAATAGGTGTATACGTATTCTTTTCACGACTCTCTCTCTCCCTCCTCTTCGCCTCCCTCTCCCTCTCCCTCTTTTCTCCAAATCCCACTCCCTCTCCCTCTCCATCTCCCTCTCTTTCTCCCTCTCCTTCTCTTTCTCTATCTCCCTCTTTGCCCCTCTCTGTCTCCCTTTCCCTCTCTCTCCCAGGTCCTCTTCCGTGATGACCCTACCGTGGACGACCTGATCGACGTGATCGAGGGCAACCGCAAGTACATAAAATAACACTTCCTTAAAAACTAATTTATAATTAATCCACTCCCTCTCCCAAACCCGCTTCCTCTCCCAATCCTCCTCTCTCTCTCCCTCTCCCTCTCCCTCCCAGGTCCTCTTCCGAGAAGACGCGACAGTGGACGACCTGATCGACGTGATCGAGGGAAACAGAAAGTACATAAAGTGCGTCTATGTTTACAACAAAATCGACGTCGTCGGAATCGACGATGTGGATCGCCTCGCGCGACAGCCCAACTCCATCGTCATCAGTTGCAACCTCGAGGTATATAAAGGGTTTTTTTGTTTTAGGGTTTTTTTTTTAGTGTTTTTTAAGTTTAACAAACCTGGTATCATGAGAGTTGGAATTGTCGTTTATCTCTCTCGCTCTCCCTCTCCCTCTCTCCCTGCCTCTCCTTCTCCCTCTGCTTTTTTCTCTCTTTCTGCATGAGTGATTGATGTTCTATGAGTCACTTCGAATGGTAAGAGTTTCGCATGTCTTAAGTATGCTCCTGATTGATGCTAAAACCACACTATTTTATTTGTGAGACGAGTTAACTCGTCGAACTAATGGATTCACTGCTTTCTAATTTCCTTTCATTATTTTTCTCCAATTTCCTTTCGACTTTCCTTTTTGCTTTCCTTAAAACTTTCCTTCATCAGTTTTCCTTTCCACTATCCTTACATTTTCCCTTTCCACTTCCTTTTGACTTTCCTTTCTACTTTCCTCTCATTTTTTTTTCACTTGCCTTCAACTTTCCGCACAACTTTCCTTCACCTTCCCTTTCGATTTTCCATTTAACTGACTTTCTGATGTTTCTTCTTGTCTTTTTCTGGTCCGTCGATTTGATCAAAACAGTTGAATCTCGATCGTCTTTTAGCTCGAATGTGGGACGAAATGGGACTCGTCCGTGTTTACACAAAACCCCAAGGGCAACCACCGGATTTTTCGGAGCCTGTGGTACTTTCTACGGTGAGAGATTTATCATCTATTCGAGATCGTATAATGCTGTTAGATGTTAGAATAACATCTATTTAAA
>JBBHKE010003285.1:219105-243970 GCA_037447655.1 Zygnema cylindricum
ACGTGGAATCACTTCCCGCTAATCCTATTGGATCAGACAGGGTTTGGAGATGCAGACGAAGATTTGGTGGAGATCTTCTCTGCTTTTTTAGGGTTTTTGAGGAGGACATTTAGAAGGAAAAGAAGGAGAAGAAGGAGACGAAGGAGTAGAAGGAGAAGAAGGAGAAGAAAGGAAGGAAGCCTGTAAAGGAGTAGACGATTCCTATATTTGGAGTAGTCGAATCCCAACTTTAATAATGAAAGTTCGGAGAATGACGATGAAGACATGAAAAAAGAAAGGAAATGGAAATGTAAGCAAAAAACGGAACAATAATACTTTGCTATTGACTAATGATTGAAAATAAGGAAAGTTTCCAAATGTTAGGAAAACTACAACTCTAAACGCTATTAGTGTTAAAGTTTTTTTCGCCACTTAAAACATCTTTACTTCAAATGTGAATTTGACGGTAGCGATAGGAAGATACGACTATCACCTTACGATGTGGTGGTCTCCAATCGAAAATAGGACGTGTGTATTAGAAGGAAAGACGTTTAAAGTGGCGAGAAAAACATCAACATTAATAACATTAAAGTCTCCAAAAATTTATTGTATTGAGGAAGAATCTGAATCCGAAAAACGAAAAGAAAAAAAAAATGAAATTTTGTTTCTAAAAGGTCAACAAGAAACTAAGGGGAAGAAACTGGATCGCTTACCTTTTGATCAAAAGGGTGGAAATATCGAATGGTCTCATTATTTTATTTTGGCCGCCACGGAAGAATCATTCCTCTTGTAGCAATAAATGAATTAAAATATGCCTGACGATCCCCAATCATACGCCGAAGCTCGAAGTTTTTGTGATTGGGAAGATAAGTGGAAACCAGCTTAGGATAAGAACTTAAATCAATTATCGAAAAAAAAACTTTCGAGGAGGTAAGTCTTTCGGAGGGGAAAAAGGCTATCGATGCTAAATGGGTGATAAAAAAAAAAACAAGTGTATCGGGGGAATTAATAAAATACAAGGCTAGATTGGTATGTAGGGATTTCAACAAGCACGAGGATGGAATATTTAAAGACTTACACACCCGTTGTAAAATTGGACTCTTTAAAAAATTTAATTGCAATTGCGGCTGAAGGAATAAGCAAAAACATCACATGGACGTGGAAACGACTTTCTAAACGACGAATAAGAGGAAGAAGTTAATAAGAAGGGGCCCGTGGGAGTGCATTTGAAAGGAGGAAAAGTATGGTGGTTGCGAAAGTCGTAGTACAGATTGAAACACAAGCACAAGAGTTGGTACATTCGTCTTCATAAGGTACTCACTAACTTTGGTTTTTTCGTACGATCTCTTACTTTCCGTAAATAGAGAGGGAAAGAAGCAAATTATATTTTTTTACGTAGATGATTTTCTAATAATTAGTGATAGTCTGTTGATTATTAATGAGTTAAAAGCATTTATACGATTATATTTTCAAGTGACAGCTTTTGGGCGAAATACGTCACATTTTGAGAATAGAGGTATTTGTAGAAATGAGTGGTTCATATTAGGTATTTTCTAGATCTGGAAAATGTAAAATAAAAGACTAGAAAGAATTAGAGGCAACGTGCCTCTAACTCCTCTCTCAAGTCCCCACATTTGTCGCAATTACTAAAGACTAGAGAAGGAGTTTGAGCCATGGCCGCCTAGCTTGTCTACGGAGATAAGAAGAAGTGTAGGGTAGAGATACCAAAAAGGGTGGACGGACCTAGGATGTGATACTAGTACCTACTGTCTGTCATAATAACTGTAGTCTCTATCCCATAAGTATAGTATCTTTGTTAAGATGTATAGGGTTTGATAATTATTTAAAGATGTATTTGTCCACAATTCCATTTAACTAAGCCAATGGACTTTAGAACATTGACTCAGTTGAACATATAGTGAGAACGAAGGTAACGCACAAACTAAATGTTTCAAACATTTTTTTTTCAACGGCTAGTATTAAAAGCCGGTTTGGATCAGTCGACTACAGTGCGAGCCTACAGTGCGAGCCAACAACGCGGAACGGTCGCTTTGACGGTTTTCGATCACAAGAACGCCAGATAACATGTGGCATTGTCTCATTAATTTGCAGCATCTCCGAAAAGCACCAAAAAAATCCGGATGAGACAGGCGTCAACTTCTTGGCCATGGTGTATAGTGGTCGTACAAAAATTACTCTTCGTAAAAAAAGTACTCTGGCACCAGTACCTTTTTGTAATCTACAATAATATGATTGGTGTCGTACTCTAGTAGTAGGGATTTAGAGAGGGGTTTTAGGACTTAGACAAATCAATAGATAGCCGCCTCTCTCCCAAAGGGTACTTGTATAAGAAGGCCATCTTTGACCATTCATACTCACTGCTCAAGGGAGCAAATTAGTAATTTTTTTTTCCGGCAGACTCAAGAGAGTCTTGCCTTCACTAGGGTGAAGTGAGTTAAATCTATTGTATGTGAGACAGGCAATCTGCCTTGATCAATCATGAGGAGGTTAGGGCTATCCTACGGGCTTCGTGTGAGTTGCTTACTCTGAGGGCCTATGGAGGTCTCACATTTATAGGTTATAGGCCCACACTCGAGGGTTCCCGTCTTTAACGAAACTAGCTTCATATACCGGGTGAGTATGATGACATGAGCTCTATGTGAGAAAAGGTTTCGGGGGATAGTGAGTGGAGTGGAGCGTCCATCCAGTTTAGACATCCCTCCTCAGTTTGGAGGGAGCAAATTTACGAGGATAAATGATCTAGGTCCACCGGAGGAGATGAAATACGGGGATGTGTTGAACAATGGGAGGAAAGGGAACAATTGACACCGATAGAAAATCGCTCGGCATTCATGTCACCTGTTCCGAGAAACGAGGAGAATGATATTGATATCTAAAACAATAATAATATGGTAGCAAAGCACTTTATTCTCCCTCATCTCACTCAAGGACTTGCATCCCCTCACTTGCATGTGGAAAGCGCATCCAATCTATGGGTGGCACTCATAGATATGTACCGAAGTCATACCATTCAACAATATTGACTAATCAAAAAATAGATGCATATGCATACAAAAATGGGAAGATGCTTGATTTTTGTAATGAGCTTGGGACACTTTTTATAAAGTTTGAGAGTAATGGAAAAAAAAAAACTGAAAAGGCAAAGGTTAACTCTTAACTCATGAAGTAACCCGATGAGTATGAAAATGTAGTGAACTGTATACAAGATCTATCGGACACCATATGGACTTGGAATTCTATGGTAGGGATGATCCTCGTTTGAGATAATACGATAGAGATCTAAAGGGGAGGAAAGAGCGGACAAGCCTAGACAACGGTGACCAATTGGAGGAACAAGGACTTAAGGAAACCCTTTGGAAACTTTGGAGGGGGACAGAATAATGAATTTGATGAATCCGATCCGAGGGTTTCCAAGGGACTTTGTCACATTTGAAAGAAACCAAGGCACCATATGTCAAAGTGTTCTAAGCAAACTGATCTTTGGCTAAAAGAGAGGAAAACGAGTGGACCTCTGAAAAGGAGATTAGAAGGCCCTTGTGAAGCGGGTACATGAGGAGGAATCACAAGACAAAGAAAATGAGCTCTTGTTGGATAAGGAGATGGAGGTGAAGACCAAGGTAGAAATTTTACGAAAACATAAATTTGCCTTCGGTGGATTGACAGGTGAAGCAGGTTGGATTGTGGATTCAGGCGCCTCCATGCACATATGTAAAGATAAACACATTTACAAAAAAATGAGGAAAATTGCCACCTTAGAGATAGAGAACGGGGATGGGAAGATAGTCACTCCTACTTTGGTAGCAAAGGTAGATCTGAATGTGTTAGTGGAAGGAAACACATCCATAGTTACATTCTCTTATGTGTTTTTTATTCTTGAGTTGAACAAAAATCTCATCTCAACATCTGTGTTAGATGATAAGGGTTTTGAAAACAACACTAGAAAAAGAATCTTTATCGCTAGCTTTGAGGATAAAGTTCATTTCATAGTTGAAAAGGGTAGCCAATGGATGTTTCGGCTGATTTTAAACAATGAAACAAAAAAACTTTATTATGCTGGTGTTCATGATTAAATGCTTTGGCAAAAAAAACTTGGATTTGTGCATTTGGATAAATTAAAAGAAATAAAAGAATGAGAGAAGTGGAAGGAATTCAGTTTAGGGAAAGTAAGAACCTAAGTGACTGTAGTGGGTGTGCTCAAGGTAAGTCCCACAGATTACCCTTCCCAAAAACAGCCATTTATAAAAGAGAAAAAGTCGTAGATCTGGTACATTAAAACAAATAGGGACCTGCAAAAGTGCGTTCATGTGGAGGTAAGAGGTATATGATGAACATCAATATGATTGTTCTCAGTAACCAAGATTATATTTTTTGAAAGCAAAATCAGAGGACGCATAATATATTACAAATACAAGGTAGTAGAGTTCTTACTTTGGCAGTGAAAGGACAAACACACTATGAGAGATGGACTAGCCGAAAACCATATGTATCACACTTAAAGGTTTTCGGTATTCAAGTGTTAAGTCTAAATATAGATCGGTCAGATTAGAAGTTAGTGTTGTCCATAGCCTATTTCAGCCATGGATTACTCTCGGAAGTACCACAGATTACCCTTCAAATAACTCTGTTTGCGACAGCACAGATTGCTCCACAAGAAACAAAATCACCTTAAAATACGCTGATAGGCAGTATATTAGAGACACTATAAACTCCCAAATTATAGCCGATTCCACCGACGGGTCTAGAAGATATAAGCTCCAAAGTTTCTCAAAAACAACTGACAGCTTTACAAACTAACCACTTTGACTTCTCACAGAATCTCACAGAGATAACAGAATAGAATGAAACTTCTCACACATATAGATTCTATATCATAGAATAACTTCACAAAGTTTCACATGAAAAAAACAAACAGAGTGATCACACCAACAGGTCAAAGATGCAGAAAACAATTTGCCATTACTTTGATAAACTTGACTGTGATAATCAAAATATTCTAAGTCCTACAAGTTATACTCACAGAGTTCACTACTGAATGTACGGAGGCATACCAGCCGTACGTTATCTACCATCTACCTAAACTGTTGTGAGTATACACGAATTATTCGAGGTATGTCATGTTGTTTTTGGAAAGCTTTAAGTCTCAACAATTTTATAGGACGGCGGAAAAATATATCTATAGGGACACGCGTCGTCACTTGAAGCACAGTGCATGTTTTTGAATGGTACCAACAACGCAGCATGTTTTTAAATGGTACCAACAACGCAGCAGCGACGCAGATGGAACAAGCGCAACTGCGGTTATTCTTGATATGGTCTGTACGGACGAACGCAATCTGCGACGTAACGGGACAAACGCAATTGCTGATATTTTGGTAAAAGACAACGCAGTTGCTAAGCAACGAGACAAACGCAGCTGCGGCGGATTTTGGTATGGGACAGCGCAATTGCTACGAAGCTGCAAATATTTGAATGTGATCAGGAATCAGACTGCGCTGCTACGGTTGATATGAATCAAGTCAACGGACGAGATTCATACGAGAATAATTAAGTGACTCAACAGCCGGATGGACGTACCCAGACAATTGTCACTAAGCCAGACGAGAAGTATTTGAACAAATAACCTGTATAGGATTCTTAGTAATATTTATTGTACAATGATAGATTAGTTTTAGCGTGATTAGGAGTACTTAGACCTTAGTGGCAGTTTAGTTCTTTTGGACGTATCTTTTAGGAACACTTGTATCGGCGGTACAACACTATGTTGTAGGAAAACTAAGTAAAGAATATAAGACTTAGGACGTAGAACATTTCATGTATCTAGACTTCCAGATTGTGTAATCTACAAATTGTTTTTGGGAGACTTTATGAGTTGCATATCTTGGTGTATGATGGATCAATTGAGCTGAAACTTTGGGAGTTGTCATTTTTTGTGAAATCTTATACCGTGGTATAGTTTGAAGCAGTTTGGTTCATTTTATCAGATTTGGTGAGCTGTAGAAGCCAAATGTTTAATAGGATTTTCAATAAGCTTCTATGAGTGAGATTATGTCTTCTTCCACTACTATTGCTGATGCTACACCTGCTCCATTGGTTGTAGAACAACAGGTTATGGGCTTGTCATCAAGAATTCATATTTTCTCGGGAGAAAAATACGCGTATTGGGCGGATATGGTGGTAACACACTTCGAAAATGTTAATCTTTTGGACATTTTGGATTGTTCAGAGGCGGAATCGGATCCGTCCTGGTCAAAGAAAAATTTGCAAGCTCGGTCAATTTTGAAATTCTGTATTTCAGAAAAATTGGCTATGTCAGGGATAAAAACGAAAAAGCCGATCGATATCTGGAAATCTCTTAAGGATGATTTTGAAAAGGCTAATGTTCGAAAGAACTATTTTTGGCTGGACGAATTTAGGACTACAAATACACGAGTGACACTATGGTAGAATATTGTTATAAAATTCGAATACTAATAGATTCTCATGCTTGTGCAGGTGGATCTTTTCCTTAGTTTCAACACGTTGCTTTGCTAATAAGGGGTCTTCCTAATACTATGAGAGTAGCGTTTGATAGGCTGAAACAAAAAGATAAATCTAGCTAGACACTACAGTTAGCTATTAATTTGATTTTTGAAGAGGAGGCAGATTCTAAAATTCTTAATGGTGAAAAACAAGTAAAGGTATTTAGCACTGAAATTGACAAAAAATTTCAGTTTAATCAGCAGAGAAATCAATTTAATTAGAATCAGAATCAGTTTAGACAGTTTAATCCAAGAGGAAATAGACAATCTTTCAATGCTTATTTTTATTTTAATGAAAAAGGTCATGGATACAAATTCTATCCTAAGCTTAAGAAAGCTAATGAAACAGATCCATATAGGCTAGGATGGCAGCAGAGCCAGTTTCATCAAGGCTTCACGGGATCATCACAATGAGCAAATGCACTATTCTTGGCGTCTTCCTCTCATCACGACGAGTCTCTTTCACTCTCTAACGAGGAGGATGATGATTTATTTGCTATGGCAGTAGCCATGGAGGGCGTGAAAGACAATGGATGGATAATGGACACTGGAGCGTCGGCCCACAAGTGATGGAACAAGGCAGCTTTCAAAAATCTGAAATCAACACCAAAGAAAAATATCTACTATGCATGTGGAATGTGAAACTCTGAGACCTCCATTGGCCCTCAGAGTAAGCAGATCCAAAGAAGTTAATCTAGATAGTGTCGACTCCTAACTTGATATAAACCCAAATGACTGACCCCTTGACAATCAAAACCTAAATATAGATTCACCCCTGTGAAATAACACTTTGTGTGTGGTCAGTTTCACAACAGAATGCAAAGTTAGAATATGAGATATGGACACATTCACCCATTTTGAATTTCCCTTTGAAATGCAGCCACCCTGGCAGACAAAAACTTTGACCGACTACACCCCTGTATAGCCTGGACTCCCCTCATTCCGCAACAAAAATAATCACTGAAAATGGTCAAGTAAATTGTTTGTTATGGCTGGCCAAATTTTGCCATTTATACAAGGTTCTCTTTGGGAGAGGCAGCTACCTACCTAAAATTTTCTAAGTCCTATTCCCCCTCTAAAATTCTATCTATTGAAGTACGGAACCAATCAAATTAGTGTGTCGTACATAAAAGTACAGGTGCTGGTGTACTTTATGTACGACCATTCTATGACATGGCCAAAATGTCGACACGTGTCAAACCATGATTAGTTCCTGTAATCTCCGAAATTCCCGTAATCCAATGTTATCACGCCACGTGTCATTTGACGTGGCAAAGACCGTTAAACGCCAAAAGTACCTTTTCTGTGATCGTGACGCCTATCGCGGCCGTCCGATCAAAACAGGCTATAATCCTAGCCGCTAAAATTCGACGCGCAGTATTTGTTTCGCTATCGAAACAAATGCGTGGTATCCATTCCGTCCCCAAACCGTACTCCGTACTAAATCAAACTGTATCTATGCACTAAGTATCTATTCGCCGTTAAACGAATTAATCTACATGTTAAGATTGATATCTTTATCGAACCTTATATATTATAATATGTGTCCTAGACTTAAGGGTTAGAGCTAACGACGATTGGAACTTGACGAACGGCAAGTACTAGGATCAATTCCTAGGTCCGTCAAGTAACTTTTGGTAAATCTATCTAATCCACCCCTTGTCTTCTCTAGTGAGCTTAGGTAACCATGGCTCTAGCTCCCTATCAAGCCTTTAGTGACTACAACAAGTGTGGGGGCTTGGAGAAGGAGGTTAGAGGCAGACCGCCTCTGCTACTTTTCTATCCTAAAACAGACCGAGAAAATACATAAATATCAACACTCCCCTTATTTTCTAGTCTATTTTCCTTTCAACTCCCACAAATAAATGAACAAACATCCCCTCCTTATATATATATATATATATATATATATATATATATATTTTTTTTTTCTTTTTCCTTTTCTTTTTATAAAACATAAAAAAATACTCTCTTATTTAACACACTGCATTATATGAACTAAAATAATAATTACATTACACATTTTTTTAACATCCCACTTTTTATAAATCCGTGCAAAGATTTTATCCACCTCATTAGTTTTCCATCCACACACAAACCGATTTCCCTCTTGCGATCCAAACAGCCAGCCCCATCTCCAATCCGCAACATACACCCAGATGCTAACCCTTTTACATGCACACCTTCATAAATGCCATCACTCCCTTTAGTGATGTCAAACCCATTACCCCCAAAAATTGAACTTTCCTCACTCTCTCCCATCAATTTCTTTCCACTATTATTTTCTATTTTTATTCCCAAAAAATATTTCTCCTCCCCTAAACCTTTCATTAAATATTCCTCTTCTCCCTTATCCTTAAAAACCCCTTCTAGTTTCACTTCTCCCTTTTCCGCGGAATCCGTTGAAGTCTCCTTTTCCGACCAGTTTTCTGTTTTCAAAATATTTATTAAATTATTCTTATTAATTTTATCTTTTCCGTTTTCACTTATGAATCCTAGATCAGACTTTCTCATTTCTAAGTCATACACTCTACACTCCTCGACATCCTGAAGTACCTCCTCTCTCTTTACTTCCCTTATACCTCCAAAAGCACACTGTTGCTTTCGTGGAATTTATGTGTGTTTTTTTCTCTTCCCCACACTACTAATCCGGAGAAGCTCAAAAAAAAACTTCATCCTCTTTCTCCTCTTCCCCTTCTTCTTCCTCATCCACATTCCAACTTCTAAGTTTTTCCAAACAAGGGCATTCCTCCATATAATGACCCGGTTCCCTACAAAAGAAGCAAACCCATTTTTTCGAAGCTCCACTTTCTTTTCTTCTCCCTCTCTTTCCACCAAAATTCCGATAAGATTTACCTTTGTCTTTCTTCCCCTCATCACGCTTCCGCTCGTCACCACCGTTCCTCTCATCACGCTTCCGCCAATCACCGTTGTTCCTCTCATCACGCTTCCGCTAATCACCACCAGCTGTAAATGCATTCACCCTGTCACTTCCCCTACGAAGCTCCAAAGTGCTTTTCCTCACAAGAATTATCCCCATGGTAAAGCTACAAGTCCATGAAGAGCCATCCATTGCCTGCATACGACAAATGATATTTTCGTACTCATCTGGGAGTTTCATCAGTAGTGTATTAATCTTCCTCTCCTCAGATTCTACATATCCCGCACTAGCAAGCTCAACATATAACGCAGCAATATCATTGCAAAACTCTATCATGCTACCGCCTTTATAAACATAGGCATCTATTTCTTGGTTTACTAATTGCTGCCTCTGAATAGTCTTACTCTTATAAATCTGACTTAGTGCTTCCCATATCTTTGAAGACTTCATTAAGTTGATAAGAGTGATAGGTATTGACTTAGACACGTTTCTAAGTATGAGATGCTTTGCTATAGTGTTTTTGTATTCCCATGTTTTTCTGTCATTTTCTTCAGTTTTTATCCCTACAAATGGAACCATAGTCGAGAGCTTAGCTCCCCTCACCATCAGTGTTCCTTTTCCGTTCTCCCGTTTTTCCCCATCTATGGAACGGTTTTTCCCTTCACCTTCCGTTGCATCTGAACTCCTGTTGATATTCTGGGCAGCCTCAGATGATTCTCCATAATAAGCTCCTCCAAAGCCAGGTGGTGGACATCTCACTTGTCCCGAAACAATTCCCCATAAGTGCTTCTCGAAAAGCAATCCCTCCATAGTAAACTCCCAATAAGTGAAGTCTGTTCCATTGAACATAGGCACCCTAAATGGTGGGCCAATAACCTAAAACTCTAAGACCCCCATTGGCCCTTAGAGTAAGCAGATCCAAAGAAATTAATCTAGATAGTGCCGACTCCTAACTTGATATAAACCTAAATGAATGACTCCTTGAAAATCAAAACCCAAATATAGATTCTCCCCTTGAAATTCTATGGGCTCCATTGCCCACAGAATTCGCAGATCCAAAAGAAGCTAATCTAGATAGTGCCGACTCTAAGTTGATATAAACCCAAATAAATGATCCCTTGATAATAAGAACCCCAATATACCTTCACCCCTGTGAAAAGAAGACCTTCTGTGTGCTCAGTTCCACCACAAAATGCAAAGCTTCAATATGTGTTTTGGACAATATTCCCCACTTTGACTTTCCCACTGAATAAGTGCCACCCTGGCACGCAAAGACTCTAACTGACTACACCCTTGTGTAGCTTGGACTCCCCTGAGTCCGCAGCAAAAAGAATCACTGAATTTGCTCACCCGAGCATTAAGTTATGGCTGGTCAAATATGACCTTTTATAGTTACAAGCTCTCTTAGAGAGAGGTACCTAAATATCACTAAGTCTTGGTCTGCCTACTCACGACTACCTACTACTAAACCCTAGTCCAATAGGAACACTATAAAGTACAAGAAGGTACAATGGGCGATGTACTTATTGTACGTCCATTGTACGACAAGGTCTACAAGGTGACACCTGTCAAATCGGAAGCCATGGTTCCTCCTCCCATCTTCTCCGGTATCAAATAATGTGGCGCCACGTGGCACCGCGTGACGCTATCTCCGTATGCCGCCAAAAGCTCACTTGGTGTGGCGGCTATAATGCCGGCCGTCCGATCAAAACATATTTTACACGGTTCAGATTCGCGTACATGCAGAAATTGCTCCTTTTGGTTAGTCTGCTGTTAATTAGCTGTAGCGTTAATATTTAGATATTTATGAAACCCGTCACGTGTACTGTTTCGGTAACGCCTTATTGGTTAAGGCTTACGTCTACAAAGCAAACCACAGACCTTGGTTCAAATCCGATTAGGAGCAACATTTTGGCCACCTATCAGTTTTCCTGCCTGTTTTTGCCTGTTTCTTCTTTTTGACTATGTGACAGCCATGGCTATCTCTGTCTTCCAGTGACTACGACAAGTATGGATGACTTAGACAAGACCATCTGACAAACACATAGAATAAATTCAGACCTAGAAAATACACAATTTTAACACTCCCCTTATTTTCTAGTCTTCTATTGAGCCAACTCCCACTAAATAAAAACAACAAAAACAAAATCCTTTTTTTTTTTTTTTCTCGTTCTTTTCCTATAATTAAACTTTAAGAATATACCCTCATATTTTAAATGGTCTATTAGATGAGCTGAAATTAACATTCCATCTTGCTGATCACACATTTTATTTAGCATCTCACTTTTTATAAATCCGAGCAAAGATTTTATCCACCTCATCACTTTTCCATCCACACAAAATCCGATTTCCCTCTTGCAATTCAAACAACCAGCCACATCCTCAATCTGCAACACACACCCTAATGCTAACCCTTTTACAGGCGCACCTTCATAGATGGCATCACTCCCATTAGTGATGTCAAGTCCATTACCCCCCAATTTTTTCGAAAAAACAAGTATCCCCGCTAAGTTCCTCATAAGATCTACGTCTTCCGTACTCATATTTTTATCCTTGATACTCATCCCATTTTTTGAACTTTCCTCACTCTCTCCCATGGAATTCTTTCCGCTATCACTTTCTATTTTTATTCCCAATAAAAATTTCTCCTCCCCTAAACCTTTCATTAAATATTCCTCTTCTCTCCTATCTTTTAAAACCCCCTCTAGATTTACTTCTGCCCTTTCCTCGAAATCCGTTGAAGTCTCCCTTTGCGACCAGTTTTCTGTTTCCAAAATATCTATAAAATTATCCTCATTATTTTTACTTTTCCCTTTTTCAATTATAGATTCTAGATTTGACTTTCTAATTTCTAAGTTATACTTTTTACACTCCTTGACATCTTCATCATTTCTAACTCCCTCAAGTACCTCCCTTCCTTTAACTTCCCTTATACCTCCAAAAGCACATCGTTGCTTTCGTGTAATTTCTGTGTACTTCTCTCTCTTCTCCATTCTACCGATGTGAAGAAGCTCCAAAATTTCTTCATCCTCTTCATCCTCTTCCCCTTCTTCCTCCTCTTTCACATTCGAACTTCTAAGTTCTTCCAAACAAGGACACTCCTCCATATAGTGACCCGGTTCTCTACAAAAGAAGCAAACACCCTTTTTCAAAGCTCCTTTTTCTTTTCCTCTCCCTCTCTTTCCACCAAAGTTCCGATAAGGTTTACCTTCGTCTTTCTTCCTCTCATCACGCTTCCGCTCGTCATCGCCGTTCCTCTCTTCACGCTTCCGCCAATCACCACCAGCTGTAAATGCAGTTACCCTCTCACTTCCCCTCCGAAGCTCCAAAGTGCTTTCCCTCACAAGAATTATCCCCATGGTAAAGCTCCAAGTCCATGAGGAGCCATCCATTGCCTGCATACGATAAATGATGTTTTCGTACTCATCTGGGAGTTTCATGAGTAGTGTATTGATCTTTCTCTCCTCAGATTCTACATACCCCGCACTAGCAAGCTCAACATATAACGCAGCAATATCATTGCAAAACTCTATCATGTTACCGCCTTTATAAACATAGGCCTCTATTTCCTGTTTTACTAACTGCTGCCTCTGAATAGTCTCACTCTTATAAATCTGCCTTAGTGTTTCCCATATCTCCGAAGACTTAGTAAGACTTAAAAGAGTGATAGCTATGGACTTAGACACATATCTAAGTATGAGATGTTTTGCTATAGTGTTTTTATACTCCCAAATTTTACTATGATTTTCTTCAAGTTTACTTATAACCCCTCTAAGTGGAGCTGTGGCGAAGAGCATAGCTCCCCTCACCATAAGTGTCCCTTTATCATTCTCCCCTTTTCCCCCTTCCATCACAATATTTTTCCCTTCACCTTTCGTTGCATCTGAACTTAGGTTGATATTCTGGGCAGCCTCAGATGGTTCTCCACAGTAAGCTCCTCCAAAGCCAGGTGGCGGACATCTCACATGTCCCGAAACAATTCCCCATAAGTGCTTCTCGAAAAGAAATCCCTCCATAATAAACTCCCAATAAGTGAAGTCTGTTCCATCGAACATAGGCACCCTAGATGGTGGGCCCATAACCTGAAATTCTATCGGCTCCATTGCCCACAGAATTCGCAGATCTAAAAGAAGCTAATCTAGATAGTGCCGACTCCAAGTTGATATAAACCCAAATAAATGATCCCTTGACAATAAGAACCCCAATATACCTTCACCCCTGTGAAAAGAAGACCTTCTGTGTGCTCAGTTCCACCACAAAATGCAAAGCTTCAATATGTGTTTTGGACAATATTCCCCACTTTGACTTTCCAACTGAATAAGTGCCACCCTGGCACGCAAAGACTCTGACCGACTACACCCTTGTGTAGCTTGGACTCCCCTGAGTCCGCAGCAAAAAAAATCACTGAATTTGCTCACCCGAGCATTAAGTTATGGCTGGTCTAAGATGACCTTTTATAGTTACAAGCTCTCTTAGAGAGAGGTACCTAAATATCACTAAGTCTTGGTCTGCCTACTCACGACTACCTACTACTAAACCCTAGTCCAATAGGAACACTATAAAGTACAAGAAGGTACAATGGGCGATGTACTTATTGTACGTCCATTGTACGACAAGGTCTACAAGGTGACACCTGTCAAATCGGAAGCCATGGTTCCTCCTCCCATCTTCTCCGGTATCAAATAATGTGGCGCCACGTGGCACCGCGTGACGCTATCTCCGTATGCCGCCAAAAGCTCACTTGGCGTGGCGGCTATAATGCCGGCCGTCCGATCAAATCATATTTTACACGGTTCAGATTCGCGTACATGCAGAAATTGCTCCTTTTGGTTAGTCTGCTGTTAATTAGCTGTAGCGTTAATATTTAGATATTTATGAAACCCGTCACGTGTACTGTTTCAGTAACGCCTTATTGGTTAAGGCTTACGTCTACAAAGCAAACCACAGACCTTGGTTCAAATCCGGTTAGGAGCAACATTTTGGCCACCTATCAGTTTTCCTGCCTGTTTTTGCCTGTTTCTTCTTTTTGACTATGTGACAGCCATGGCTATCTCTGTCTTCCAGTGACTACGACAAGTATGGATGACTTAGACAAGACCATCTGACAAACACATAGAATAAATTCAGACCTAGAAAATACACAATTTTAACACCCCTGTGAAATAACACTTTTTGTGTGGTCAGTTCCACCACAGAATGCAAAGTTAGAATATGAGATTTTGACACATTCATCCACTTTGAATTTCCCTTTGAAATGCAGCCACCTTGGCAGACAAAAACTTTGACCGACTACACCCTTGTGTAGCTTGGATTTCCGTGAGTCCAGAGCAAAAAGAATTACTGAAAATGGTCAAGTAAATTGTTTGTTATGGCTGGCAAAAGTTTGCCATTTATACAAGGTTCTCTATGGGAGAGGCAGCTACCTACTCAAAATTTTCAAAGTCCTATTCCCCCTCTAAAACTCTATCTATTTAAGTACGGCACCAATCAAATTACTGTGTCGTATATAAAAGTACAGGTGCCGTTGTACTTTATATATGGCCATTGTACGATATGGCCAAAATGTCGACACGTGTCAAATCAGGATTAGTTCCTGTAATCTCCGGAATTCCCGTAATCCAATGCTATCACGCCACGTGTCATCTGACGTGGCAAAGACCGTAAAAGGCCAAAAGTACCTTTTCTGTGATCGCGGCGCTTATCGCGGCCATTCGATCAAAACCGGCTATAATCCTAGCCGCTGAAATTGGACGCGCAGTATTTGTTTCGCTATCGAAACCAATACGCGGTATCCATTCCGTCCCCAAACCGTACTCCGTACTAAATCAAACTGTATCTATGCACTAAGTATTTGTTCGCCGTTAAACGAATTTATCTACATGTTAAGATTTATATCTTTATCGAACCTTATATATCGTAATATGTGTCCTAGACTTAACGGTTATAGCTAACGGCTATTGGAACTTGACGGACGGCAGGTACCAGGATCAATTCTTGGGTTCGTCAAGTAACTTTTGGTAAATCTATCTTATCCACCCCCTGTCTTCTCTAGTGAGCTTAGGCAGCCATGGCTCTAGCTCCCTATCAAGCCTTCAGTGACTAGAACAAGTGTGGGGGCTTGGAGAAAGAGGTTAGAGGCAGACTGACTCTGCTACTTTTCTATGCTACTTTTCTATCCTAAAACAGACAAAGAAAATACATTAATATCAATAGAATGAGTGTGCAAATGCGGGCTCTAGGTGATGTCTCCATGCTAGTTGATGTAGAGGGCAAGGCAATTGAGGGCACTCTTTATAATGTTCTCTATGTCCCAAATTTTAAGATTTTTTTTTTCAACTTCTTTGGTAGAAAGTAAATGGTTTGAGGTCAATCTGAAACATGGCAGATAGGTGGTTAGCAAAAATTGGAAAATTGCAGTTTCAAGAACAAAAGATGCCAGCAAAATGTATCGAATAGATATACCCGATGATAAAGAAAATGATGTTTTGTATTTCGGTGCATTATCCTTAGATGAGCAGTGGCATAAAAGGTTGGGCCATGTGAATTATGAAAGTATGAAAAAGATGGTCAATGCAAGTAAAATAGAAGGAGTTTCTTTGTCATACTAGTCACCTAAAACGTGTGATGGATGTGCACTAGGAAAAATACACAAATTACCGTTTCCTCAAGAGTCTGAACATAAATCTACTAAACTGTTGCAACTCATTCATTCTGATGTTTTTGGCCCTGCAAAGGTACCATTTGCCGGGGGATGAAATATATGGTTACATTTACAAATGATTTTTCGAGGTTTACTTAAGTCTACATCATGAAGGAAAAAAATGAAGTCTTCACTCATTTTCAACACTACAAAGTGTGGGCGTAGAAACTACACGGTCAGCCAATTCTATAGGTCATATCGGACAATGGCGGAGAATATACGTCAAAAGAGTTTGAAAACTTCTTACTCAAGGAAGGTATCAGTCACAAACTAACTGTTCCATACTCTCTAGAGCAGAATGGGGTCTCACAAAGACTAAATACAACCATCACGAAAAGCTTTAGGTCCATGATTGCAAATAAAGACGTAGATTCGAAATTATGGGCTGAAGCATTAAATTGTGCAGTTTATATCAAAAAAAGGATAGGTTGATGATCGGTAGAAACCACTCCTTATGGGATCTAGACAGGTAGAAAACAGGATGTTAGTCATTTCAAAGTCTTTGGAAGTAAATGCTTTATTTTGGATACGTCAAATGATAGATGGAAAATGGAACCTAAGGGATTGCCCGACATTTTGTTAGGATATGATGATCACTCTAAAGGTTAAAGAGTATTATTTTTTGAGAGACAGAAAATTATTGTAGCAAGGAACATCGTCGTCAAAGATGAACTAGACTCGATAGACTTATTTAAAATGACAGAGCAGCAGAAGCAGCAAAAAGTACATGAATATGTCATTTTTGTTAGCATCTATAATATTGTCCCATAGATACAAAATTCATCTATGGTAACACCCGAATCAAAAAATAATCACGTTGCACAACAAGCTCGTTTCGAAGGGGACAAAGAGCAGTCACAACCTACGGATCGCAACTAGCACAACAAGCGCAATGCACGGGATCCGACAATTTTAGACTAAAAATTTCAAGGGGGGAAAAAGATCTAGTAGCCGTCTGCAAGCAAGTTCTCACTTCGCCTACTCGGCAGCCTTAGAGGAGCCTTTGACCATCCGGGAAGCCTTCTCATCACCGTAGCGGAATCACTGGATTGAGGTGGCAAACGATGAAAAGAAGTCGATCATGGAGGCTCAAAAATGGGAGCTTGTGGAACTTCCTCCAGATCGAAAAGCGATCGGCAGCAAATGGGTATTCAAGGTGAAGTTGAATCTAGATAAAACCATTGAACAATATAAGGCTACACTTGTGGCAAAGGGCTATAATCAAAAGGATGGAATTGATTTTGAAGAATTTTTTTCTCATGTTGTAAGATTTCTGACAGTTAGAATTTTGTTATCTCTAGCTGCTATAGAAGATATGGAAATACATCAGATGGATGTAAAGACGGCCTTTTTGCATGGAGAACTAGAGGAGACCATTTACATGCAGCAGCCTGAAATGTATGCAGAACCAGGAAAAGAGCACATTGTATGCAAACTGCTAAAATCTTTGTAGGACCTAAAACAGGCCCCGAGGCAATGGAATCTAAAACTTGATGAATTCTTAACTTGCCTAAGATTTAAAAGGATAAGTTCTGATCACTCTGTCTATGTTTTAAAGGGTGAGGATGGAATAGTGTATATAGCAGTATACGTGGATAATTTACTATTAGTTAGCAAATCAATGGTTGAAATTAACAAAATTAAAAATGCTTTAAAATCACGATTTGATATGATAGACCTCGGTGAGGCAAAATATATTTTGGGTATTCAGGTAGAGAGGAACAAGAAAAACAGATTAATAAAATTAACTCAAAAGGAGGCTATTGGAAACATGTTAGATGAATATGGAATGCGGGGGGCAAAAGGATGTGTAACACCAATGGAGTTTCGGCATAAGTTAGAAGGGGAAGAAACAAAACCGGGTGTTATTGTCAGTGAAATTTTTGAGTCAAGAGAGGATGATCCTATGATAGTGATACCTTACTGACTGATAGTGGGAAGTTGAATATATTTTATGAACTGTACCCGTCCGGATGTTGCTGGAACAGTTGGGGTACGGAGCAGAAGTCTAAAGAATTTGAGGAAATCTGACTGTGATGCAGCAAGAAGAGTTTTAAGATACTTGGCAGGAACCAAAGACCTCAAACTCACACTAGGCGGAGGAGAAGTGAATCAACAAACATGGAGTGATGCAAGCTATGGCGACATGCCAAGTCGAAAATCCACCACGGGATTCGTTATGCAAATTGGGAACGGGACATGTTGTTCAAGCAACAAACATCAAAAGATCACGGCACAATCGACGATGGGGTCAGAATATATGGCAGCGAGCTCGTCTCTCAAAGAACTCCGGTGGGTGAAATCCATGTTGCAAGAATTAGGATACATGCAGGTTCGTACACAGGTGATCTGGTGTGATAACTAAGCTTCCATTGCCATTGCTTCTAGACCAAGTCACCACTTCAAAAGCAAGCACATGGATATAAGATTACACTTTGTAAAGGAAAATTTTTTCTCTAAAGTGATTAAATTATGCTATTTGCCAAATGCAAAAATGGTTGCTGATATGCTCATTAAAGCTCTTCTTGCTCCCACGGTGAAGTAATGTAGGGACGCAGTGGGATTAAGTGAATAGCTAAGTTGCTGCACTCCTATACTTCCATTCTGCACTGGTCGAATAACGGGAATGTAGTGGGATTAGGTGACTTGCTAAAATTGCTACGTTGCTTTGCTGCGATGCTCCGCTAGTTCGACACCGAAGCTGCTCTGACATACTAAGTCTAAAGTTTTAGGTAAGTATTATTTTTGAGAAGCTTTAAGTCTCAACAAATTTATAGGACGGCGGAAAAATAGATATATAGGGACACGCATTGTCACTTGAAGCACAGTGCAAGTTTTGGAATGGTACCGACACCGGCATTGGACAAATGCAGTCTGCGACGCAACGGGACAAACGCAACAAGACAAAC
Organism: Zygnema cylindricum; assembly: GCA_037447655.1. Lineage (NCBI taxonomy): Eukaryota > Viridiplantae > Streptophyta > Zygnematophyceae > Zygnematales > Zygnemataceae > Zygnema > Zygnema cylindricum. Next base: position 238,114 of record JBBHKE010003285.1, read on the forward strand.
GCAACTGCTGATGTTTTGGTATAAGACAACGCAGTTGTTACGCAACAAGACAAAGGCAACTGCGGCGAATTTTGGTATTGTTGTTTTTGAAAGCTTTAAGTCTCAGCAAATTTATAGGACGGCGGAAAAATAGATCTATATGGACACGCGTCGTCACTTGAATCACAGTGCAGGTTTTTTGAATAGTACCGACAACGTAGCTACGACGGAGATAGAACAAACGCAGCTGCAGTTATTTTTGATATGGTCTGTACAGACAAACACAGCCTGCAACGCAACGGGTCAAACGCAACTGGGGATATTTTGGTACATGACAACGCAGTTGCTACGCAACAAGACAAATGCAGCTGCAACTAAATTTTGTATGTGATAACGCAGCCGCTATGAAGCTGCGGATATTTGAATATAATCAAGAATTGGACTGCGCTACTGTGGTCGATCTGAATCAAGTCAACAGACGAGATTCACTTGCTAGGCGACAAGTATTTGATTAAATCACCTATGTAGGATTATCAGTCATATTGAGTGTACATAGATTAGTTCTTAGCGTAAGTAGGAGCACTTAGACCTTAGTGGCTGTTTAGTTCTTTTGGATGTTTCGTTTTGGAACACTTATATCGGCGGTACAGCACTATGTAGTATGACAACTGAGTGAAGAGTATAAGACTTAGGACGTAGAACATTTTATGTATCCAGACTTCCAGATAATGTAATCTGCAGACTATTTTTGAGAAATCTCTGAGTTGCATATCTTGGTGTATGTTGGATTAATCGAGCTAAAACTTTGGGAGTTGTTAGTCTTTGTGATATTTTATACTCTGGTATAGTCTGAAACATTTTGGTTCATTGTATCAGATTTGGTGAGTTGTGAAAACAACTGTTTGAAAGGATTCTTGATAAGCTTCCGTCAGTGAGATTATGTCTACTTCCACTACTACTGCTGATGCTCCACCTGCTCAAGTGGTTGTAGAACAACACGTTATGGGCCCACAACAAAAATTCCTATTTTCTCGGGATAAAAATACGCGTATTGGGCGGATATGGTAGAAACACACTTCGAAAATGTTAATCTTTTGGATATTTTGGATGGTTACTGGCAGAATAAGATCGGTCATGGTCAATGAAAAATTCGCAAGCTTGGTCAATTTTGAATTTTTGTATTTCAGAAGAATTGGCTATGTCACGAATAAAAATGAAAAAGGCGATCCATATCTAGAAATCTCTCAAGGATGATTTTGAATAGGCTAATGTACAGGAAGAGCTATTTTTGGCTGGACGAATTAGGGACTACAAATACACGAGTGGCACAATGGCTAAATATTGTAACAAATTTTGAATACTAATAGATTCTCATGCTTGTGCAGGCGGATCTTTTCCTCTGTTTCAGCAGGCTGCTTTGCTAATGAGGGGTCTTCCTAATACTATGAGAGCAGCGTCTGATAGGCTGAAACAAAAAGATAAAGCTAGCTGGACACTACAGTTAGCTATTAATTTGATATTAGAAGAGGAGGCACATTCTAAAATTCTTAATGGTGAAAAACAAGTAGAGGCATTTAATAGAGAATTTGACAAAAAGGGTCAGTTTAATCAGGAGAGAAATCAGTTTAATCAGAATGAGAATCAATATAGACAATTTAATCAAAGAGGAAATAGACAATCTTTGAATGCTTGTTTTTATTGTAATGTAAAAGGTCATGGATACAAATTCTGTCCTAAGCTTAAGAAGGCTAATGAAACAAGTCTATATAGGCTTGGTTGGCAACAGAGCTAGTTTCATCAAAGCTTCACGGGATCATCACAATGGGGAAATGCACTATTCTCGGCGTCTTCATCTCATCATGACGAGTCTCTCTCACTCTCTAACGAGGAGGATGATGATCTATTTGCGATGGCGGCAGCAATGGAGGGTGCTAAAGACAATGGATGGATAATGGACACGGGAGTATCGACACACATGTGCTGGAACAAGGCAGTTTTCAAAAATCTGAAATCAACACCAGAGAAAAATATCTACTATGCATGTGGAATGAGTGTGCAAACGCGAGCTGTAGGTGATGTCTCCTTGCTAGTTGATGTAGAGGGGAAGGCTGTTGAGAGAACTCTTCGTAATGTTATCTATGTCACTGATTTTAAGAAAAAATTGTTCTCAACTTCTTTGGTAGAAAGTAAAGTGTTTGAGGTCAATCTGAAACACGGCAGGCAGGTTGTTAGCCAAAATGGGAAAATTGCAGTTACGCGAACTAGAGATGCCAACAAAATGTATCGAATGGATATGCCGATAATAAAGAAAATGATGTTTTGTATTCCGGTGCATTATTCTCAGTTGAGCTGTGGCATAAAAGGTTAGGCCATGTGAATTATGATAGTATGAAAAAGATGGTCAATGCTGGTAAAGTAGAAGGAGTCACTGTGTCAAACCAGTCACCTTAAACGTGTGATGGATGCGCACTAGGAAAAATTCACAGATTACCGTTTCCTCAAGAGTCTGAACATAGGTCTACTAAACTGTTGCAACTCATTCATTCTGATGTTTTCGGTCCTGCAAAGATACCATCTGCCAAGGGGATGAAATATACGGTTACGTTTACAGATGATTTTTTGATATTTACTAAAATCTACTTCATGAAAGAAAAGAGTGAAGTCTTCACTCATTTTCAACATTGCAAAGCGTGGGGGGAGAAACTACACGGTCTACCATTTTTGGAGCTTAGATCGGACAAAGGCGGGGAATATACGTCAAAAGAATTTGTAAACTTCTTACTCAAGGAAGGTATAAGTTATAAATTGACTATCATATACTCTCCAGAACAGAATGGGGTCTTAGAAAGACTAAATAGAATTATCACAGAAAACTTTAGGTCCATTCTTGCTGATAAGGACGTAGATTCGAAATTCTGGGCTGAAGCATTAAATTGTGCAGTTTATATCAAAAATAGGATAGGTTGAAGATCACTAGACACCACTCCTTATGAGATCTGGACTGGTAGATAACCGGATTTTAGTCACTTCAAAGTCTTTGGAAGTAAATGCTTTATCTTGGATACGTCTAATGATAAATGGAAAATGGAACCTAAGGGATTGCCGGGCATTTTTCTAGGATATGATGATCACTCTAAAGGTTATAGAGTGTTTGTTTTTGAGAGACAAAAAATCATTGTAGCAAGGAACATCGTTGTCAAAGAAGAACTAGACTTGATAAACTTATTTTAAATGACAGAGCAGCAAAAGCAGCAAAAAGTACAAGAATATGTCATTTAAGATAGCATCCATTATATTGTCCCACAAATGCAAGATTCACCAGTGGTACCACCGCAGTCGGAACATAATTGGGTTCCACAACAAGTTCGTTTCGAAGCGCAACAACAGCAGTCAGTGCCTACAGATCGCAACATGTGCAACAAGCGCAACGCACCGGAACCGACAATTTCAGCCTCAAAATTTCCGGGGGGAAGAAGATCCAGTAGCCGCCTGCAATCAAGTTCTCACTTTGCCTACTCAGCACAAAATTTCCGGGGGGAAGAAGATCCAGTAGCCGCCTGCAATCAAGTTTTCACTTTGCCTACTCGGCAGCCTCAAGGGAGCCTCTGACCATCCGGGAAGCCTTCTCATCACCGGAGCGGAATCACTAGATCGAGGTGGCAAACGATGAAATGAAGTCAATCATGGAGGCTCAAACATGGGAGCTTGTGGACCTTCCTCCGGATCGAAAAGCAATCGGCAGCAAATGGGTATTCAAGGTGAAGTAAAATCGAGATAATACCATTGAACAATATAACGCTAGACTTGTGGCAAAGGGTTATAATAAAAAGGAAGGAATTGATTTTGAAGAAACCTTTTCTCCTATTGTAAGATTTCCAATAGTTAGGATTTTGATATCTCTATATGCTATAGAAGATATAGAAATACATCAGATGGATATAAAGACGGCCTTTTTGCATAAAGAACTAGAGGAGACTATTTACATGCAGCAGCCTGAAATGTATGCAGAACCAGGAAAAGATCACTTAGTATGTAAACTGCTAAAATCATTGTACGACCTAAAACAGGCCCCGAGGCAATGGAATCTAAAACTTGATGAATTCTTAACTGGTCTAGGCTTTAAAAGGATAAGATCTGATCACTCTGTCTATGTTTTAGAGGGTGGGGATGGAATAGTATATATAGCGGTATACGTAGATGATCTACTATTAGTTAGCAAATCAATGGTTGAAATTAACAAAATTAAAACTACTTTGAAATCACTGTTCGAGAAGAAAGACCCCGGTGAGGCAAAATATATTTTGGGTATTCAGGTAGAGAGGGAGAGGAAAAACAAATTAATTAAATTGACTCAAAAAGAGGGTATTAGAAACATGTTAGATGAATATGGAATCCGGGGGGCAAAAGGATGTGTAACACCAATGGAGTTTCGGCATAAGTTAGAAGGGGAAAAAACAAAACCGGGTGTTATTGTCAGTGAAATTTTTGAGTCAAGAGGGGATGATCCTGTGACAGTGATACCTTACTGACAGATAGTGGGAAGTTTAATTTATTTCATGAACTGTACCCGTCTGGATATTGCTTCAGCAGTTGGGGTACTGAGCAGAAGTCTAGAAATCCGAGGAAATCTGACCGTGATGCAGCAAGAAGAGTTTTAAGATACTTGGCAGGAACCAAAGACCTCAAACTCACACTAGGCGGAGGAGAAGTGAAGCTGCAAACATGGAGTGATGCAAGCTATGGTGATATGCCGAGTCGAAAATCCACCACGGGATTCGTTCTACAAAATGGGAACGGGACTTGGTGTTGGAGCAGCAAACTTGAAAAGGTCACGGCACAATCAACGATGGAGTCAGAATATATGGCAGCAAGCTCGGCCCTCAAAGAACTCATATAGGTGAAATCCATGTTACAAGAATTGGGATACATGCAGGTTGGTCCACACGTGATCTGGTGTGATAACCAGGCTGTCATTCCCATTGCTTCTAACCCAAGTCACCATTTCAAAAGCAAGCACATGGATGTAAGATTACACTTTGTAAGAGAAAAATTGTTTTTTAGAGTGATTAAATTATGCTATTTGCCAGATGCAAAAATGGTTGCTGATATGCTCACTAAAGCTCTTCCGGCTCCTTGTTGAAATAAGTAGTTTTTAGTATATTTTCTAGGTCTAAATTTATTAGAAAAGAAAATGTAGGCAGCCTGCCTCTATCTCTTCTCTCTCTCTCTCGCCCCCATACTTGTTGTAGTCACTGAAGGAGAGAGAGAGAGAGCAATGGAGCCATGGCTGCCTCAACTCCATAGGAAGGACTAAAGAGTGGCTTAAGCCACTCTTAACAAAAGGTTTAGTGTGGCAGGACTCGAACCCCCGACCGGCAGTGCGCAGCGTAGCCGTTAGCTCTGACCAGTCTGTCGTAGAAGTCCGTTAGGAGATATAGGGTTTCATTACTATTTAAAATATTGTAATGTATTAGATTCATTTAACTGAAACTCTTAACGCCACGCATAGATACAGTTCTACAAAATACGAAGTACTGTACTTGTTTGAAATGGATATCGCGCATTTTGTTTCGACAGCGACACAAATATCGCGCAAGTATTTATTTCGGCCGAGATTGAATTTCGCGTCAAATCTAACGGCGCACATTATCGCCGAAATCCCGGAATGGTCATTTTGGCATTTAGTGACGTGGCATGACCTGGCGCCACGTGGGAAGACATCATTCGGTCCCAGGAATTCCGAGGAACGTACGGACGAGTGGAAAGTGGACACGCGTCCACTTAATGGCCTTGTCGTACAGAGGCCATACAGAAAGTACATCGGCAGTAGTACTTTCTAGTACTATACAGTTTTGTGATTGGTTCGTACAGGCAGTAG
>JBBHKE010003285.1:247996-287683 GCA_037447655.1 Zygnema cylindricum
TAACATGCTGTACAGGGTTTACAGCTGTGTACAGTATAGGCCTAAGCCACGGTATTAGAGGCCTCTAAGATTTCGGCGGTTTGTGGCCATCGCCACATCGGATGACGCGTGGCGAAATTACGTTGGATCGTGGAATCTCTGGAGATTATGGCACCGAATCCGGATATGACATGTGTCGACATTTAGGCCATGTTGTACACTGTCCGTACCTAAAGTACACCGGCAGCTGTACTTTTGAGTACGGAACTCAATTCTGATTGGTCCCGTACATCAGTAGATAGAGTCTGTGAGAGAGATAGGACTTAGAAAAATTTAGAAGATAGGACCCTCTCTCCCAGAGAGCTTTTGTATAAAAGGTCAACTTTGACCCTTCATAACTTACTGCTCAGGGGAGCAAATTCAGAGATTCTTTTTGCTACCGACTCAGGGGATCCTTGCCTTCACAAGGGTGCAGGTGGTCAGGGTTTTTGTTTGCCAGGGTGGCAGTTATTTTTGTTGGAACACAAAGGGGTCAAGATTATCCTAGAGGCTTCTTGGAAGCTGTCTACTCTGAGGACTTATGGAGGTCTCACAGTTGCAGAAAATAGACACGCGTCCGCCTAATGGCCTTGACGTACAGAGGCCGTACAGAAAGTACATCGGCAGTAGTACTTTCTGGTACTGTACAGTGTTATGATTGGTTCGTAGAGGCAGTAGATAGGTGTTGTGAGAGAGAACTAGGAAAAACTAAGACTTAGGAAAAATCAGGTAGATAGTCCTCTCTCTCTTTGAGAGTTTGTATAAATTGGCATCTTTGCCACCCTATGACTTATCGGCTGGTTGGCCGTTTTCAGTGATTCTTTTTACTAGTAACTCAGGGGAGTCCAGGCTGCACAAGGGTGCGGTGAAATCATCACTTTTCCTTTCTGGGCAGCAGTGGTTGTGGCTTGAAGTGGGTGAGTTAAATACTATCTAGAGGCTTCTTGAATTTTGTAGTCCAATGGAGGACACAAAATTGCACTTTCCCTCCAATTTTTCCATATGCTCACCGTTATTCCCCTTCTCTATCCCTCCCACAATCTTTTAACGCAGCAGCGAACTATGCCTCTTCAAAATCCGTTAACCTCCCTTGGTCGACCGTTTTCTCCCCATATTTTCCCTCTAATTATCCCACTCCAGTAGCTACCCCTTTTGTCCTCCCTCCCTCACTAGAATTCGGATATCGCAATGTTGCCCATCATATCCCAAATTTTGTCACTCCGGATACTCAATTTCCACAAGGGTACGCTTTTCTATCTGAAACCCCTTATGATTGGCTAATATATAGTGGTGCTAGTCACCATCTATCACCATGATCGGATTGTTTCACTCACCTTTCTCCTTTAACATCTCCTATGAAGATTCGCTTAGGAGACGATCGCATTCTATTGGCTACTCATTCTAGCGATGTAAACGTCCCTAATGTGTCTATTCAAATTCGCAACGTACTCTTTGTTCCTAGTCTAGCTAGGAATATATTTTCTGTCAAAGTCGCCACTTCTGACGGCTTAAAAGCTATAATAATGATAAAATAACATTTCTTGATAGAAAAGACAATAGTATTGTAGGTTTTGGCGTAGCACGAGATTCTATGTATGTCCCACAATCCTATAGCACGCCAAAGATATTTGCTTTAAATGTTAGCATCGAATGTTTTCCACTTCGGCATTTAAAATGTGGTCATTTAAATAGCGAAAGTTTGCGTACTTAGCCAAATCTTGTAACCAGAATAAATTCGTTTTCTAACAAATCTTTGGATTTTTGTTTTGTTGCATGCAAGGAAAAATGCGGCGTCACTCATTTCCTGCTAGCAATACCGTCATCACTGAACCACTTGCACTTGTACATACAGACGTGTGTGGTCCCATGTGCACGCGTAGCTACAGTGGATCCCTTTATTTTGTCACTTTCATTGACCACTCATTTTTCACACGTTTATCCAATCTGTTATAAATCTGACGCGTTTCCATGATTTCACAAATTTAAGGCGTTGGTAGAATTTTTTCACAAAAAACAAATCAAGGTCTTTCGTAGTGACAACAGTGGTGAATTTTTGTCCAACCAATTTTCTCAATTTCTCATGCAACATGGAATCTCGTGTCATTTAACTGCGCCACGGACGCCACAACAAAACGGCATTGCAGAAAGGTACAATCGAACATTACTGGACACGTCGCGTTTCATGCTGTACTTTTCCAATTTGATTTTTTAATTTTGGGCAGAGGCTGTCGTTTGCGCAAATTACTTACGTAATCTTTGTCCCACTAACGTTTTACCAAAATCTACTCTAATAGAAGCGTGGTCCTCTGTCAAACCTGTCGTGCATGTGTTAAATAACGTGCAAATGCATGCAATATAATTAGCTGTGCTCCACCTAAACCCAAATGAGGACAAGCTATTGTGAATGAAATAAAACATAAAAGTGAAAATGGATACATACAACAACAGGCAACGTGGAAGAAAAAGAAAGGTTAACGACTTAGCTGGTTATGGTCAAGTCGGTTTATTTGAGATAACCAAACTCAAAAGATACCCATAAGCCAAATAGTGTTGTTTTTGAAATGTTAGTTTCGTACTTACGCCACATTTTGTGCGCACGCGACGGTTCGTGCGTAGATTATTACCGGAAATATTGTGGTGGTACAAATGGAGGTTCGAATGGATTTGTGGATTGGGGGAGTAATTGTACAATTGAAGTTAAAAGATTGTATTTTGATAATGTGGTATCAAGTGGACCGTACGTATGTGATGTCGGTTCATGACGTGGTTTCGTCCTCAAGTGACTAATCAAGTTGATACTCAGTACGCGGATTTTAAGGAAGCGTCGATGTAAATATTTGGTTGAACATTGATGTGTCTTTTTGTGAATTAATTATTAGTGTAGATTTACTGACTTTGACATACCTTGAAGTATTCACGTATACCGACATTAATAGAGGTAGCTGGTAGATAGCGTACCGCTGATATGCCTCCGTACATTCAGCAGTAAGCTCTTGTATATATTTGTAGGACTTCGTCATTTTAGGACATAGGAACTTTTTGGACCAAAAACTGTTTATGGTTATTTTTGGTAATTTTATCTGAGGATTACTCTCAGATTTGATAGCGGAATTATCTGAAATTCTGCATGTTTGTTCCTATTTATATTTTTAATATTGTCACAGATTTTCAGGTCTGTTGTGTTCCTGGTCTGTGTTTTACTTCATTGTGAAGTTAGCCTGTCTGATCAAAGTTCTGGCAGACTGTTTTTCTGCAACTTTGACTAGATGATGTGATCAATCTGTTTATTATTTTTGTCTGAAACTTTGTGAGGTCATTTTATATCCTAGATAATATCTGTAAATGTAGTTTCAGCTTGTTTTGTTAATTCTGTTGAATTCTGTGTGTATCCAAAGTACGCTGTTTTTAGGGTAGTCTGTGGTGCTTCCTAGGGTGAATGCATGGCTAGAAATGGCTATGGACAACAGGTTATGGGCCCACGCCCATGGCTACCCATATTGGATGAATCGTACTTACCCATATTTGATGGAACTGAATATTATTGTTGGAGGAGTATTATGAAGAGCTACTTCAAGTTGAGGGAGCTTATGGATGTGGTGGATGGGATATGTGTCGAAACATCGGCTGAATGGGAGGAGAAAAACCTGGAGTGCTTGAGGATTATCAAGCTATCTATGACTAAGGAATTTGTAATGATGTACCTTGATGTGAAGAGTGCAGCTGAATTGTGGAAGTGTTTAGAATGCACTTATCAAAAGACTTCTGTGTATCATTGGATGATTAGTGCTACAAAAATATTTGAATATAAATATGCTGGAGGTAGCATGTTGAAATATTACCTTAGTTTGCAAAGATTGTTTGCAGAAAATGATATTGCAGGAGGAAACTTTACAAATGTTCAAAAGGTTCTCTTGTTAATGAAAGGATTACCTAAGGAATATAGGTGTGCTTTAGATAGATTAAAACAAGTTGATAAAAAGGATTGGAGCTTACCTTTAGCAATCAGATTTGTTTTAGATGAAGAAGATGATAAAGAGGCTTTAAAGAATAGGGGGAATTTTCAGGGTGTGAGATCACAATTTCAGAAAAATAGAAAAAATGGTAAATCAGAAAATTGTTTTTATTGTAATGATTTAGGACATACTTTTAGAGTATGTCCACTTTATAAAAGTGCATGTGTCACAGGAAATTTTCGAAATGGATGGGATGACTATCGGGTTCTACCCCCTACACGAAAGGCTACACTTCACGTTGATGAATTTGTATACTTGCCGACTGTTATTTTTCTAAATATGGAAAATGAGGAAGGAAGGGAAACATGTGCTGTCACCGAAAATAGAGTGGAGAATGAGGTGACAGAAAAGGATTTGGTTTTTGTCAATTTTTCCGATGACAGATTGGTGAGTGATAAAGATTTACATGAGGAAGAGGTTAATGTAGTGAGGATAGCTGGAGAGAGTGAAGGTCAATTAGAAATGGAAACTGAAAATAATTTGCATGAGGAGATTACTGTACTTAAAGAGGGAAAGAGAACAAGTGTTCAAAAAATTGAAGTAGGAGAGGAAGTTTATATTATTGGAAAAGAAAACAAAAGTTCAAAAATTGAGAAAATACCAAAATTTATTAAGAAAACAAAGAAAATAAGTAGAAGTAAAAAGAAAAACCGTAGAAGAAAACATGTTCAGAAAATGGTCAAAAGAAAGCATCGTGGAAAATAATTTTAGGGAAAGTAATTATCTTTTACATTTAATAATTTTTTGACGAATTTCTGATTTAAAACTTTGAATTTTGAAATTGTGTGAGAAGGAAAATTTTTACTTTGAAGACCTAGAAAGAGGTAGTGGAAGCAATGGTGTGTTTAGGAAGGAAGGATTTTGGAAGACATGGCAAGCAGTTGGAGCAGTGCCGACGTCAGCGGAAACAGTGGTGATGTCAGCGGAAGCAGTGGTGATATTTGAACGAAAGGTACAGTTTCATTTGACACGCGACATACTTTATTATGGGTGCACGAAACTAAAATTTCGGGGGAGTGTTGTTTTTGAAATGTTAGTTTCGTACTTACGCCACATTTTGTGCGCACGCGACGGTTCGTGCGTAGATTATTACCGGAAATATTGTGGTGGTACAAATGGAGGTTCGAATGGATTTGTGGATTGGGGGAGTAATTGTACAATTGAAGTTAAAAGATTGTATTTTGATAATGTGGTATCAAGTGGACCGTACGTATGTGATGTCGGTTCATGACGTGGTTTCGTCCTCAAGTGACTAATCAAGTTGATACTCAGTACGCGGATTTTAAGGAAGCGTCGATGTAAATATTTGGTTGAACATTGATGTGTCTTTTTGTGAATTAATTATTAGTGTAGATTTACTGACTTTGACATACCTTGAAGTATTCACGTATACCGACATTAATAGAGGTAGCTGGTAGATAGCGTACCGCTGATATGCCTCCGTACATTCAGCAGTAAGCTCTTGTATATATTTGTAGGACTTCGTCATTTTAGGACATAGGAACTTTTTGGACCAAAAACTGTTTATGGTTATTTTTGGTAATTTTATCTGAGGATTACTCTCAGATTTGATAGCGGAATTATCTGAAATTCTGCATGTTTGTTCCTATTTATATTTTTAATATTGTCACAGATTTTCAGGTCTGTTGTGTTCCTGGTCTGTGTTTTACTTCATTGTGAAGTTAGCCTGTCTGATCAAAGTTCTGGCAGACTGTTTTTCTGCAACTTTGACTAGATGATGTGATCAATCTGTTTATTATTTTTGTCTGAAACTTTGTGAGGTCATTTTATATCCTAGATAATATCTGTAAATGTAGTTTCAGCTTGTTTTGTTAATTCTGTTGAATTCTGTGTGTATCCAAAGTACGCTGTTTTTAGGGTAGTCTGTGGTGCTTCCTAGGGTGAATGCATGGCTAGAAATGGCTATGGACAACAGGTTATGGGCCCACGCCCATGGCTACCCATATTGGATGAATCGCACTTACCCATATTTGATGGAACTGAATATTATTGTGGGAGGAGTATTATTGAGAGATACTTCAAGTTGAGGGAGCTTATGGATGTGGTGGATGGGACATGTGTCGAAACGTTGGCTGAATCGGAGGAGAAAAACCTGGAGTGCTTGAGGATTATCAAGCTATCTATGAATAAGGAATTTTTAATGATGTACCTTGATGTGAAGAGTGCAGCTGAATTGTGGAAGTGTTTAGAATGCACTTATCAAAAGACTTATGTGTATCATTGGATGATTAGTGCTACAAAAATATTTGAATATAAATATGTTGGAGGTAGCATGTTGAAATATTGCCTTAGTTTGCAAAGATTGTTTGCAGAAAATGATATTGCAGGAGGAAACTTTACAAATGTTCAAAAGGTTCTCTTGTTAATGAAAGGATTACCTAAGGAATATAGGTGTGCTTTAGATAGATTAAAACAAGTTGATAAAAAGGATTGGAGCTTACCTTTAGCAATCAGATTTGTTTTAGATGAAGAAGATGATAAAGAGGCTTTAAAGAATAGGGGGAATTTTCAGGGTGTGAGATCACAATTTCAGAAAAATAGAAAAAATGGTAAATCAGAAAATTGTTTTTATTGTAATGATTTAGGACATACTTTTAGAGTATGTCCACTTTATAAAAGTGCATGTGTCACAGGAAATTTTCGAAATGGATGGGATGACTATCGGGTTCTACCCCCTACACGAAAGGCTACACTTCACGTTGATGAATTTGTATACTTGCCGACTGTTATTTTTCTAAATATGGAAAATGAGGAAGGAAGGGAAACATGTGCTGTCACCGAAAATAGAGTGGAGAATGAGGTGACAGAAAAGGATTTGGTTTTTGTCAATTTTTCCGATGACAGATTGGTGAGTGATAAAGATTTACATGAGGAAGAGGTTAATGTAGTGAGGATAGCTGGAGAGAGTGAAGGTCAATTAGAAATGGAAACTGAAAATAATTTGCATGAGGAGATTACTGTACTTAAAGAGGGAAAGAGAACAAGTGTTCAAAAAATTGAAGTAGGAGAGGAAGTTTATATTATTGGAAAAGAAAACAAAAGTTCAAAAATTGAGAAAATACCAAAATTTATTAAGAAAACAAAGAAAATAAGTAGAAGTAAAAAGAAAAACCGTAGAAGAAAACATGTTCAGAAAATGGTCAAAAGAAAGCATCGTGGAAAATAATTTTAGGGAAAGTAATTATCTTTTACATTTAATAATTTTTTGACGAATTTCTGATTTAAAACTTTGAATTTTGAAATTGTGTGAGAAGGAAAATTTTTACTTTGAAGACCTAGAAAGAGGTAGTGGAAGCAATGGTGTGTTTAGGAAGGAAGGATTTTGGAAGACATGGCAAGCAGTTGGAGCAGTGCCGACGTCAGCGGAAACAGTGGTGATGTCAGCGGAAGCAGTGGTGATATTTGAACGAAAGGTACAGTTTCATTTGACACGCGACATACTTTATTATGGGTGCACGAAACTAAAATTTCGGGGGAGTGTTGTTTTTGAAATGTTAGTTTCGTACTTACGCCACATTTTGTGCGCACGCGACGGTTCGTGCGTAGATTATTACCGGAAATATTGTGGTGGTACAAATGGAGGTTCGAATGGATTTGTGGATTGGGGGAGTAATTGTACAATTGAAGTTAAAAGATTGTATTTTGATAATGTGGTATCAAGTGGACCGTACGTATGTGATGTCGGTTCATGACGTGGTTTCGTCCTCAAGTGACTAATCAAGTTGATACTCAGTACGCGGATTTTAAGGAAGCGTCGATGTAAATATTTGGTTGAACATTGATGTGTCTTTTTGTGAATTAATTATTAGTGTAGATTTACTGACTTTGACATACCTTGAAGTATTCACGTATACCGACATTAATAGAGGTAGCTGGTAGATAGCGTACCGCTGATATGCCTCCGTACATTCAGCAGTAAGCTCTTGTATATATTTGTAGGACTTCGTCATTTTAGGACATAGGAACTTTTTGGACCAAAAACTGTTTATGGTTATTTTTGGTAATTTTATCTGAGGATTACTCTCAGATTTGATAGCGGAATTATCTGAAATTCTGCATGTTTGTTCCTATTTATATTTTTAATATTGTCACAGATTTTCAGGTCTGTTGTGTTCCTGGTCTGTGTTTTACTTCATTGTGAAGTTAGCCTGTCTGATCAAAGTTCTGGCAGACTGTTTTTCTGCAACTTTGACTAGATGATGTGATCAATCTGTTTATTATTTTTGTCTGAAACTTTGTGAGGTCATTTTATATCCTAGATAATATCTGTAAATGTAGTTTCAGCTTATTTTGTTAATTCTGTTGAATTCTGTGTGTATCCAAAGTACGCTGTTTTTAGGGTAGTCTGTGGTGCTTCCTAGGGTGAATCCATGGCTAGAAATGGCTATGGACAACAAATAGAAATAAACACACAATCACAAGAAATAAAAACAACAAAGTGATATTCCAACATGCAACTTACACACTAACTAAAGTTCAACGACATCCGAGAAAAGAAGTTTGTGTTATAATGACGCAATCGAATTCCACTCAAACGGACGAAAAGTGTTGAAAAGAAACCGTGTAGGTCTTAGCCGAAGCCGTATAGATTAATATGTAAGGCTTTACAAGAGATTGATAATGTAATAGAAACTAGACGCTTCAAGCTTAGGCAAAAAATCGCCTCTAAGCCGTCTAGACTATTTTACAAAGAAAAAGATGGTTACAGAAAATCTTCAATACTGAAAATAATAATTCCTGCACTTGAAAAATGTGTGTAGGAAATAATCTAAAATCAACTAAGTACCAAGGCCTACGCCTAGCGAAAACAAGCCAATAAGAGTAAAGCGTGCTATGTAAGTATTTGCGTATAGTTTGGATTCAGCCAATAGGCGGCCGGAATCCTATGCCCTGCGCTACAAAATCTATAACCTACGGATTAAAACCCTTCCTATCTACGTGTGAACGCGTCAACCTCCAAATGGTTCACGACTTAAAATAGTCTAATCGCAAAGCATCGTCAGAATTGACAGTCCGACTCGTCTGTACATCACCTCAACGGTCCAGATGTTATATTTTGAAAATTGTATATTTCTGCGTCGGCGGCCTATATGCTCTTTCGCGCGAAACGATCAAATTCGTCGTCGGCCGAAATTTCGGGAGATGCAGGTACAGTAAAATTATAGGTACAGTAAAATCGTAGGTACGGGCGCAAACGGTAAACTTCGTCGTCGGCTGAAAATACGGGAATAATAAATATGTAAGGTCGACGCTAAAGCGACAATACGTCGTCGGCGAAAATTACGGCGAGAAAAAAATATGTACGGTCGACGCGTACGGCGGTGTAAATATGTACGGTCGACGCGAACGCGAAATGTAGGTATGTACGGTCCTGCAAAACCCAAATAACACACAAATACAAGTTAGTGTGGAGGTCGCCCATCCGAATACCTAAATATAAACAAGTAAAATGGCCGATGAGATGCGGCATGACAGCTGTCCTGCATGTGTTAATTGATGTGCAGATGCATGCAATATAATCAGATGTGCTCCACCTAAACCTAAATGATGAGAAGCTATTGTGAATGGAATAAAACATAAAAGTGAAAAATGGATAAATACAACAACAAGCAAGGTGGAAGAAAAAAAAGGTCAACGACTTAGCTGGTTATGGACAGGTCCGTTTATTCCCCCCCCCCCCCTAGCTCTTTAGCCGGCAGAGGAGCTGGCCAACACGACCAAAAGCTCGCGACATCCGTGGCAAAACCAGTGACCATCCGGAATCGCCAACAATGGTGGCACCAAGCACTCCATGTGAAACCCCTGATTGTAGTGATCACAAAGAAACTTGGTAGTTTCCCCGTCCGATCGAAGACAAAAGGTACATGGTAGGTACATGGTGTCGCCTCTGTAATTGACATCCACATGAGATCCATATCCTGCGATAAATCTGGTAAATAACATGGAGCACAATTTTCGGAGCACTCGCGAAATGTTCGCGTGTCCGCTCCTTGTTATCCCAACATCCCGTTCGGATCCACCTCGATGATCTGTAGGATGTGTGCAGAAACATCAGTGTCCAAAGTGTTGAAAGATTGCTTGTGAAGATAAACATAGTCTCCCACCCAATAGGGCTTCTGCTGCGGCTTGTAATTGGCGCTTCGAGTGGTGGCAAACCGAAGTGTGTCTTGATGCTGGGCAATCTGCAGGCTATTAAAAGCCATGGGCATTTCATGGGCAAATTGCAAAGCACGACGAGTAAGTTCGTCCAAAAAAATGGTGTCAGACATCAACAGGAGTGGAAAGCTTGCAGTTTTTTGAATATTGTGACCGAGTAACAGTTGCCACCCAAATAAAACAAATACGGGCTGAAATTAGCCAGCCTTGCTTCAACTGACATGCGACATCCAATGGTAATGTAGCCGAGGGACTCGTCCCAAACCGAAATGTATTTCTCTAAGCAATGCTTACACAAGGCACTCTTAAATGTCTGGACTGCCCGTTAAACTAGGCCATCGGCGTGAGGGTGATCGCGACTAGTACGACGATAGAAGATGAGAGCCTCATCAAACATCTTTTGAAATTCTCCCCGAAATTCCGTACCTTGATCCGTAAAGATCTCGGCTTGGGCACCGTATCTCATAAGAACATGTTCCTTATAAACGGCGGTAGTCAACTTTGCTGTCTTTTGAGGTAGAGCTACGACTTCTACCCACTAACTAAAATTCTCGATCATAATCATGATGTATTGTTTTCCTCTACGTGAGATGGGAAAAGGTTCGGCCAAATCGACCGACCATCGATAAAATAAACCCTTAATGGGTAGAGGTTGGAGCGTAGTCTGCCGATTAGAGAAAGAAGTTTGGAGACGGTCGCAAGTGGCACACTTGTGTAGAATGGCAACAACATCGGCTTGAATTCCTGACCACCAATACCGTGCCTGAACTAGGCTTAACGTCCGTAACGTCCGCTTGGTGCCGTAGTGACCAAGCTCGGTGTGAATCTGCTCAATTAGAGAAAGTCGCTCGGAAGGACGAGGGACGTGTCTATGGCTTCTATGTGCCAGCAACTGAACTAAAGATCCCCCGAGCCAAAGGTTTTTTTTGACTCTCTTTTTCACTGTCTTCTTTGAAAGAGGTGGTGCCGGACCTGAAGGTCTGAAAGGATAGGAAAAGAATGAGAGGCCCATCACGCCAAGGATCTATAGCGGGACGAGGGTTCGGAATAGAGGCCAGACAGTAAGTAAGATAATAACCCACTGTCATGGCGAGAACATCGTCATCATCGAAATCCTGTCGAACTCCGTTATCTGTTGTTCGAGGCAAAGGATTTCGGGAAATTCCGTTAGCGTTTAGACTAAGCAGACTGGGTCGGTGAACTATTTCAACGTGGTATTCTTGCAAAATTAAAGCCCATCGGGTTAGCTTCTCGGAAAGCTTATCATAAGTCTTCAGCCAATGTAAGGGCTGATGGTCGGTTAGAAGTGTGAAAGGCTTTACGTACAAATAATGGCGGAAGTGAACGACTCCCCAAACCGCGGCTAGACATTCCCCTTCGTAACTACTATAATTTGATTCAGCATGATTATTCCTTCTACTCGCGTAAGCAACTACATATTCCTCTCTGCTTAACTCTCTTTGTGTCAGAATGGCAGCGATTTCGGGTTTTCCAAAATCTGTTTGGAGACAAAAAAAGAGTTTGTGATTGGGGGGACGGAGAATCGGAGCACTCGATAAGGCGGTTTTTAATTTTTGAAATGCGGAAATCTGATCGGGACCCCATATGAAGGTTACTTCCTTCTTGAGGAGGTCGTTTAACAGAGATGTGATGGTACTGAAATTAGATATTAACCTAAGATAATAATTAGCAAGTCCAAGAAAGGCTCGCAAACTTGTGAGGTATGTGGGAGACGACAATTTACTGATTGCCTCTACCTTTGCTTCGAGAGGAGTGATCCCCTCACCCGAGATAAAATGGCGGAGGTAAGGCACTCCCTCGGATCCAAAGGTGCATTTGGCGGGATGACACTTTAATCCAACCTTTTTTAATTCAGTCAATACCTATTCGATGTGAGCCGCATGCTCTTCAATTGTAGCGGAGGCAATGATGAGGTCATCGATGTAACACCTAGCAAACTTACAACCTCCGAGAACTAAGTCCATCACTATTTGAAATACTTCTGGAGCATTTTTAGTCAAAATGGCATTACGGCCCATTCCCATCGACCGTCACTACCCCAAAAGGCAATTTTATGCCGATCTTTTTCCTCTATCTCAATTTGATTGAATCCTTGACGGAGGTCAAGGATACTAAAATACTTCAAACACCTACGTGGTCAAATATTTTCTCGGCGAGAGGCATAAGATGACGATCTTAAGTGGTCTTAGCATTTAGTTCACGATAATCACCGCACATTCGACGTTCAGTAAAATGACTCTTAGAATCCTTTTTCTGAGGCATGACGGTGTGAGTTACAAATGTGGAGTCTGACCGATAGATTAGGCCAACTTCCTCTAGTTCAGCACATCATTTGTCTACCATTTGCCATTCGGTTTTTGACTGGCGATGTTTCGGTTTAGATATCGGGCGGTCATCTTCGAGATCTATCGACATATTCTAAGCGGTGTGACAACCCAAAATGTTCATTGAAAAAGCAAAAGAATCAATATTCCGTAAAACTACGTCATTTTGTAATTCTTGTTCGGCCTTTGTTAAATTGGTGCCCAATATCCATTTAGGAGCATCGAGATTCTCCGTTGTTGTCGTCTCCATGGCTTGTGCAAAGGCCAACTCCTCATCAACGATAGGCGTTTGTCCTAACTCGTAAGCCACAGGTGTGTGTTTAAGGCAATTAATAGAATGATTCTAGCTGCGTGTTGGAAAATCAACAGTCCAATGAGGAGTGGGTGGATTATGTTTGGAACTTACGGACTGGATAGCTGTGTATGCGGGAATAGACCAGGACATATGGCTAGGATTAAGGAAATCGTAGATAGAGATTTCCGGAACTGGTGGAATTGGAGAAGGAAAGAGGAAAAATTGAAATATGGTCCCTTGGAGAGTGGTACATAAAGATTTTCTTAGTGATGCATTCCCCCCCCCAGCTGGTTGAGACGGATGTGCTTGAGAGTGGCGACCAGCTGCAAACCCAAGACCTAAAACAAAAGACAAAGATTGAGGGTCCATGACACGACCTAATAAAGTGCATCTTTGACGTTCAGTAAGACCAAGAGCGGCAGTAGTGCCGGGAATGAAATGCATTAGGTGTTCTCGTTCCGTGGAGGTAGGCTCTTCGAGCTCATTAGTATGAATGTTTCGGAGCATACCAGGGCCGTCATTAGAGAATGCATGTAATGTGGGTAAGAAACTAAGGTAAGAAGCACCTTGAGAGGTTGACCAGGGACATTGACACTGAAATTAGGGGGACAGTCCTTTTGAATGCACAGCTGCACCTTATGAAAAGGAAGTAGGGCAGCCTGAATGTCTCTAGGAGGAGGACGAACTAACAAGTTGGCCTCCAGGAGTCTACCAATATCGATCTGGTTCGTCCTTTTGGAGCGAACCCGGTGTGCTAGTGAACCAAGGCGAGCCGCCACATCATTGGACGTCGGAAAGGATGGAAGAGGAACGATGGCTCCTATGTTGACAAGTGTCAACCAGAAGGCCATGTTGTACAATATACACCCTTTTGATTGGCCGAGGGTAGAGTAGTAAGTAGTTGTGAGTAGGATTTAAGGGACTTAGCGTCTTTGAGGGGCCTCTCTCCAGGTAACCTTTTGTATTTATAGGCCATCTTTGGCCATCCATAACTTACTGCTCCGGGGAGCAAATTCAGTGATTCTTTTTGCGTTTGACTTAAGGGGGTCTTGTCCTCACAAGGATGAGGGTTTTAAAAATATTTGTGTGCCTGAGCGGCATTTCTTCAATGGGAGAGTGAAAGGGTCAAATGTTATCCCAGAGGCTTTACATAGGTTGCTCATTCTGTGGGTTAATGGAGACCACAATATTTCAGGTTATGGGCCCACCCTCTAGGGTGCCCATATCTAATGGATAACACTATTTTTATTGAGAAATGATGACGGAGGGAGAACTTTTTGAAAAGCACCTATGGGGCACAATGTCTGGGCAAATTTGATGCCCACCTTCACGTGGGTCTGGAGGAACACGTTTTTTTGGCACCTCCGTCACAACAGTTGTTAAAACATCAGCCACCATCACGAACAATGACGAGGAAGGGGAGGAAAAAACCATGGAAGGAGAAATGGGAGGAGTTGCTTCTCGAGGGACTCTATTGTCAAGGACGATACCGGTAGCGACACCACTAACAATGGTGAAAGGAAGTCAGACCGAACGGTCAGAATATGAAAATTGGAACTAGGACAAGGTGGCTAAGCTCTTAATTCTCAAAAGTGTAGTGAAAGGTATTGGCATTTCCCTTATGTATGTTAGATCTTCCTCTCAGATTTGGGTATCTTTAGTAAACAAATATTGTTGTTATTTGAATATTTAGTTTCGTGCAAATCGCGTTTCGTGCGTACTGAATCAGTACAATGCTAAGTGTGAAATTGATATATTTGAAAGTGTACAACGTTTAATTTACTATCGTGACATATAAAAAGGGTTAACTCAGGGATGACCAAAATCAAGTCTTTGGGGGAGTGTTGTTTTAAAGACTTAATTTCGTACACACCTATTTTAGTGTAGCTTTAATGATACGGTATGAGGCGTACGTAATGGGGGAGAAAACAAATCATAACTTTACGTAATGAATACGGATGCATTATTCGATGGATTCACGGATTGGGTGAGCGAACGTACGGAGCGTCTTATTTGACAAGTGGACGTTAAATAAGTCAGCGGCATTTATGGCGAAGGACGCAATTTTGGTACGATAAGATTTGGAGGGTACGAGTTAATTTCGGCAAGTGGTTCGTAGTACATTTGGAGGGCGGACGACGTCCGCCGATATTTTTGTAGGTTCACACTATTTCTGATGATGTATTACCAGGTGGACTGTACGTTTGTGATGTCGGTTTGCTACATAGACTCGTCGTCAAGTGACTAAGCAAGTTGACGTTTAGTATGCGGATTTTGCGGAGGTGGCGGTGTAAATATTCTATTCAACAGAGGTTTGTCTTTTTGCTAATTTGTTTATTAGTGTAGATTCATTCATTCTGACATACCTCGAATTATTCGGGTATATTCACAGTAATTTAGGTAGGAGGTAGATAACGTACGGCTGGTATGCCTCCGTACAGTCAGTAGTGAACTCTCTGAGTATAACTTGTAGGACTTAGATTATTATGAGTATCACAGTTGAGCTCATCAAAGTAATGGCAGACTGTTTTTCTGCAAGTTTGACCTGATGGTGTGATCACCCTGATTGATGTCTTTGTATGAAACTTTGTAGAGATTTTTGATGACCTAGAAACTATTTGTTTATGTAGTTTCAGTATATTCTGCTGTTTCTGTAGAATTCTCTTTGGACTCTACCTGGTTAGTTTTGTAAGCTGTAAAATGTTTTTGGGAAACTCTGCAGCTCATATCTTTTGTATGCCTTGGTGGATATGGCTGTAAATTTGAGAGGTTACAGCGTTTAGAATATACTGCATACTGTTGCAGTTTCAGCTGCTTTTGGTTATTTTGGAGTAATCTGTGTTGTCTGAAACACAACTATTTTGAGGTAGTCTGTGGGTGTCTTCCGTGAGTAATCCATGGCTGAAATAGGCCAAGGACAACAAAAATAAGAGTGGGTCATTGCAGCAACAACAACTGGCAGAAAATAAGATTTCAGCTTATAGTTACAAGGGAAAAAGTATGAATATAGTTACAAGGGAGGAAGTATGAATGATTATTGCAGTGACTTAGGTGCATCATTTGGAGAACTAGAGAGCGCAGGTAACTCATGGTCTGAGAGACAAAGAGTAAATACACTGATAAAACTACTTGAAGAGTATGAGAATATCATTTATCGGTTGCAGGATCTAGGTGATAGCAATTGGAATTGGGATGATACAGTGAGGATGATTTTAGTGAAAGAGAGTACCATAAAACTTAGGAGAGGAAGTCTGAGTGTTCAAGCATTAACTGTAGGATCTGATTGGCGGAAGCCTGATGAGGAAAAGGGAAAGGATCCTTATCAAACCTTTGGAGGAAAATGACAAGGAGGTGGCACATTTGATCGACAAGGGAGAGGAGCTCCTCGAGGTGGATTATGTCACTTCTACAAGAAACCGGGATATTATATGGCAGATTGTGTCAAGCTTGCACATCTCTGACTGAAAGATGGACAAGGTTTATCAAAAGATAGAGGAAAGAAAAGGCATTTCTGGCTCAAGTTCATGACGAGGAAAAAGATGACGTAACCGAACTGGAATAAGAGCTTGAAGAGCTTCTAAAAAACCAAAAACCACTTAGAAGAATGCACACATTCCACGGAGAAAAAAATGTGATTTCGAAGGTAAGAGGGATCCACTTGAGGATGGGTGGATCATAGACTCACGGGCCTCAATGCATATGTGCAAGGATAAGAGGTGGTTTACTAAATTAAGAAAAATTCCAACAGTTGAGATAAAGTATGGAGATGATAGAGTAGAAACCACAAGTCTTGTTGGATCGGTTGATTTAAAAGCTCTAGTTGATGGAAATGCTTCAATTGTAACGTTCTTAAATGTTTTTTACATTATACAACTTAGCAAGAATCTAGTCTCTACAGCTATTCTAGATGAAAAAGAGTTCAAAATCGGAACTAAGAATGGAATCTTCACAGCTAGCTTTGATAATGAGGTTTATTTCATAGCTGAAAAGGGTAGTCAAGGAATATTCAGAATTGTAATTTGCAATGACAAGGGTGTTCTCTACTTGTGTGGAAGCGATAGGATGCTTTGGCACAAGAGGTTGGTGCATGTGAATCTAGATAGATTAAAGAAAATGAAGAAAAAGGGAAATAATGGATGGAATTCAGTTTGGAGATGATGAGACCTCAGATGATTGTAGTGGATGTGCCCAAAGGAAGATTCATAAACTTCCATTTCTAAAGGCATCCACATTTAGAAGAGAGAAAGCATTAGATATAGTTCACACTGATGTTTGGGGACCAGCTAGGTATGCTTCACATGGGGGGAAAAGATGGATGCTAACTATTTTAGATGTATATATTCAGAAGTACTAAGACGTTTCAAAAAATACAAAGCATGGAGTCAAAAACTACATGAAACCTCAATAAAAGAGATAAGAAGTGATAATGGGAAAGAATACACCTTTAAGGAATATGAAGAATTTCTTAAAGAAGAAGGAATCCATCATGAGCAAATTGTTCCTTATAATCCAAAACAAAATGGAGTAGAAGAAAGAGTTAATAAAAATTTAGGAGATATGTCCAGAAGTATGCTAACCGATAAAAAAATAGGGTTGCAGTTTTGGGCTGATCTATGAACTATGCTAACTTCATAAAAAATAGAGTGTTAACTTCGGCAAATAAAGAGGAAACTCCATATGAAAGGTGGACGGGAAGAAAACCATATTTTTCTTGTTTGAGAGTGTCCAGAAGTGAAGTCTATAGTTTAGATTCCGATAAGACTAAATGGAAGTTAGAGGGAAGAGGGAAACCAGGATATCTTGTAGGATATGATGAGAGCACAAATGGATATCGAGTGTACGACTTGAAAAAGAGAGATATCATTTTGGTAAAACACATAGTGGTGATGAATGAAGTAAAGTCTATTGATCCATTCAAACATAACAAAGAAGTCAAAATCAGATTTGAATCGGGTCAGTATTCTGACTTTGACTTGGGAAATGAAGAGAAGGAAGACGGGGAGAAGGAAAAATCTGCATATGTGCCAAAGGAGAAGGACGAAAAGACAACATCCGAGGTGACACCACAATACGAAGTGGAAACCGACGAGGAACTTGATCAAACACCGGAAATGGAAGATAGGGGAGATGAAAATCCTTCTAAATGAAACCCGAGGATGCCTTCTATACTAGGGTCATATTTTGAAGGAGGAAAAAAAAGTAGTAAACGGCTTCAAGAAAGACATGTAAATAACAAACAAACAAAGATGTCTCACCCAGAAGAACCTCAAACATACTTAGAGGCCAAAAATACCACAGAAAGTAGCCGGTGGATCACTGCCATCAATGAAGAAATGGCCTATATCATGGAAGCCAATACATGGGAGTTGGTAGATTGTCCACCGGACACAAAACCAATTGGATGTAAGTGGGTTTTTAAGATTAAACTAAACCCAGATAATACCATTGAAAGATATAAGGCTAGGTTGGTTGCTAAAGGTTTTACTCAGAAAGAAGGAATAGACTATGAAGAAACCTTTGCACCCGTAGTCAGATTCCCTTCTGTCAAAATCCTCTTAAGTTTAGCCTCACCAAAGGATATGGAAATACACCAGATGGATATTAAGAGCGCCTTCTTACAGGGAGAGTTGGAAGAAAAAATCTACATGAGGCAACCGGAAGGATTCATGGAAAGTGAAGAAAAAAGCAGGGTGTCCAAACTGATAAAATCACTTTATGGCTATAAGCAAGCCCCGCGGCAATGGAACAAAAAATTGGACGAATTTATGACATGTTTGGGATACATTAGAATAAGTTTAGATCACTCCATATATATATTTGAGGATGAAAATAGAGTGATATTTATTGCTATTTATGTTGATTATTTGTTAGTCTTAAGCAAGTCCTTAGATAAAGTTAACAAACTCAAACAATATTTGAGAAGTCGGTTTGACATGAAAGATCTTGGCGAAGCAAAACACATTTTGGGGATTCAAATGGAGAGGGATAGAAGGGAATAGAATTACAAGACTCACTCAAAAAGAAGCTATTGGTAATATGCTAGAAAAGTTTCAGATGGAGAAAGCAAATGGGTGTACCACTCCCATAGATCTAAAGAAAGTATCGGAGGTGAGTGAAGAGGGAGGGATATTGATTTTGAATGATAAGATGGATGAGGAAGAAAAGAGGTTTATTGAAGGAATTTCTTATAGGCAAATTGTCGACAGTTTAATATTCTTTATGAATAGTACACGTCTCGACATAGCTGCGGCTGTAGGCGTTCTCAGTTGAAGTCTAAATGAACCTATGAAAAGAGACTGGGAAGCAGCCGAAAGAGTGATGAGATGTTTGGTGGGAAAAAAGGAGTTATGGTTGCATTTGGGAGGGGAGCACACTGACATCACCACTTGGAGTGATGCCGGATATAGGGATGTGCCTTTGAGACGATATACAACTGGATATGTGTTGCAAATCGGATCTGGTGCATGTTGTTGGAGTAGCAAACAGCAGAAAGTAGTTGCTCAGTCCATTATAGAGGCTAAATACATGGCTTCATGTGCTGCCACTAAAGAATTAGTGTGGGTGAAATCTTTACTCGAAGAACTTGGGTTCATAAAATCTGGGACTCAGAATGTCTTTTGTGATAATCCAGCTACTATCTCTATCACAACTAATCCAAAACACCATTTCAAAGCTAAACATATAGATATAAGACTAAGCTTTGTCAGAGAGAAGGTTGACGATTAAATTATTAAACTGGTTGATAAAAGTGATAAAGAGATGATTGCAGACATGATGACAAAACCGATACCTTTTCTTAAGTTAAAATTATGCAGAGAAAATTGTGGACTTAAATTGAAAGTTGATTAAGAAATTAAGGGGAGTGTTGAAAAGAAGTAATAAGTATTCACTTTTTTAATTTAGACTTTAGAGTGAAGAGAGAGAGAGAGAGAGAGAGAGAGAGAGAGAGAGTCACCATGGTTGCCGCCATAGTCAGAAAAAAACAGGCAGACAGATTGATAGATTGACAAAATGTTGCCCTAAACCACATTTGAACCTAGGTCTTCGAAATGCTACGTAGATGTACACCTTAACCATTATGGCGTTAACGAAACGATACACGTATTCTGTTTGCTATGTGTTTAAATTGTTACGCAAAACGTCACTTTCATTAAAATTGATCAAAGTTGACGAAACGACATCTATAGTCAAACGACGCTCGCCAACCGTGTAAAATACATAATCGGACAAAGGTCGTCGCCCTCGCCAAACCTAAATGACTTTTTGGCGACTTTCGAACATAGCGGCGCGCTGTGCCACGTGGCGCCACATCATTGGACGCCAAAAAGGATGGGAGGAGGAACGATGGCTCCTATGTAGACAAGTGTCAACCAGAAGGCCATGTTGTACAATGGTCCTAGAAGAAGTACAATCGGCCACTGTACCTTCTTGTACTATACACCCTTTTGATTGGCTGAGGGTAGAGTAGTAAGTAGTTGTGAGTAGGAGTTAAGGGACTTAGGGTCTTTGAGGCGCCTCTCTCCAAGTGGCATTTTGAATTTTTAGGCCATCTTTGGCCATCCATAACTTACTGCTCAGTGGAGCAAAATCAGTGATTCTTTTTGCGTTTGACTCAAGGGAGTCTTTTCCTTGCAAGAGTGAGGGTGGTCAAAATATTTGTGTGCCTGGGCGTCACATATTCAGTGGGGAAGTGAAAGGGTCAAATATTATCCTAGAGGCTTAACATAGGCTACTCATTCTGTAGGTTAATGGAGACCACAGAATTTCACATTCCCCCCCCAGCTGGCTGAGACGGATGTGCCTGAGAGTGGCGACCAGCTGCAAACCCAAGACCTAAAACAAAAGACAAAGACTGCGGATCCATGATACTACCTAATAAAGTGCATATTTGACGTTTTGTAAGACTAGCAGCGGATGTAGTGTCATAGATGAAATAAAAGAGGTGTTCTCGCTCTGTAGAGGTAGGCACTTTGATCTCACCGGTATGAATGTTTCGGAGCATACCAGGTCCATCATTAGAGAATGCATGCGAATGTAGGTAAAAAACATAAGTAGGAAGAACCTTGAGAGGTTGACCCGGGACATTGATATTGAAATTAGGGGGGCATTCCTTTTTAAAGCAAGGTTGTACCTTATGGAAAAGAAAAAGTGTAGCTTGAATGTCTGTAGGAGGCCGACGCACTTACAGGTTAGCCTCATGGAGTCGACCAATATCAATCAGGTTCGTCCATTTGGAGCGATCCTGGTGTGTTAGTGAACCATGGCGAGCGACGTCAATAATAAGGGGCGGACCAATTAATTGTTTGATCCGTTGATAGTAAACCACGATCCTAGGTCTTAGATCATTATAGGCTACGACATTTTCCAAGATGTATCCCATAGGATGTTCTAAAGTTTGTAGAAATTGCAATATGCGAACCAATTCAAAAAATAACTTGGTGCGAGGATTGTCCAAACCGAGACCTTTCCCGGCCCGAGACATTCTTTGGACCTCCCATCCGCCGAAAACTACATCGATCGGACCAATCTCCAGTAACTGATGGTTACCCACAATCTGGATATCTTGTGGGAGGGTAGTATGCATGTGCTCGTATGCGGATTTTGGTAACAAGTTCAGGTATTGGGAATGCAACAGATTTAATGATTTAACCTTCCGCTAAAGGATTAATCTCACAATAAAAAACGAATTAATAACCCATTACGCGACAAGAGGACCGCGCCAATTTGAAGAGTCCAAAATCACTAATTCATTTGAACAGCTCACGAACCCGATTCCAAATACGGCAAGAAACTAAGAGTCCCCATGGACCAGGACCCGAGGGAGAGACCGAGAAAAAGGAATTATCAAGGTTTGCTATGATGTCAAATCTCACATCTATAAGAAATCCGGCACAAAAATTTCAAAGTAAGAACTATAGGTGTAATTTTATTCGACAATGAATGAAAATATTTTGGCCCCCACATAATTGCTTGAAAATGCAAGGATGAAGGTGGCCGAATGCGCCATAACAGGCATGGGTTTCCTAGCGTAAATTAGCGGAATGTAGATTATGCGTTCTAGGAAGTTAGTGGGCCTATAAGAAAATGTCTAATCATGCATGTCCACTCCACCCCCTACACAAAATATAACGTATTGTCCCACTAGGCATTCATAGTCACTCATAGTCACTATATTTAGTGACCAGAGCGTGAACCGAGATCTCAGCAAAGTCTGTGGCCGTTCCGTTCTGGAACTTAAAAACGAGCGGTTCCCTAGTGATTCCTATTACTGGCTCGGTTCTACCCGCTGATGTTAACAAGCGAGTAGAAGTGGACCGAAGCTTGTCAAGAGTTAGTGTAATTCTGTGACCTCCATTGGTACACAGAATGTCCAGCTTATGTGAAGCCTCTAAGATAGTATATGCACTTTTGACTTTGACAATAAATAAGTCCCACCCTGGGACGCAAAATCTCTGACCAACTACACCCCTGTGTAGCATGGACTCCCTTGAGTCCGCAGCAAAAAGAATCACTCAATTTGCTCACCTGAGCATTAAGTTATGGTTGATCAAGGTTGGTCTATGAATACAGGTGCTCTCTGGGAGAGAGGCTGAAAAACCGAAAAATATTCTAAGTCCTAAGCTACCTCTCTAAACCTATCTCTAAGGTACTAGACCAATCATATTACTGTAAAGTACAAGAAGGTACAGGTACCGCTGTACTTCTTTTAGGGCCATAGTACGGCATGGCCGGTCCGCTGACGCGTGTCAGTTCCGGAGCCGTAGTTGCTCCTCCCGTAATGTCCGTTGTCCAACCATATGTTGCCACGTGTCATCCGCCGACATCTTCTTCGCAAACCGCCAAATGTCTATTCCGGTATTCCGGCCCCACTGTGAGTTGTTCGATCTAAACATTTTAATTTCGTCCGTCGAAATTAAATGTTAATTCGTAAATCTCGTGCGGTCCCGATTTCGTGCGACGCAGTATGTTTCCATGCATAAATCGTTTCGTAACTTGTTAAATGAAATGTCCGGCGCTGTACAACTTTAAATTGTTATCGCGCCATATACATGTATCGAATCTTCAAGGCTTACTGGATAAGGCGTACGGCTGTTCCGTACGGTGATCATTCAGAGGGCACTGGGTCAATTCTCACAAGGTGCAGTAATATATTTTTCAAAGAAAAAACTGCCCTGAATGATCTGCCTGTCTCCTTTAGCTGCAGCAGGCAGCCATGGCTTTATACAGGTCCTCAGTCACTACGACAAGTATGAGGGCTGCAGTAAGTCCATAAAAAAGACTACAAAATACCTCCATTTTCAACACTCCCCTTATTTTCTAGTCTATCTTTTGCTTCAGTCCACACTTCTCCCTACATAATATCAATTTAGGAGAAGGGACCGGTTTTGTCATCATATCTGCTACCATCTCTCCATTCGGTTTTTATTCCAAACTGATTATTTTATTCTCAACCTTCTCTCTAACAAAGCTCAAACGAATATCCATATGCTTTGCTTTAAAGTGATGCTTAGGGTTTACTGCAATTGCGATCGCAGCTTGATTGTCACAAAATACTTTTTGCACTCCGCTTTTCATATATCCCAATTCTTGAAGCAAAGATTTCACCCACATTAATTCTTTCACAGCAGAACAAGAGGCCATATACTCAGCCTCCATGGTGGACTGAGCAATCACCTTTTGCTGCTTACTGCTCCAACAACAAGCCCCATTCCCAACATACAACACATATCCAGAAGTACACCTCCTCATCGGAGCATCCCCATAACTGGCATCACTCCAAGTAGTGATGTCAGTGTTATCCCCACCCAGATGCAACCACAAATATCTTGTTCCTGCCAAATACCGCATGACCCTTTTGGCCGCTTCCCAATCTTTCTTCCTAGGATCATTCAGACTCCTACTTAATACTCCCACAGCTGCTGCTATATCAGGACGAGTGCAATTCATAAAATAGATCAAACTACCGACAACCTATCTATACGGAAGAGTTTGCATGAACTTACTTTCGTCAGGTCCTAAATCATTATCTAAGATCAGGATTCCCTCTTCTGAGCTCCCCTCACTTCCCTTCTTCAAGTCCATTGGTGTCGTACAACAATTTGCTTTATCCATTTGAAATTTTTCAAGCATATTCCCAATTGCTTCTTTTTGGGTTATTCTAATTATCTTCTTTTCTCTATCCCTCTCCATTTGTATTCCCAATATGTACTTTGCCTCCCCCAAATCTTTCATTTCAAATCTACTTTTTAGATCCTTTTTCAATCTATTGATTTTCACCATTGACTTACTCAAAACAAGCAAATCATCAACATATATGGCAATGAAAATTATACCTTCCTCATCCTCAAATAAGTAGATGGAATGATCCGAACTAATTCGAATATATCCCAAACTTGTCAAAAACTCGTCCAACTTTTTGTTCCATTGGCGTGGAGCTTGCTTTAGTCCATAAAGGGACTTTATCAATCTGCACACCTTGATTTCTTCTCCTTTCTCCACAAATCCTTCCGGTTGTCGCATGAAGATCTCTTCTTCCAATTCTCCGTGTAAGAAAGCGGTTTTGATATCCATCTGGTGCACTTCCATGTCTTCCGCTGCCGCGAGACTAAGTAGGATCCGGACGGAGGGGAATCTAACAACTCGAGCAAAAGTCTCCTCATAATCGATTCCCTCCTGTGTGAATCCCTTTGCCACTAATCTGGCTTTGTATCGCTCGATAGTGTTATCTGGATTGAGCTTCAACTTAAACACCCACTTGCACCCTATTGGTTTTCTATCCGGAGGACAATCCACAACTCCCAAGTGTTTGCTTCCATAATGGAAGCCATCTCATCATTAATAGCTGTCACCCATCTACCACCTTCCGGACTATTAACTGCTTCTGAGTAAGTCTGGGGTTCGCTCAAATGTGATAGCTTAGTTACCTTGTTGTTCACTTGTCTCTCTTGAAGTCTCTTGCTGCTTCTTCTTCCTCCTTCAAATTCTGACGCGGGAATCGAGGGTAATCTCGGGTTCCTCCGAACAACTTCACCTTCTCCCCTATCCGTGGAGTCCTTCTCCGGTCGTTCATCGTCCATTTCCCGTATTTCCTCGTTTTCTTCCTCGGTTTGAATCGGAAGGTGTGACTCCAAAAGCGGGTCACTCTCGGTCAGATTTTTCTCTTCCTCTGCACGGTTAGGCTGAACCGGAGTTCGGTTAGTAGAATCTGCATCTAACTCACTTTCGGATTCAATTCTAATTCTGACCGGTTTAGTATACTTAAAGGGATCTATGGATTTTCCTTCATCCATAACTACCAAGTGTTTTACTAGAATTATGTCTTCTCTACCGAGATCATAAACTCTATACCCTTTTACGTTCTCATCATACCCAAGTAAGTATCCCGGTTTCCCTCTAGCATCTAACTTCCAATCAGATTTTTCTGTGTTTAAACTAAACACTTGACTTCCAAACACCTTTAAGTGTAATATGTTAGGTTTTCTCCCGGTCCATCTTTCATAAGGTGTTTGACATTTTACAGTTGAGGAAAGGACTCTATTTTTGAGAGAGTTAGCACAATTCATAGATTCTGCCTAAAAACTTTTCCTTATCTTTTTATCCGTCAACATACTACGCGCACTATCACTTAATGTCCGATTTAGTCTCTCGACTACACCATTTTGTTCCGGGTTCTTTGGGACAGTCTTTTGGTGTTGAACCCCTTCCTCTTTCAAATAATCCTCAAACTCATTAGAAGTAAATTCCCCCCCATTATCACTTCTCACTCTCTTTATAGGTGTCTCATGAAGCTTTTCACTCCATGATTTATATTCCTTAAAATACGCCGAAGCCTCAAATTTGTTTTTCAAGAAATATACTCTAGAGTATCTAGACCAATCATCAGGGATAGTAAGCATAAATCTTTTCCCTCCAACTGATGGCACTTTGGCGGGTCCCCATATGTCAGTGTGAACCAAATCTAAAACCTTTTCACCCTTATATGTTGCGGCTTTTGGAAAAGGCAATCCGTGAGAATTTCCTTGAGCACACCCACTACAATCATCCAAAGTCTCATCATCTCCAAAATGTATGCCCTCAACTACACCCATTTTCTTCATATCTTTTAATTTATCGAGATACACATGTCCCAATCTTTTATGCCACATCATCAAATCACTTACAACAGCATAGTAAACTCTCGTCTTTCCATTACTCAAATTCAGCCTAAACATTCCTAAGCTACCTTTTCAGCTGTGAAGTACACTTCATTCTCATACCTAGCAACAAAGACTCCTTTCTTAGTACTAGTCTCAAAACCCTTATCATCTAAGACCGACGTAGAGATAAGGTTCTTCTTCAACTCTGGGATAAAAAGAACATCAGAGAAAGTGACTATGGATGCCTTTCCATCAACCAAGACTCTCAGATCCACAGATCCCACTAAATTAGTGGTGACTATTCTCCCATCCCCATACTCTATCTCTACAGTAGGGATCTTTCTCATTTTGGTAAACAATGGTTTTTCTCTACACATATGCATAGAGGCTCCTGAATCAATAATCCATCCTTCTTCAGGAGCTTCTCTTACTCCACCGAAAGCACACTTTTGCCTCCTTGGAATCTCCGGCTCACCTTTCACCTCCAGCTCGTGTTGAGGAGAAGTTCTCCATCGTCCTCATCGGAGTCCTCTCCGATGACTTGTGTTGCTACAAATGCCTTCTTTTTCTTTGCGGCTGGTTTTCGAACCTGTTCCTCCTTCAATCTCAACTCTGACTGTTTAGTACACTCCGCCATGTAATGTCCTGGCTTCTTACAAAAGTGACAAAGCCCCTTCGAAGGCCTCGATCCAGAGCCTTCTGATTGATTTCCTCTTCCCCCTCCACCAAAGTTTCCATAAGGTTTCTTGGAATCCTTGTCTCCCCAATTAGTTCCAGCAGCCAATGCCTGAACACTCTTTCCTCCTCTACAAATCTCAATTGTGTTTTCCCGAACCAAAATCATTCCCACAACGGAGTTCCAGATCCATCGATGATCTGGCAAGTTCTGAACCCTGTTAACAATGTTTTCATAATCATTTGGGAGTTTCATCAACAAAGTATTGACCTTCTCTTTCTCAGTCTCCCTTTTCCCTGCACTCTCTAACTCCATAAATAACCCGGTCAAGTCATTACAAAAATCTAACATTTTTCCCCCTTTGTACCCATAAGCCTGTACCTTCTGATCTGCCAGCTTCTGCTGCTGAATTGTACCACTCTTGTAAATGTTGACAAGTGCCTCCCACAACTCGTCCGCCCTATCCACATGAAGATGAGGTGTAGCCACTTCCTGGGTGAGACGCCCAAGAATAAAATGAGTCGTTACGGTATTGTTGAAATCCTAGATTTCACTATCATTAGCCTCGGTTTTCTGAACACCAGCTGCCAAAACCGATCCAGTAGGCATCGGTGTAAGTTTTTCCTTCCCCTTCTCCTTCCCTATGTCCGACACAATGCTCTCTCCAACATCCTCTTCCACCTCTGCCCCCGCAGATCCCCTTGTGAACCGAGATCCTCCAAACCCTAGTGGAACTCCCAAATTTGCGGATGGCCGACGCACACGACCACTCACAATGCCCCATAGCCGTTTTTCAACTAGTGCACCCCTTATCATGGTTTCCC
This sequence comes from Zygnema cylindricum, assembly GCA_037447655.1. Lineage (NCBI taxonomy): Eukaryota > Viridiplantae > Streptophyta > Zygnematophyceae > Zygnematales > Zygnemataceae > Zygnema > Zygnema cylindricum. The sequence goes on from JBBHKE010003285.1 coordinate 275,481, forward strand.
AATAAATGAACCCTGTTCCATTAAAAATGGGCACCCTAGAGGGTGGGCCCATAACCTGTAATTCTGTGACCTCCATTGGTACACAGAATGTCCAGCTTATGTGAAGCCTCTAGGATAGTATATGCACTTTTGACTTTGACAATGAATAAGTCCCACCCTGGGACGCAAAATCTCTGACCAACTACACCCCTGTGTAGCTTGGACTCCCGTGAGTCCGCAGCAAAAAGAATCACTGAATTTGCTCACCTGAGCATTAAGTTATGGCTGACCAAAGTTGGTCAATAAATACAGGTGCTCTCTGGAGAGAGGCTGAAAAACCGAAAAATATTCTAAGTCCTAAGCTACCTCTCTAAACCTATCTCTAAGGTACTAGACCAATCATATTACTGTAAAGTACAAGAAGGTACAGGTACCGCTGTACTTCTTGTACGGCCATAGTACGGCATGGCTGGTCCGCTGACGCGTGTCAGTTCCGGAGCCGTAGTTGCTCCTCCCGTAATTTCCGCTGTCCAACCATATGTTGCCACGTATCATCCGCCGACATCTGCTCCGCAAACCGCCAAATGTCTATTCCGGTATTCCGGCCCCACAGTGAGTCGTTCGATCTAGAAATTTTAATTTCGTCCGTCGAAATTAAATGTTAATTCGTAATTTTCGTGCGGTCCCGATTTCGTGCGACGCGGTATGTTTCCATGCATAAATCGTTCCGTAACTTGTTAAATGAAATATCCGGCGCTGTACGACTTTAAGTTATTATCGCGCCATACACATGTATCGAATCTTCAAGGCTTACTGGATAAGGCGTACGGCTGTTCCGTACGGTGATCATTCAGAGGTCACTGGGTCAATTCTCACAAGGTGCAGTAATATATTTTGCAAAGAAAAACTGCCCTGAATGATCTGCCTGTCTCCTTTAGCTGCAGTAGGCAGCCATGGCTTTATACAGGTCCTCAGTGACTACGACAAGTATGAGGGCTGCAGTAAGTCCATAAGAAAGACTACAAAATACCTCCATTTTTAACAGTTAGACGAGGCTTGAGTGCAATGCTAGAGCCCAATATCACCGGCTTTGCACCCGTATCCATGAGAGGCAGGGATGGAGCAATACCATTGATCAACAATGATCCCTTCCTGTTATCCAAAAAATTTATGTGAGGGTCTCGAAGATTTCGCTCCTCTAAGGAAATAGGCTTAATAACAACAATATTTCTTTGCTCTTGTAGTGCTTGCAAAGCGGCAGCTACAGCTGAGCTATCGGAGGGAGAAGAGAGCTTTGGAGTGTCATAAATCATAGTGGATAGAATGCACAAGCATTCTTTCACGCGATATGCTTCATGTATGGTTCGATCCACTATGTTGAGAACTTAAGCCGCAATGGGTGAAGCGGTTTCGGGCAAGGGAGGAGAAGGTTCTTTCGTAAATGACAACAGCATACGTGTGATAGGAGTTTTACCGTCACGGCTGTGATTGGTCGAACCTTTATCGAACGTAGCTTCTCGTTGTTGGACGATGGAATCTCGTAAGATTCAACCTGTCAACGTGGGCATGTGTACGACGGTGCGAGCCATGCCAGTAAATTGTGGCTTCATTTGAGCCCTGAAGGCTGCGAACTGCTCCTTCATCATAACCATCATTTGCTCTTCCATTTCCAAACGTTCTCTATCTCTTCGAGATACCTTAGGGGGAGCGGTGTCTTTTTCCGGTTCTTTAACCAATTGAACTGGTTTTGCGAATCGAGCGGGAATGCCACCACTCTTAATTTGGTTTTTATAAGAAAATTCCGGGATCTTTATATGACAACGTTGGACATAATGTCCTGTTTGCTTGCAATGTGTACAGGTAGCAGGTTTGTCTGGACACATTCAGGTATCATGCCTTGTTTTCCCACATCGAAAACATAATCTATTTCTGGGAGTAACTAGTGGGGTTCCCATGGTTGGGACTTTAGGAGGCCGGTTGTTAGGACGAGGATTGTTCCATAGTGGAACAATCAGTTCTTTCGGGACTGTTTTAGGGCGGTAATGTGCTTCCCACCAACAATTTTGCATTTCGTATTCCACTGCATGCTGGGCGGCTTGGTCGAAAGTGAATTTCAAGCCATAGGTTTGAGTCAAGTGACTCTTGATAAATTTCTTAGACTGACTTGGAAACTATATTACGAATTTCTTGACAGCTTCAGTATCCGACATTAAGTCCATCAATGCTTCACGAAGAGCTTCCATATGAGCACGCATGGCAGGGCAGTCTCTCCTGATTTCTATTCAAAGCTCATCAACTCTCGAACTTGATTACGGTTTTGCATACATTATTCCGCTTGCAACATTTCAAACATGAATGAGAGCAGATCCAATATAGGGATCGTCATCGCTGGTTATGCCGGGATTCCAGCACGTGCGGCTATAGCAAACTGCTGCGGTATTTCCGCATTTGCTGCTGTAATAACATCGCCGTTGAGATCAAAGACTTCCGGATAGCCGGTTGATAAGGAATTACAGGTTGTCCTATAACAGCAGGACTCCCAGCGAAAGCTGGAGAAAACTCTGTCATCGCTAGTACGGAATCATACTTGCGAGAATAAAGAGTAAAGGCCGAACCGCGAAGGTAAATGCCTAAAAGAGAGAAAGCAACCCAGAGGTCAAACCGATCTTGGTACCGTATTGCAAGATCGCACATTTCGGTGTCGAATAACATACGCAAATGAGATAGGGTCTTACATTCCTGAAAAACAGAAATGAAGGCGACCCCCTCCCTCGGATGTGGAAGCCATTTCCAATAATTGAATGATTGGGGCTAATAATGGATTTCTAATTTGTGGAAACCAAAAAGATAATGAATTGGAATTTGACCCGTCAAGGGAATCGTGGTCAGATTCTTCCTCGAAAAATGTGGAAGAGACTGATGATAAGGAAGATACTGAGGTGAGAGAAAATCGAAACGAAGGGGAAATTTGACCCGAGATATCCGAGGAAGGATGGTCCAAAAGACTAGGTAAGTCTGATGGTCCTCATTTTTTGGGCCTAAACGAGGCCGAAGATCGGGTGGTTCCGAAAGGATAATCAAGATTATCTCAATCATCGGGCATAAAAGTAATAAAACCAAATGACGACCAGATATCAAAATCGATCTATACGAGATGCTTCAAATGACTGACCACATCACTCACTTGTCCAATCAACCAATCAATCTCTAACAGGACCTCGATTGCCAGATCTATCAGGAAGTCGTATTACCGAAACCTTGTACCCTGCAAACAAGGGGGCAAGGCCGAAGGGTTAGATCTATAAAGGCAAATAACTTACTATCTAAGCACTCACAAGTGCAGATATAAAGCGGCACAATCCACAAAGGAACTAACCAATGCCACCAACGGCAAGATCTAAAGAAGAAATCCAACACCAAGCAAAGCAAACTCAGCCAAGGCCACTCAGGGCCAGATAGCCAGCATAGAAATCTGGAAAAATGCAATGCTCAGTATGAGTGGATTCGAGCAAATCCACTCCAATCTCGTTCCATCTAACGATCAGTCAACTATCCTAACACGCTCTTACACCCGCAAGGCATTGTGATACTTACAAAGCACCGTTAACAATCTGGTGATTGTTAACCGTGGACCGCGTTTGATAGTTACAACCAGTGTTTTGTCAAACTCCCAGATTGAATCGGCTCTAAGTCTAATCCTCTCCAAATATGATAGTCCAACGGTCGATATGTGGGGTAGGATACAAGTGAGAAAGAAACATACCCACACGCGAAATCAGTTAGATTGGTAAATAGAGGCACTAGCACAGTAGAATATCCTAAAGATCTGCAACACGCTTAGACAATGTGCGAAATTGGTAAACTAATGTGCTAAAATTGAGAGAGATGTGCGGAAATTTGGAGAAATGTGGAGAGATTTCGACTATATGTGTATAAATATTAAGCAATATGGATAAATCTGCCGGAAGTATACTGAAATTGCGATAATTATGCAGAAATTGGTATAAAATGTCCTAAAAATACAAGAAATTAGAGAAATTAAGGGTTGATCTACATCAATGTCGACAAATGTGACCCAATGTCCAATAACGTATGATCAAAGTGACACAATGTTGACCAATGTTAAGAAATTATATATATTTTTGATTTTTGAATATATTTTTTTTCTTTTTATATAACCGAATTTGAAAAAACAAAATGAATTGAAAATAACAATGGAGAATGAGACGACAATTTTCAAGTGCAGGAATACTAAGCCCATGGATGACCACTAGGCCCCACAGTCTATTTATATTCTTTGCAGGAGTTATCCTATCGAAAACAATCTGAATGTAGACTTAAAGATAATAAATCAAAATAGTAACAACCGAGACGGAAAACTAAAACTGAAAACGACAATATGCAAAACACTTATGATTTTTGAGATAACCAAACTCAAAAGATACCCATAAGCCAAATAGAAATAAATACACAATCACAAGAAATTAAAAAAACAAAATGATATTCCAACATGCAACTTCCACACTAATTAAAGTTCAACGACATCCGGGAAAAGAAGTTTGTGATATAAAGGCGCGATCGAATTCCACTCAAACGGACGAAAAGTGTTGAAAGGAAACCGTGTAGGTCTTGGCCAAAGCCGTATAGATTAATATGTAAGGCTTTACAAGAGATTGAAAATGTAAAAAAAAACTAGACGCTTCACGCTTAGGCAGAAAATTGCCTCTAAGCTGTCCAGACTATTTTACAAAGAAAAAGATGGTTGCATAAAATCTTCAATACTGAAAATAATAATTCCTGCACTTGAAAATTGTGTGTAGGAAATAATCTAAAATCAACTAAGTACCAAGGCCTACGCCTAGTGAAAACAAGCCAATAAGAGTACAACGTGTTATGTAAGTATTTGCGTCTAGTTTGGATTCAGCCAATAGGCGGCCGAAATCTTATACCCTGCGTTACAAAATCTATAACCTACGGATTAAAACCCTTCCTATCTACGTGTGAACGCGTCAACCTCCAAATGGTTCACGGCTTAAAATAGTCTAATCGCGAAGAGTCGTCAGAACTGACAGTCAACTCGTCTGAACATCGCGTCAACGGTCCAGATGTTATATTTCGAAAATTGTATATTTCTGTGTCGACGGCCGAGATGCTCCTTCGCGTGAAACGATCAAATTCGTCGTCGGCCGGAATTTCGGGAGATGCAGGTACACTAAAATTATAGGTTCGGTAAAATTATAGGTACGGTAAAATCGTAGGTACGGACGCGAATGGTAAACTTCGTCGTCGGCTGAAATTACGCGAATGATAAATATGTACGGTCGACGCGAACGCGACAATACGTCGTCGACGGAAATTATGGCGAGAAATAAATATGTACGATTTGTTGTTTTGGAAGATTCAGTTTCGTACTTGCGTGTGCGTGTTTACCTGCGTACGTAATTACTAAAGTTAATGTGGTGGCACGAATGGATTTTCGGGTTAAGGGAGAAGTGAAATTAATTGAAGTTCGACGTACGGAAGTACTAATTGAGTGACGCGAACAAAAACAAAGTACGGTTCGCGTAAGTGAAATGGACGGCGGATCGCGAAGCGATCTGATGTATGATATTCGAAGTACGTAAAATTGTAAAATTGAACGTCGCACGTACGAAACATGATGCGACAGGTGACATTTATTACATGGGACGCCGCCGGTACGGAGCGTCGTATTTGACAGGTTTACTTTAAATTTGGCACGCGAGATTTATGGCGAAGTCGTTGTTACGTACGGAAAGATTTGGATTTTTTGACGTCGTTTCGTCAAGTGGACTTTGGGACCACGTGGCGTGACATCGAGGATGCCAAACAAGAGCTACGGACGGCGGATTTATGCCGCCATTATTTTTCAAGAAGTGGGGACGCGAAATCGCGTCAATCACACGATGTTTATATTAGACGTCCCAGATTGTTTGACGAAATTCGAGGAGATTCGTTGAGTGACTCAGCATGACTCACCATACGATTTTGTGAGATTGTGTGTACTTGTAAATATTTGGAATAACATTAGTTTGTCTTATTTGTATTAATAAAATAGGGTTGGTTGTGATGTTTATATTTAAGTGATCAATTAGGGTTTTGATATTTTAATTTGTGTGTGTACGATGTCGTACTTGTAGACAAGCGTACGCTTACGATTGCTTGACTCTCAAGTGTACGCTTACGATTAGTTTACTCCTACTAACAGCTTATTATGCGTAAATAGGATTTAGTGACAGTTGCGTAATTTACGTTGGTTATTTTGACACTTAGTGATTCTTTGACAGCTCACAAGTGTATATATAGGAATGAGATTTGTTAGGAATAAATAATCAATGTTGGTTAGAGAAGTGGGGACCAAAGATGTAGTATTTTAGGGTTGTCGATTAGGTCATGCACTTTGAATGATATTATGATTATTTGATTATACTTTGACTATACTTTTGTTTATGTGTAATGCATTTGTTTGTTATTATTTATTTATGTTATTTTATATATGTTTGATATGCATTGTTTATGCATTTGTCCTAGGGTTTGTTTATGTTGATTATTCCATCAAACCTTAGATGTTGTCCTACGGTTTGTTTATGTTGATTTTTCCATCAAACCTTAGTTGTTGTATGTTAAATGGAGGATGCATTTCAAATGATTGTTCATTGGCCTAGCTTCGCTAAGCTTTTTACATGATAGTTTAGGTGGCTTCTGCGGTCTATTATAGACCAAAGAACAACACGGCCGACGCGTACGGCGGTGTAAAATTGTACGGTCGACGCGAACGGGAAATGTAGGTATGTACGGTCCTGCAAAACCCAAATAACACACAAATACAAATTAGTGTGGCGGGCGCCCATCCTAATACCTAAATATAAGCAAGTAAAATGGCCGACGAGATGCAGCATGACAAACCAGATATACGCCACCTTCGAATCTCTGGATGTAAAGCGTGGTATAAAGGCCTTGTCCAATCAGACGACAAATTGGGTGCCCACGCATTTTGTGGCATTTTTGTTGGGTACGCTTCAAATTCGAAAGCGTACCGCATGTGGAGTCCTTCTCAAAATCGCATCATCACCATCAAAGAAGTAACTTTCAACGAAACACCACTTCTCTAAATCTTGTCTCGAACGCCCTTCCCTTCCCCTCTTCCCCCATTATCCGACTTTCCTTCCCTCACCCGTTATGACCCTCTTCCCCCAAAACTTCCCCTTCAACCTCTTCAGCCATCTGACTTCACCTACCTTACACCTTCCCACCCCTCTCCTCCTAATCCTCCCATATTTTTTCCCTCATCATCTTCAAGTCCCCCTCCTCCTCCATCTTCTCCTACCCCTCTTATTTTCCCGGCTGCTTCCATCACTCCTGCCAGCCAATCAGCTGCCCTTCCTCTTCACTCTATCAAAAATTCGGAAGATACTACCTCTTCTCTCCCTCTTTTCCAAGATGATCCTCTTTTTAACAGTCTTTCCCCCACAATTTTTTCCCACTCACCTCTTCTCTGAGCCTTCACCTCCCGAGCCTCAGCCTTCCCCTCTTCCTGAACCCTCTCTTTTACCTCACCGAAATCCCGCACGTTGTAGAGTTCCCCCCTCTCGACTTATTACCTCCATAGGCCATGCCTCTCTTACTTACGCTTACTCGGCTGGGGCCTCTTCCTCTCTTATTTCAACCCATCTCTCTCAACGCTGCCCTAAAACGTCTTTATGCAGAAAATCGCAGCTGACGCTGAATTCAATGCCTTAATTTTTAACAAAACATGGAATGTTGTTCCCCTTCCCCAAGGAAGAAAGTCAATCTGCTCCAAATGGGTCTTCCGTGTAAAGCAAAAAGAGGATGAATCGGTGGACAAGTACAAAGCTCGCTTGGTGGCGAAGGGCTTTTCCCAAATAGAAGGTATAGATTTCACTAAAACCTTTGCTCCAGTTGCACGATTGACTTCTATACGCACCTTACTTGCTTTAGCTGCTGAACATGATTTCCATGTTCATAAGATGGATGTTAAGAATGCTTTCTTAAAGGGTATTTTATCGAAAGACATTTACATGCATCAACCTGAAGGCTATATCTCCCGTTGATCAGAATATTTGGTTTGCCATCTCATTAAAACAATCTATGGGTTGAAATAATCCCTCGTGTATGGAACTATACCATAGATGCCATTATGAGGAAGGAATGATTTACTTGAATTGATGTCGATTTTAGAATTTACTCTCGTGGCTCTGGCTCTTCCTTGATCATTGTTGCCATCTTTGTTGATGATCTCTTTCTTGTTGGTCCTTCTCTCCTTGAAATGTTTTATGTTCAATCTTTCTTTCATACCCATTTTGACATGGCCGATCTAGGTGAACGCACATATTATTTGGGCATTCAAGTTTCTCGTAACCGCTCAGCTCGCACCCTCTCTCTATCTCAAGAGACCTTAATCTTTGATCGCTAGAACGCTTTGGCATGGCAGATTGCTCCCCCCTTTCCACTCTTTTAGACGCCAATGCCCCTCTCCTCCCCTCCACTGACTCCCTTTTCTCCCCCATCCTCCATGCTACTTAACGCTCGATGGTCAGGGCCCTTATGTACGAGATGCAGGCCACCCGCCTTGACATTGCCACAACTATCACTAAGCTCAGTCAATTCCTCCAACGTCCTTCCCTTGATCATCTCGTCGCCGCCAAACATGTCTTTTGTTATCTACAGGTAACTAAAAGTCTTTGTCTCACATATTTTTCCTCTGGCTCTAGTGCTCTCACAGGTTTTGTTGATTCAGATTGGGCACAAAATGAGCTTTCTCGTTGTTCCACCACTACCTCGTGCTTCTTCTTGGGAATGGTCTTATCTCTTGGTCATGCAAAAAACAACCTACCACCGCATGCTCCAGCACTGAGGCGAAATATATGGACGTTTGTCACGCCGCCAAGGAAGTTGTCTGGCTTCGCACTGTGCTTTTCAATCTTGGATTTCCCCTTTCGGATCCTACTCCTATTTTTTCTAATTCCGAAGGAGCCCTTGCTTTGATCCGAAATCCTGTTCACCACAAAAGGACAAAGCACATCGACATTCAATATCATTACTCTTGGGAGCTGGTCGAAGATGGCACTCTCAAATTTCTTTATGTCAAATCTGCCGACCAAGTGGCCGATTATCTCACCAAGGCTCTTCATCGCCCTCACTTTGAGCAGCATTGCCTCTCCTCAGGCCTTCGTCTTCCTTTTCCTCTTGGCTAAATTTCCTTTGTTTTCATCTCAATCTACTTTTTAGTTTTCGCTTGAGGGGGGGTGTTAAGGGTCATTTAGCGTCAGTTGACTTAATGTCACTTTTAGTACTGTTAGTACTTTTCATTTCATGTGACGGTCCACTCTTGCCGCCCTACGTATAAGTCTTTTGGACGACTATCTTTTGGCCCTGTCCTTACATACAAGTCCTTTGAGCGTCAGTCCAATCTTGTCCTTGCGTACAAGTCCTTTGAGCGTCGGTCCAGTCTTGTCGCTTGGCTTTACGTTGTTACTTTAGTTCTTAATTATTTTTGTACGTTGCCGCCCTAAAGTCAATTCTTTAGACTTTAGACTACATACATTAGAATGTCAACTACATACAGTAGAATCTAGTTGTAACGTCAATTAGGTAAAGTCATCAACACATTAATTAAAATCTAGACTATGATTCTTCTTTTTATAGCGCACTATAGAGCGCTTAGACTCCATAGTAATTCGCACTGTGTATTTTATATATAAGTGACTCTTCTCACTTAATGAAATCATCTTTAATACAAATCAATTTCTCTTTGCAATGCATTGATCTTTCTCTTGTGTACAATTTCATGTCTTCCGCCAATCCACCTCTAATAAAATACCCACGGGCCAATCATTCAATTTAAGAGTATTCTCCATTTGGGAATGTTTGGTTAAGAATGTTTGGCAAATGAAAAATTCCATTCCTCCCATATCGATGGTAAAATCATAATGTTAGGTTTTTTTGGATTTCCTATGATAAAAAAAAAAAAACCTCTGCTTATGCATTGCATTTTATGTTTGTGTTTATGTGGGAAAAGGGGTTTGGAGCCAATGTAAAACATGAGCAAAAACATCCCATTTCTTGCTTCCACTTGTTAGACTATCGTTCGGTCAAATTTGATCAAATGATTGGACATGTACTATGATAGATTACACATTTACATTGAATTGAACCGTTGGCACCATGTAAAAGGATTTTGTGGCCTATTCGCTGTTATGTTTTTCTTGATCCTCAACAAGACAAAAAGCCTAACATTAAGGCTATAATTCGCCATGAGTGCACTAATGGTGAATGCGGCCTGAATACTCTTTGTTGAAAAGAAAATTCCTGGATATTGGTGACTGTCATTAAACGGTCATTTCTTTTTATGTGTTAACCAAAATCATGTACCTGAATTTAAGTGGAAAACAGAAAATCGCCAATATTATGAAACATGTTAATGCATAAAAAAATGGAATATGGAGTATGTTTTAGAGAACTTGAATAGAGGTTGATTGAAAAATATACCTCCTTCAAAGGATATTGCAACATGAAGAGGAAAAGACATTATCATTGGCTTTCTAAATTATACATGATTTTTTTTTAACTGGAAAAAAAATGAGAACTAGAGGCTGGTGTCTCGTAGAAATTGAAGTAGGACAAATCAGATCTAAATTCTCAACTTTATTTGGTTCCAAAAGAAAACAGTTGTATGAATTGATCATTATAGGATTGTGTATTAACATTTACAATTACCAGAGAGTTGTCAACAGTAGTTCAAGTTATAATGATTATATTGCAATACGCCTGTGTGCATATGAGGATCAGCTATTTCTCAACTTAGGCTGGTTCGATATGAACTTGAAGAAATGGAGCCGAAAAAATAAGTCAGAAAAACGAAGCCATTGTTTCATAATATGAAACTGCAAAAAGATTCAAATTTAAATCGACGATATAAATGCATATGCCAACTTTCCGTAGACCACTTTGCATTATGTGTGTAACTAAAAATGTGTCAATGAAACAGAACATTTAACTACGGAAAGGTTTAATTACTAAAATGTTTGGCTATTGAAAATTAAAATCCCATCCGTCATCATGATAAAGTAACATTATTAGGAATGATCAATCACACACAACATTAGAGGACATCCATACATTTTCAAAGGCATCTTGTCTATCTTTTTCGAAAAGGAAGTGAAAAACCGAGATTGCATACGCAATACTCCTCAAAATAATGTTGAATCGAGCAAACGCAATCAGATTTCCACATTATATCTTTCAACAAATATATAAATTCCTTTCCGAATAATTTAAATCATGGCTTGGTACTGAAGTTAACGTAATCCAAAAAAATAAGTTTGAACAAAAGTCCAACAATAAATATCTGATGCAATTCCGAAACATAAAAATACAAAAACACATCATCTAACAAACATGTAAAAAGCCAAACCAAATCCTGCACTTGGAGACAGAACAATCAAACAAATTCCTAATGGTTGGGGAAAAATTCAATCTTCTTTCAAATTCGCATCTATTGTTTCAAAAAATGGGCCAGAACTGACAAAAAGACAAACGGATAAAGACAAAACAGACATAAAAGGAACACAAAATAAACAAATTCAGCGAATTTACAACTGCTTTTGAAATCATGCTCATCAAACCATCATTGACCTTGCAATGTATTCCAATGTCCTAACGGAACATAAGTTCATTGGATGATCAATTACTTGATCCATTTTAGATATTAAATGTCTAAATCTCTTCATAAATTGTTAAGATTACGTCTTTTAATACAATGACATGAATTATTTGCTAATATCACCAAGAGAAAATTGGGAATATAAATTCAAACCAATTCTCTATATAGGAAATTAGTGTATCTAAATGATTATTGAAACTTAAAACTTGTATATTCCGCCCCAAATTTACGTGAAAAAAGCAAAAGCTATTGTCACATCAAATTTAACATGGGACCAAAGATGTCTGTTCCACTCTTTCTTTGGTTTGGAAGTAAAACCTCCAAACCCAATTTTTTTACAGCCATTACATTATATGAAAAATTATATAGGACTTGGGAAAGCATGCGATGAATGTGAATGCAATGTGATTCAATGCATTAAGCTTTTTCACAGAAAAAAGAAACAAATCAAAATATCACCTAAACTGGCACTTCACATGATTTTGATTTCCGACCAAACATTTCTACACTCTGTGATGTATGC